>JAWWEE010000069.1:1148566-1168803 GCA_035221455.1 Xenops minutus | reverse complement strand
CCTTCCCTGCCCTTCCCTTCCCTTCCCTTCCCTTCCTTTCCCTTCCCTTCTCTTCCCTCAGTAGTCCACCTACCATGATTCAATAACATGTATTTAACTGTCCAGTTGCTCAGGACAACAAGATCCTTTTGCACATCTTCACAGCTTTCTTTCAGTTTGGCTGCCCTGAACAACCTAAATGTCCTCAGTACAAACAGCACTCAACCTAAATATCCTAAATAGCCAACCTAAATATTCTCAGTACAGGCAACACTCAACCTAAATACCTAAATATCCTCAGTAGACTGTGCAGCTCTCCTAGTTAATGATTCTGAGGTTGGTGAAAAGCTGACAGCCCATCCCCACTCAGAAACTCTGCCCTTGTTTCATGTCTTTCAGTGAGTTCTTTAACCACAAGCCCTCATCTTTCATGCCATGGCACCTGCAGGCTCACTTTCCAAGGAGGTCTGTGCCCTGGCAGCTGGGTGCAGGTGCTGCCAGGGGGGACCCACACACAGCTCTGCCAACTCTTGGCTGCTAAAATCCAGAGCTACCTTTGAAAGCTTTGCCTTGCATTTAGGGCACAAGAAAACCTGCCCTTCCAAGTCACCTGCTCAGAAGGAAGTCAGCTCTGTAGAGCTGTGAGGATTGGTGTGCCCACTGCCAGGAGGGAGGTGAGGGGCAGATCTCCACAGGGGAGAGGATGCACCAGCCACTTCTGTAAGGAGGGATCTGGGTCAGGGCTCAGCCCTCCCAGCTGGGCTGCCCCTGTTTCAAACAGAGCTCAGCTCTTTCCACTCAACCCAGTTAATCAGTTGACATGAACTGTTTTTCCTTTTTTGCATCCTAGCAGAGACCAGACACTTGTCTCTGGAGATAACCCTTTGAAGGAGACCTGCTTCCCATTTGTGCTTCCTGGATATTTTCTCATGTTCTCCCAAGTGCAACAAACTTGTACAAAAGGCAGAAAAGGGTGGAAAGACCATTCCCACACCTCCCCTAAATTTGTAACAGAAAAGCAGCTTGTTCCAATTCAGCTTTTCAGGACAGAGGCAGTGGTCTTGTTCCCAGGTGCTGGGTGCTGTGCTCAGCTCAGGCTGCCCCTGACACAGGGCTCTGCTTTGCCCCAGGTTCAGCATTGCTGCCTTCACCAAATACGACCCCGTAGCCCCTGCAGTGACATTCACCATGTTCTCAGGTAAGATGGGGAATGGCATCTTCCCTACCTGGCTGTGTAGATTAAAAGTAATGAACACCCTGGCAGTGACCAGGCAGAGGGAGCTCAGAGGCTGTAACAAATGTAATAAATAGAATAAATGCAGCTATATATCATGAAACCATAGAATGGTTTGAGTTGAAAGAGACCTTAATGCTCATCTTGTTCCATCCTTTGCCATGGGCACAGACACCTTCCACTAGCCCAGGGTGCTCCAAGCCCACCCAACCTGGCCTTGGACACTTCCAGGGATGGGGCTTCTGTGGGCAACCTGTGCCAGGGTCTCACCACCCTCATTGTCAAAAACTTCTTTACTGACTCTTACTTCTAGCTGTACTCTTTTTAATTCCAGCTGCTGGATCTGGTGCAGATACAGCTCCACTCTCAATGCCAATAATTGCTGGAATCATTGTGGGATTTCTCCTGACACTTGCAGCTATTTTTGCTTTGGTTTACTGGAGACAGCTCAGAGCAAAGAGGTGAGCACGAGCCATATCTTCTCTGATATGGGTTGGTGAGATACCCAACCTTCAGTGCTGAGCCAGGAGAGCATGGAGAGGGTTTAAAAAAACATTTAGACAAAGCAGGATGTGGGCTGGTGGACTTGTGCCTGGCAAGCAGAGGGGAGAGGGGAGCTGCCCATGGTCCCTGCCATGAGCTCCATGAGCCAGTGGCACACCAGCCTTCATGGCATCATCCCTGTGCTGCAGGGAAAAGTAACAGCTCCTGTGCTTGCATTCTAGAACCAAGAAGAGCAGCCTGCCCCAGGAAATGGTGACCTACAGCTTGAGGTGAGTGCTGGGGTCTCCCATCTGTGTGTCCCCACTGTGGTTCCCACAGTCCTTCACCGACTGCATCCCCTGCAGGAATGTCCACCGGCCAGTTCCCCTGCAGAACTTCAAGCAGTACTATGAGATGAAGACAGCAAGTGCTAGCCACGCTTTTTTCCAGGAATTTGAGGTGAGATGAGACTCCTCGTGGAGAGGACACTTGATTTCCCCACTCAGGAGCTCATGCTGTTGGGTGTCCAGTATAGAGTGCTCCTCTCCAGGGACAGTCACCCCTCTCCAGCAATCCAGCCACCCTCTGAGGCAGCCTGGGAGGACAAAGATTGGATGGACCAAGTGATCAGGCAGTTCCTTTGCTCAAAACCTGTTTTGTTCAAGTTCTGGTCAAAACACAAGTTCTCTGTGGCATGAGGTGGATTAGGACAGAGCAAAGGGCCCCAGTCCTGACTGGAGGTGAAGATGAGAGGGGTGACAATGACATCCACCTGCAGGCAAAGGGAGGGTCGAGTAGCACTCTCAGACCTCCAGGGCCAGGCTGAGCTTCACCTCAGACTGCCTTCCCTGGCTCCCACTGCTGTCTGCAGGCTCTGGACTGTTAGGCTGCTACACCTTTCAAATTCCCACCAGCAGTTTCAAACCCTCCTCATATCCCCCTTCTCTGGCCCTCCTGAGTGAGGACAGGGGCAGAAGCAGATGCAGCATAAGATATTTCTGTTTGCCCTGCAGAAAATCCTTTGAGCTTCTTGGTAGACTTCTGAAGGGTTTTTTTCCCCCTCAGTACTTGTTCTTGGGCTTTTCTTTAAATACAAATAATGTTGTTGAAAAAGGCAGTGGGAAGAACCAGCATGGCTTAAGGTATACAGACCACAGGGAGGGAGTGGTGGAGCATTTCCCTGTACATGGGTAATCCTCTTTACATACCAGTCAGAGCCCCTGGCCATGAGCAGGGAGCTGAGCTGACCAGGAGCTCTCCAGAGGAACATTTGGGCTTATCTTTTCCCATCCTGCAGGAGCTGAAGGAAGTTGGGAAGGAGCAGTCAAAGGTGGAGGCTGAACTACCAGCAAATGTCTCCAAGAACAGATATCCCCATGTGCTGCCCTGTAAGTGCTGTCTCCTCCCTCCTCCCTCAGCATCCAGGGTGGGAGCTCACAGAGCAGTGCACAAGGACAGGCTTTCCTTGAATCACTGCAGGGTTCAGTGCTTGGAAGAAAGAAGGACTCTTGAAATGGGCCTCAGCTTCCATTTTCCTGCTGGAGACTCGAGCCTTAATGCTTGAGCCAGGGCTGAGCCACCATCCTCCCCAGCTCCTCCAGCAGGCTGCTGGCTGAGCCCAGCTCAGGATGGGTCCCAACTGGAGATCAGAGGGGGTCCATGAGTGTCCCATGGCTTCTCTGATGAGCCTCATGACACCAGCTCTGCTTTCTGATGCCCTGGCAGCCTATTTGGCAGGCATTGCTCATCTTTTTAGGGAGAAGGTGCCTGGCTAAGCTCAGATCCTCCCTGCTGGAACTGCTGGGGCTTCTCCCATCGTGTGACCCAGGTGGCCCTGTCCTGGTGAAGGGCTGCCCTGGGGGTTCACCTATGTGTGCTCTCTTTCAGATGATCACTCACGGGTCAAGCTGAGCCAGCTGGGGGAAGATCTACACTCAGACTACATCAATGCCAACTTCATGCCTGTGAGTGCCCACTCGCCTTCCCCACAGAGACGTGGCAAAGGGGCATTGTCACAGAAACTCTGCCTGGGATGAGGCAGAGTGTCCCCCTCCATGAGGGCTGGTGGGCAGGAGCTGCTAGTGGAGGCTCAGCTGTTGAGAAGCTGGGGGTCAGGCAGAGATGTGTAGCTGCCCTTTAGCAGGGGTTGATGGAGCCTGTCAGGTGACAAATGCTGTGATGCAGAGGTGTGAGTGTGGGGAGACTGGCAAGGCTCTCTGCTTTCTTCTTGTGGACTGTCTGTCCTCTTCCCTCACCTCCCAGCTTACTGCCCTGTTCTGTCTGCCTGCTCTTTCTCCTTCTGGTCTGTGCAGCTGCATTTTGAACAAGCCTGGAGCTGTGCCCTCATGTCCCACCCAGGAGGTGCTCCCAGGTAACAGGCAGGGCACACAGCATGCATGTGCTGGTGTGTGGATCCGTGGAGCATGCATGTGTCTGAGGGCAGAGAAACACCCTGAGACCTTGCATGCTCACCCTGCCCTCAGCACTGAGTGGGAAGCACAGGGAAGACCCAGATCTGTCTTTCCCTGGCTAGGCCAAATGAGGAACTGCTTGGAGGGAAATGGTGTGGGTCATTTCTTTATCCCACATGTGTGGGGAGCACGTGCTGGGCAGCACATGCTGTCTGAGAAATCAGCTGCTTTTTAGATCAGCTGCCTGGGAACTGTGCCCATGTGAGCTAAGGGCAATGGGAATCTCTCCCTCTACCACAAAAGCAGACCAGGCACTGGCTGTGCCAGGGCAGGACCCACCTGCCTCAGCAACCTGCCAACTCCTCTTGCTCTTGTCTGCCTCTCACTCAGGGCTACACGTCCCCACAGGAGTTCATTGCCACCCAGGGGCCCCTGAAGAAAACCATAGAGGACTTCTGGAGGCTGGTGTGGGAGCAGAATGTCTGCAACATCATCATGCTGACAGTGTGCATGGAGAACGGGCGGGTAGGTCGGTGCCAGCCCAGCCCAGCCCAGCCCTGGCAGTGTGAGCTGAGCCCAGGGCTGGGTTCATTCCCTTCATGAAATCCCAGCTCCAGTGTGGCTCCAGGGGCAGCACAGACCACACAGCTTCCCTGACAGGCACTGAGGGAACATCTGTGCAGCTCAGCCTCAGACTGGGGCAGGCAGGGCCAGAAGTGGAGCTTAGCTAGGACCATGCCCATTGCCCTCGGATCTGAATCAGAGAATCTGAAATTTCCACATCCTCTGGATGAGCCACCTCACGTGGCCCATTCCTCCTGTCTCCAGGGATGATGAGATCCACACAGATCCTCTTCTGTGGAGGAGCCTGAGATCCAAATGAAGGGATGGGGGGGAGAGTCATGCAAAAGAGAGTCATGGTTTGGGAGGGAGATACCTGCTCCCCAAGACCTGTCCTGGCTCCCTGCATAGCTGCTGCTCTCCAGATGCTTCCAGGGAACCAGAAGGTCACCTGAGCCCTGCCTGGCCTCACTGGGACCCTGTCCTGCCTGTGCTTTAGGTCCTCTGTGATCATTACTGGCCATCAGAATCTGCCCCAGTCTCCTACGGGCAGGTGCGGGTCCACCTGCTGATGCAGAGCAGCTCTGAGGAGTGGACCATGCGGGAGTTCAAGCTGTGGCACGTGAGTACACACTCGAGGGGACATGGGGACGTGTCAGGGGCTGGAGCTTTGTGTGGGAGGCACTGGCATTCTGGCATCTCCTGGGTGGTGGGGGCATAACTTCCTTTCCCTGCCTTTTGCGGGGCTCAGAGCAGGATGCCACTTGGGAGGGGTGACACAGAGGTGTCCAGCATGTGTCACCCTGCTCTCCAGTGGCACAGCCTGCAGCTTCCAGGGTGTGTCTTCCCTGGCAGTCAAAGGCAGATCTCCTCCCTCCCACCTCCACGTGTCCCAGCATGGCAGGGGGGGAACAGGAGAAGCAGGAGCCACCAGGCAGTGCAGCATCCCTGGCGTTGGCTGTTCCCTGCACCTGAGCCAGGTGTCCTCAAGTCCCCATGGCTGCAGGGTGTGAGCCTGCCCCTGTCCCAGGGGGCTGCACACCCATCCCCAACACCCCCCCAGGAGGGTCTCCAGGCAGAGAGGTACGTGTCCCACCTGCACTACACAGCCTGGCCCGACCACGGCATCCCAGAGTCCACAACTTCCATTATGACCTTCCGAGAGCTGGTCCGGGAGCACATCCAGAGGACTAAGGACTCGGGGCCAACCCTTGTGCACTGCAGGTGAGGCTCTGCCACGGGGGGTGCTGGGTGGGGGACAGTGGGAGAGAGCAGGGCTGGACCAGGGTTCTACTTGTGCATGAGGCTGCGAGGGAAAGCAGTGCCCAGGGGACACAGCTGGTCTGTGGAGTGTCCTGCTCAGGTGTTGGGGAGGACAGGCTGGTCTGTGGAGTGTCCTGCTCAGGTGTTGGGGAGGACAGGCTGGTCTGTGGAGTCTCCTGCTCAGGTGCTGGGGAGGACAGGTCTGCTGACAGCCTTCTCATGGCCCCAGGGCATGGGGCAGGTGGAGATTGTGAGCACCACCCCAGGGCAGCCTGAATGGCTCCTCAGCCCTGTGCCATGCTGGGACCAGTGCCTGGGGTGCCTGGCCAGGTGCCCAGGGAGCAGCCCCTGGCAGCATGTCTGGCAGCAGAAGGGGAGCCCATCGATGGTGCTGTCAGGCCATGCTTACCCTTTGCTGTGTGTTCCTGCAGTGCTGGCGTGGGCCGCACGGGCACCTTCATTGCCCTGGACCGGCTGCTGCAGCAGATGAAGCAGGAGAAGGTGGTGGACATTTTTGGTGTTGTTTACGCCTTGCGGATGAACCGGTACCTGATGATTCAGACGCTGGTGAGACCTCTGCTCCCTCTGCTCCCTCTGCTCCCCTCTGCTCCCTCTGCTCTCTCTTCCCCTGGCCCCTCACTCCATGGCATTGAAGCTCACCAGGCTGGCAGCTGGATGAGCTGGCTGGCCAGCCACAGCACCCCCAGCCTGGTCCCCAGCCTGTCCCTGTGTCATGGTGCTGCTCAAAGCTGCAGCTCAGCTGGGGTGGGAAGTGCTGAGGGGATCTTCAGCAGCTTCATGCCCTGCTATAGACCCACAGTAACAACATCCAGGGTCTTAGAGACTCCCATGAGGCTTGAAAACACTACAGAGCACTGAAAAACAGGATCAGGCCCTTTGCAGGCAATTCTTAACCCACACCATGTTGTTCATCTGTGACAGTCCATCTCATATCTCCAGTTCTTGAGGCTGGGACAAGGGGTCAGAATGGACAGAGACCTGGAGGCATCCAGGGACTCTGAGACTGCAGCAGCCAGGACCTTCTGGGCACAAATGTTGGGCTTTTAGGGCATGAATGTAGGACTCCTCCTGCCCACCAGGCAGTGCCATACCCACCCTCTCATGCTGTCTGTGCAGTGTGATGGTCTGTGTTGCTGTCTGCCTTTGCCTTCCAGTCCCAGTACATTTTCCTGCACAGCTGTATCCTGGACAAGATCTTGGAGGAACCTCTCCTGGGTTTATCAGGGACAGAGAGGTAAGGGCTTCCTGTTCTTTGCCACTCTACCCACCCTGTTGACAGCAAACTGGGATCCAGCCCCCACCCTGAAGCCTTCCTCCAGGAGAGAAGGGCAGGGAAGCCCCTCCATCCATCCCACCTGGTGTTTAGAGTGGGGTCAGTGCAGGGCTGGTTGCTCCCTGCAGCATGGGGAGCCCAGCACAGAACAAAGTGCCAGTCTCTGCCAATGCCAAAGATCTGCAGAGCTGTCCTGGGGAAGGCATTTGTCTCAGCCCCTGACTTCCCAGCCCACAGGGTTGCCCTAGAGATAGGTTCAAACTGGAGAGGCTCATGGCAGCTGGGTGGCCTTAGGATGTCTCTCTCAATGGAGGCTGAGAGGACAGAGCAGGGTCTGGCTGGGCATGGCTTGGACCACCTGCCTTATTGTCTTGGGGGCTGCATCTGAAGATCACATACATGTCTCTGTGGTCAGATTGTCTCCTCCCTCATGCAGAACAGAATGTCCTTGTCCTTGCTGCCTCTTGGCTGTGCCACACCTGAGACCTGCCTTTGTTTAGAGGAGAGCAGGTTGTCAGGATGCAGAGCTGGGCTGGGGACCTGGGAGACCTTTGAGGGGTGAAGGTCTGCTCACAGCCCTGTGCACCTGCTGCAGGCACAGCTTGGGTGCTGCTCAGTGAGCTCAGCCTCACTGTTATGCCCCGGTTCTTTTTGTAGGTCCTGCCCCATCCCACTGAAGAGCTTTGCCCAGCACTATGCCCAGAAGGCAGCCAAGTCCCACATGGGTTTCCTGAGGGAGTATGAGGTGAGAGCTGTCCTGCAGCACTGGGGGAACCTGGGGGGCAGTTGCACTTGATCAGGATGGGGCACACCCCATAAGTACCTCCTGAGTGGGTCCCATGTCCCAGTTTCCAAGTTTCCTGGGTGTCTTGGCAGTGTCCCCTCTCCATGGCGTTGTGTCCCCAGGAAATACATCCCTCACACATCCTGCACTGATCAGGGCCTGTCCATAACCCACTCCTTCCCAGGTCCCATGCAGGGTAGGGTAGGGACCTAGCTGGACACCAGCAACCCTCTCCTGACATCATGGCACAGACCTGCCAGCCCACCCCAGAAATGGTCTCTTGGCACCCCTGCCCAGGCTTCTTCATGTGCAGCCATGACCTCCCCACCACAGAATCCAAGTGTCCTCAGGAGTCCCCAGTTCCTCCTCCTCCTGACTCTTCCCACTCACTGCTTCCTCCACTTTCTCTCACTTTGGCAGACCCTCCTGGAAGTTGTCAAGGAAGAAGCCAGCTCTGCATCACCATCTTCAGGCAACCAGCAGACACAGCCCTCTTCCAGCATCCTCCCCTGTAAGTGCTGTGACACCTTGCATCCTCTTCCTTCTTGTTGCTCTTCCTCCCTCTCTGGAGCCAGACTGGAGCAGGGCTGGTGGTCCACAACTTAAGAAAGTATTTTGAGACTTTGATGACTCCACCAGAAGAATACCAAGGTGTTTGGGATGGAGCACGTGGTTTGGGACAGGGATAGGTAGGTTTGCTCAGCCTGGAGGAGACAAAGCAAAGGGGAAATGTTATTGCTGATTTCAGCTATGTGTGGGAAGGCACAGGGGAAACAGAGTCTTCTCAGAGGTGTGCCATGGAGGGACAGAGGCAGTGGGGATGATTTGGAAGGGTAATCCAACTCAGGAGGAGGAACAGTGAACTCCCATGAAGGTGCTCAAACACTGGAACAGAGGCCCAGAGCACCTGCAGGCTCTCCATCCCAGGACACAGGCAGATCTCTGTTGTCTCGGTCACTGAGTGACCTGCACTGCAGGTATTGGCTTTAAGCAGGAGGTTGGGGTAGAGGCCTGTCTTTTGGAAGCCAAGATCCATAGGCTGGAGATGAGCACTGCAGAAGGGAGCACCTTTGCCAAGAAACAGTGGAGGGAATGCTGGAGTTGAGCAGTCAGCCTGCAGAAGCTGTGTGAGCTCAAGGATCCTCCCCCTGGATCCCTCCAGCTCCCACATATTTTGCAGATGATCGCTCCAGAGTGAAGTTTTCCCTGCTGGAACAGGGTCCTTTCTCAGGACTGCTGCAGGTGTGGCATGTCCAGGTGAGCCACACCCCTGTACCTCGGTCCCCATCCTCACTGTGCCCCTGCTCCCTGCTGGGTCCTGCACTGCCCCACTGGTCCCTGCCCCTGTGACCCTGTGTGGACAGGAAGGGACTGCAAGGACTGAGGATGTGCCTTCCCTCACCTGCCCAGTTTGGGTTGTCCTCGCTTCCCTCTCCCAGTGCTTTCTTTTCTCTTCTTACCCCTTGACCTGCTGAGCTTCCCTTCTCTTCCTGGCCTCTCCTGCAGCCACCTGGGCTGACAGGGCACCTGTGCCATGCTCTCCAGCAGGAGAGTGACATTCCCATTCCCCACGCAGGGCTGCAGCCCCAGCAGGGACTATCTGGCTGTTCAGGGCCCTAACAAGCTGACCATGGAGGACTTCTGGACCCTGGTGTGGGAACAGGATGTTCACACCATCCTAACACTTCTGCTGAAGGGGGAGGTAAGGCACTGTGCCCACCTATGCCATGGCTGAGCAGGGACCTGTTCAATGGAGTTGGAACTTCCTAGCTCCTGAAACTCTTCACTGCCTCCTGAGGCCTGAGTGCAAATCCACCTTAGCTAGAGCTGCACCTTTGCTGTGTCCAAGTGCTCCCACAGCTTGTCACAGGGGACAGGTTCTGTCTGCCCCCCCTGCCTGCACTCAACTGGTGCCCTTCAAGCTGCATCTACATGGCACCAAGGGCAGCAGCTCCTGCTCTGCCCAGCCAAGGTGTAGGCATTGGCTGAGCAAAATGCCACTACCAGGCAGCTCTGGGTTCACAGAGGAGCTGCTGGAGTTCCCAAAATTCCCTCAGGGTTTAGCTAGAGGATGAACTGGCATGCTGGGGGTGCTCTTGGTCCAGCCCCACCACAGAGCCCTAAGACAGTGACTGATACGACAGAGGATGACCATACATGGGAAGCCAAACTCACTGTTGCACACAGGTCCAAAGTGAGGCATGCTGGCCCCTGGAAGGAGACTCCCTCTGCATGAAGACACTGACCATCCAGTGTGGCACAGAGAAGATTGTCTCAGGATGGAGATGTACCCAGCTCAAACTGAAGCACGTATGTGTCAGTAGGGCTGTCCTGGCTCCCACCTCCTGGCATGGGGTGGGTCTGTATTGGCTGAAGGGTCTGTGGGGACTTCTTCAAGAGTAGAGTGCCAGCAGTCAACAAATGGAGGAGTGAGTCTGGATTGCAACATCAAGAACTGAGGGGACACAGGAGGTGCCCCAGAGAGGCCTTGGGGGTTTTCCCCACCCCTTGCTGATAGGTCTTTCTGACCTCCTTTGGAAAGGCCCCCACAGTTCTCAGTCCCCTCACCAGGGGAAGGTCAGGGTGCTGTGTGGAAGGACAGCAGGTTTCCAGGGCCACCATACCTGCTGGGTGGTGGGCAGTGCCCCAGCAGAGATGCCTGGACAGCTTTACAGAAGAGAGACCCTAAGGATGGGAGAAATGGGACCCCCCTGCATCCAAACTCCCCCATCCCTCCCCAACAGCTATGTCAGCTCTTTGTGTCTCCCCAGGAGAAGAAAGCAAAGGAGAGGCAGGTGCAGAGGTTCCTGTACACACTCTGGAGCAGCAAGGAGCAGCCTGATGTCCAGAGCCTGGTGGAGCTGCTCACGGCTGTCAGACGGTGCCTGCCCCACCGGAGGAGAACCAGTCCCCTCCTGCTGCACTGCAGGTACCCCAGTCACACCTCCATCCATGGGCAGCCTCCCAGAGATGGAAATCAGCAGCTTTCATAGTTCCTCGGCATGGTGCTGACAAGCCTTGCCCTCCACCACAGACCCCGAGGCTTTGGTGCATGTTGAGAATAGGTCCATAGGAGCCAGGGGAAGTTGTGAGCCTGGGAAGTCATAGGGAGCAGTGTTCTGCCAAGGGCTGGGAGAAGGGAGGGCAAACAGGGCTGGGCCAGGGGTGAGAGTGGATGCAGTAGGCATTGCCAGGCTGAGGACATCCCTGGAGTGCCTGCTGGGATCCTGAGAGCAGCCCTGACATCCTCACCTGCTTGCACCCAGAGAGAGCTCACAGTCCCACAGTGCCAACTCGTCTCCTTGGACTGGTGCCCTCTTCTGAAGAGGTTCAGCACAGCCTAGCCTGGCATCAGTGACCCTCTCTTGACCCTCCCTTGTCCCCTGCAGTGGTGATGTGAGCCAGATAGGGACAGTGATCTCCGTGGATTGCCTGTTGCACCAGATGAAAGCTGAGAGAATCGTGGACATCTATGGTGTGACCCTTCAGCTGGCCAGAAGCTGCTGCCTCATGACCCCGAGTCTGGTAAGTGGGAAGGAGAAGGGGCAGTGGGCAGAGCCTTCATGCTGACCTGCCTGGGGCTGGCAGCATCCTGCCCACTCCTGGGTGCTCTCTCTCCAGCCTAGAAAGGGATTTACTTCGTGTTTCCTCCCCACCCTGTGGCTCTGCCAGCTGCTGAGGGCACTGTCTTCTCCCAGGGAAGAGCTTTCCTTCTCCTCAGTTCTGGAGTTAAGATGAGTTAAATTGCATGTGAGCTCACTGGACATGCAAGGCACTCTTCCCATTGTATTTTGGGGAGTGTGGAGCACCAGTGTCATCCTACATGGCAAACCTGCCTGCTCACCCTTGGCTCCTGGACATGGCTCTCAGCCTGGGCACCCAGAATCTGCTGGCTGTGCCCTTGTCCAGTGCCTTTCCTGCCTCATCCCCCAGACCCAGAATCTGCTGTCACAGTGGGAACAGTGGGACAAGCTGCCACACAAGCACGTGCCCTTTGGACCATGGCTCTGTGATGGTGCCAGCCCAGCCTCTCAGCCCTCAGCATGCAGCTCCTGGTGGGCACTCCTGGCAGTGATGCCTCTGGACAGCACTTGGGTTGCTGCAGCTGCTGGATGAGCTCATGCACATCCCCAGAAACGCTCCCCACAGGGCATGGCAGAACAGGGCCAGATCTCTGCAAGGCTTCCGAGCTGCAGAGCCTCCTTCAAGCAGCTAATTGCATTCTTAATTAATGTGAACCATGTGCATGGTGGGTGCCTGAGGAGGGCAAGTCATCCACTGCCTCCGCTTCAGAGCTGCTTTGTGTTCCCACAGCGTTTGGCCATGTAGGGACACAATGTGCCCATAAAGGCACATCGAGTCCCCATCAAACACCCTGTCCCACTGGAAGGGGCAGCAGAGGGGCTGCCTTCCCTGCTCCCCACCAGCATGGCCAGCAGGGCTGCCCTCCAGTCTCCTCCATCCCACTGGGGGCTTGCCAGCACCCCTTTATCTCTGGTGGTGGCATGCTGCTCTTGTGCTGGGGGCATCAGTGGATTTTCTTTGGGAGGGAAACAAGGAGGCAGATGAACTTTTGATGGATAATCCATGGATAATGGTTGGATATTAAGCACCAGCAGCTCCAGCACGGTGCGTGTCCCGGGGGATGTGCTCTTGCATGTGCCTGGGCTGAGGTCAACCCTGGGCTGTCACTGCAGATTTCACAATCAGACCCAGCTCACTGAAAGCACACTCTGGTGTCCTGGAGCCTCAGTCATTGTGTGATCCATGGAGCTCCTGACCTCCAGTGGGGCTGAACCCGCCGCTGCAGGGAGGAGCTTCCTCATGACTTGTGGCTCAGCCAGCACTTCAGCAGCTGTCCAGAGGCTCCTCCACAAGTCCCTAATTCCCCCTGCCCACTGCCATGTGGTTCCAACCCTCACCATTCCCCGGCTGGCCCTGCCCTCCAGCTGTGTCCTGAGTACAACCTCATTTACCTTCCCCACATCTCGCCTTCCTCGGAGCCTGCCTGGTCAGTCCTGGGTGTTTGTAGCCTGGTGTCATCTTGGAGCAGCCTGGCATTTGGGCAGAACTTCGTATCAAACCCACGGGGGATTTGAGACCCCTGAACCCACATTTGGAGCTGATGGATCATTTTGGTGATCTGAAAAAAAGACAAACAACGC
This sequence comes from Xenops minutus, assembly GCA_035221455.1. NCBI lineage: Eukaryota > Metazoa > Chordata > Aves > Passeriformes > Furnariidae > Xenops > Xenops minutus. Next base: position 1,155,629 of record JAWWEE010000069.1, on the reverse strand, counting down.
AGCTGGGCTAAACCCGCAGATCTTTTTGTGTACCTCTGAAATCCTGCAGACATGTACCCTCATCTTGTGTCAGCACTGACTCAGGTATACAGGATGGCACCAAGGGAAAGTCCTGCTCCGGGGGTCTTCCCTTGGGACCTTGGGACCAGACCCCATGAATTCCAGCTCCATGCTCTGCAGCTTCACTGGAGTCACTCTTCTCTCTTGTTTTGGATGCAACCACAGCACATCCAAAAGCCACTGGGGCACTTGGGGGAAGCCTGATGATTTTGTTCCTCTCCATCTCAGGTGGGATGTTTCTATCATCCCCACCATGGGGGGATGAAACAGGGGAAAACAAACAGTGCAACAGTCTTGATACTTCCTTTCTGGGCAATTCTGGTGACACAGGACCATCGTGGACCACTTGGGAAAGCAAATCCTGCTCTGCTGTCAGACACTGTTCCTTAATTATGATTTTTTAAAGCAAACTGCAGGGCTAGTCTGTGAGCAGGAGGTCTCTGTCCGAAAGCTGACTCTGAGCTCCCTTTCTCTCTTGCAGGACCAGTACATGTTCCTGTACTCCTGCATCCAGGACATCCTCACCCAGAGCCAGCCCTGACACTGCTCGGCCCTTCCTGGCACTATCCTGCCCTCCCCCTCTGTGGGGTCCTGTGTGGAGCTGGGCTGAGAGCACTGTGGGACTGCTGGCACAGAGAGAGCCCTGCAGCCAGCAGTGACCACCGTGGCACTGCCACCAACACGTCTCATGTGACATGAGCAGTGACAAGGGGTCTCCTGGGACAGAGGGACACTGCCCTGCCATGTGCTGCTGCAGCCCCTCGGTGCAGACACAGCAAGGGGCTGGGCAGGATGCTCTCCTGCTTTAGCCATACCAGGGATTCCTGGAACCTGGAAGGTTTGCTAACCCCCCTGCAGTGCCCAGCACAGCTCTGGGGCTCCCTGCTGCCCCTGAGGTCCAACATGAGCACGGAGCACCACGGTGTCCATGTGCCCACGGGCGTGTTGAGGTCTCAGATGTGCTGTGGGCAGAGCACTAAGGGAGCTGGCTTGTCTTGGCTGGTGGAACAGTCTTAGGTACAAACAATAAACAGCCCTAGGAAAGCGTGTGCTTGTCAGGGTGGGTTGGCTTTTGTGGTGTCTCAGTGGTGCAAGGGCTGCAGCATAGCTGTCCCAGCCATGGCACACAGCAGTGTCCCTTGGGCACTCCAGATGCTGCAGTCCATGGCACACAGCAGCTTCTGCTCACTTTCATCTGCTCCTGCCCCTGAGGCAACACTTGTGGTGAGTCTCCAGCCCACCCACGGCTTTGTGAGGAGGGGACACATTTTCAGATGAAGCCTGGGCTCCGAGTTGTGAACCTGCTGGCTGCCCAGCTCTAGGGACCAGGGCAAAGCCACCTCACCTACCAACAGACTGGCAAGCAGCTGGCAGCCCCCACAGTCCTGCTGCTCTGGGAACTGGGTTGTCCATGCAGGGACGTGGCTGCTCTGCAAGCAGGGGTGGCCAGGCACAAGCTGAAATCACAGGTGGAACTCAGTTTGTTGAGCTGCAAGTGCAGGACAGAAGAGTTAAAAAAGCAGATGGTTTCACAAGCATATTCCTGGGGTAGAATAACTGGGACACTTTATCATCCTTCACCCCTTCCAGCAGTGTGGGGTTATAGTGCAGTCTCCAGGGACCTCCCCTGTCCCAGTGTGGCCCACACTCCTGCCCATAATACCATGCTGTGGGAGCTGCCTTGGAGCAGCATGAGGAGACACAACAGGTATGATGAGGGGGTCCCAAGACCTGTTATAGGGAGCAGAGAGCCTCAGGTGGGTGACTGAGGTGGCCACTCATCCTACTGCCCCTGTGTTTCCACAAGCAGCTTCTTCCTCTTTGAAAAGACAGATCCTGCTGTGTGCACTCCAGAATGGGACACCCAGGGCACATCAGCATTCCCAGCACTGGGATGATGCTCTTTTACAATTGGGTATCCCTTATTCCCCTCTCCTAAATCACAGTTTTGGCCCTTGCTGTGCCCACCCACCTCCTGTTCCCACCACCCACTGTCCATCCCCAGCACCCACCTGTGCTGTGCAGCCCCTAGTCATGTGCCCTGCCTGTTCTTTGCACCCACTGCCCAGGTGTGGCCACAGGCAGTGCGGGAACAGTCTCTTCCTTCACTCAACACACCTTCTGTACTGCAGTTCCCTGTGCCACCCACTCTTTTTCTTCATTCCATGCTCTACTCCCAGCTCCAAGCTGCAGCCTTCATGGGCTGGAGGGAACCCAGGCAGTGCAGAGCCTTAGCCCTCTACGGGACTTGTCTTCCTCCCACCCTGGACATGCTGTGCTGGCTTCACCACGGCCCAGAGCATCCTGAGTCACCCATGGCCATCTTCACCCACCCCAACCTGCATTGTCCTGGATTCAGCTGCTGTTTGAAAATGTTTCCATGTCACTACATCTTTGTCCCAGGGTCACTCACCAGTGGGATGTGACCCATCACTCACTGCTCAGCCTGCACAAGTCACCATTCAGTGACTTGTTGCATTGCTGCTTCTGGTGGGATGCCAACATGTCAGGGGCTCTCCAGGAGGATGAGGGAATACTTTCAACATGAAAGAGCCTGTGAAGCTCAGTGGATATTCTCATGTGCATAAAAGGATTTATGATGCTGCCTTGGGAAGAGCCTGGCACTTGCCATTGCTCACAGAGTGCCTGATGGCTTTATGACTTTTATGTAACCAGTAACTCCTGGACCCCACTGGTGCTGTAGGATGAGGTTCACAGCAGGGAAATGTTTGCTTCCAGTGATCCACAGCCCCATAACCAGGATTGTTGGGGCTGGGCTGTTGGCTGCACATGAGGTGCCTCTGGTTTGCAGCAGCCACCTGCCATGTGCCTCTGGGCCACCACAGGAGGACACACCAGTGCATGCTGGAGGTCAACATCAAGCAAGCAAGCAAGCTTGAGAATCCAACCTGGTCCAGAGAATGGTGTGCCACTTGTCTGTCCAGAGTTTGCAGCTGACAGGTTGGGGATTTGTCCCCGAGAGCCCCCAAAAAGGGGCAGTCTCAAAGACCATGTGTCCTGCTGACACGTGCACATAGCCCCATCCTCCTTAGACCTCCACTGGAAACAACCCTGCTGTCCAGCTTTTGTCCTCCAGCTGCATCCAGCCTTAAAAATAGTTCCTGGGCTACAGGACAGCAAAGATCCCTGTGTGGCAATGAGTGAGAGAGCTGCTGGTGCAGGAAGGAGTGATGCCAGACCTGGATTCAACTCCAGCTGATTCAACTGATTCAACTCCTGCTGGTGCTGTTTGACACAGCCTGTGGCTCTCCTGGCTGTGCATGCCCAGAAATCCCAGGTGCTGAGCATGGTCACATCTCCAAGGTGTGGTAGACACAAGGTCTAGCCTGGTGCCCAGCAGGCTCTTGTTCAAGGCGTGCAGTCTCCACTGAACATCAACAAGCCTTTGTACCTGTGTGTCCTTGCATGGTTTAAGATGTTAAAACACCTGACCCCCATCTCAGAGGGTTTCAGGAATATCTGTGGAGTGCCCTGACCTGCAAAGGAGAGCCAGTCACAGTGACAGTGAGGATGCTGCAGGGTAGCAGGAGCCTTGTGAGTGGCACAGAAGGCTGCCCAGGGGTTTTGCTCTCTGGGTCTTGGCAGGCAGTGTGTGGGGCTTGTTCTGCTGGCTGCCTCTCCTGGATGGGTGGGCATTGCCCCTCTGACTGTGTGCCACCCTTCAGTAGCCCAGGGTTCTGCAGGGACAACTCCTCCCTCACTCTGCCAAGCACAGCAGCCAGCACTCCCCAAAGCCCAGCCAGGACTGCCTCCCCCAAAAAGGGCAGCTGCCAGGGATGAGGAGGGGCAGGAACTGCCCAGCCTCTCTTTGCTGTTTCTCTGCAATCAGAGCTACCCCGTGGCTTTCAGAGTCATCGTGCCTGAGGTTTTGCTCAAAGCCATATTCCCTGGGGAGGGGGTCTGGGGCTTTCAGAGTCATCGTGCCTGAGGTTTTGCTCAAAGCCATATTCCCTGGGGAGGGGGTCTGGGTCTGGCTCCACAGCTGATGGCACAGGATGGGACAGCATTCCCAGGGACTGCCTGTGGGCTCTTGATTTTTGTGGAGAAGGGCAGAACATCATCCACATGAGACAACCTGGCCACTCCCCAGCTCACCCTCAGCTGATGGCCATGCCCAAGGAAGGGATGGCGTGAGCTCTGCTGGCACCTGCCCCACCCCACCTCTCACCCCACTGGAGCTCAGTCCAGCATGTCACTGTCCATCTGCCTCAACAGGATCCACCAGGACCTTTCTACAGTTCTTGGGAAAGTGCTCCTGGGTCTCCTGTGTGTCTGTGCACAGAGACAGCAGTCCTGGCATGGGGCTTGGGGCTGCTGCCCCACCACTATGGGCTGGGGGCACAGATCTGTGGGGCACCAGCTCTGAGCCATAGGGAAGGAAGGGGAAGCCGTGGAGGAGGAGACATGTTGCTGTCTGCAGAGCTTCCAGAAGTGCAGGAGCAAGTGACCCCTCAGCCCTCACATCTGGCTAACACAACACCATGGTGTCTCCAGCAGAGCCAGCAGTCAAGGAGAACCTGTGACATCTGCAGCTGCCCCACCACCCATGTGGGACCTTCTGCTCACCAGGATGGGCACAGAACAGGGCTGTGCCACACCAGCTGGCTGACAGGGTTTGCCCAGTGAGCTGAGTGTGGCTGTGACAGTGACACAGTACGTGACTGTGGCACAGCCCACTGCTCTGTGCCTCACGTCCTGCCTGACAGGAGGCCAAAGTGGTGACGATGAAGAATTTACGACCTCCCACCCAGTGCTGCAGTGGAGGCTGGAGCCACAGCTGCTTGCAGAGGGTGCCAGGGGAGCTGTGGTTTGGAGGAATCATTTTCCAGCCCTGCAGCTCAAGTGCCACGAAACCCAGAGGGGGAGAGAGACAACAAAACACTAAAACAAAACAAGCCTCGGGGCTGGGCCGCCCAGGGAGCTCTGGACCGTGTCGTGTTGTTCTTCAGATTTATCCTACTCTAGTCAAGCAGCATCCAGCCACTGCCCTCTTCCATCAGCTCCTGTGCAGAGGTCAAAACACTGGAGATGAGCAAGACCATGACTATTCAGACCCCCCTTCCCACTCCCTACAGGGGGCAGATTGGGTTAGTATTGCCAAGTGAGAGGAAAGCAGGGATACCCACCCCTGGGATTTCCTGGGCATCCATGGCCATGGGAGCCTGCTGGAGCACCACAGCCCCTCCACCCCACAGCCTCTGCAGTGCTGAACCTCTGCCCCAGGCTATGCCCTGTCCCCTGGGCTCCACACCCCTGGGCAGCTGTTCCAGGGCTCTGCCACCTCCATGGGAAGAAGTTCTCCTCATGTTGAGGTGGAACTTCTTGTGGTTTGGTTTATTCCTCCAGGGACAGGGGAGTGGCACCAGAGCTGAGGGTCCCTCCTCGACACCCCTTGCATGTGCAAGGCTTGCCATGGCTGTGACTCCCTGACCCAGCTGAGATGCAGGCACTCCAAAAGAAAGGTTTTCAAGCATGTAGGGCACTGAACCAGGGTTCTGGTCCACCTAACAGGTCTCCTACCTGACTCTACACCTCTGTTTCTCTTCTCTACAAGGCATGGAGCCACTGGGCTGGCCCATGGCGTTTTACAAGCAGTGCCCCCCAGGGCAAGGGGTTAAAGTGCATCTGGGGCTTGTGCTGCTCTGTGCCCTGAGCATCAGGTTGGAACTGTTCTTCTCTGTGTGACTCCACTGGCACCAGTCCTTCCCACTGTGAGGAAGCACCTGTCCCAGCTGCAGCCACATGCTGGGCCCTGGGATTCTTCTTCTTTGCAAGAGTTTGCAGCTACATTTTGGAAAGTCTCTGGGAATTCTTGCTGGGCCCAGACTCACACACAGCCTGACAGTGGTTTTCCAGCCTTTGGATGGCCCTCATGGGAGCAGGGTGTCCAGGAACATTCCTCTGGCCTGCCCACAACCTCAGATGGCTCCCCAGGGTCTGTCTGGGCTCACAGACACATCTGAATTACCAGACTCCTGGATCCTTCCCCATCTCTGTGGGTTTGGATCACAACCTGCCCCCCCCCAGAACCTGGAGAACCAGCTTCAAGAGGAGTCAGGGGTGCTGAGAAAGTCTGGAGAGCTTTTCTCATAGAGATCCTGTCCCAGGAGTGACTGTCCCCTCACAGGGGTATCACATACGGGCCAATCCTGCTGATATTTCTTTTTCTCTGGTGTTTCTGTGCCCTGTGAGCCTGCCTGGGGCTCTCTGCATCCTCTCCTCCCTGTGCCAGCCCTTCTGGAGAGAGGGACTGCCTTGCTGCTGTCCTCCCCAGTGTGTGGCATGGCGTGGTCTCTGTCCTGGCAGTGACCTTGGCAGTGAAACATCACCAGTGTCCTCCTGGTCTGCACTATGGACTGGTTGTCCTTGCAGATCGACAGCCAAACTGGAATTCTATGGAGTTGATCCAGAATCCTCTGAAATCTGGAAGGGAATAAAAAGAGGGCTCAAGAAGTTGCCCCATGGGAGCAGATCAGGAGACACCCTGGTGGCTTTTTTTCCAGGGTCGCCAGGTCAGGCACATGCTGAGGACAGAAACAAACAGCTTCCAGTCCTTTGGCTCAGCTGGCACAGCCAATTTTCCAGCTTGGGAAGGTCCTCAGCTGGATGTCCAGTGCATTGGCATCACCTTTGGAGGAGCAACATCATCACCTCCTTCTGCTCTGCCACGGCTGTGCTTGCAGCTCACACGAGCTGGACCTTGTACCCCACTTTAGGCTGTATTCTAAATTTTCCCAAGGGTTTGTTTGTTGGGTTTTTTTGTCCTGCTTTTAAGCAAGCTGTAGGAAGACCTCTTAGTGTGGAGGCAGCAGGAGAAATATCAGCTGGGATGTCAGAGGTGCCCCACGCTCAGGGGTCAGCCACAACCCCGTGGTGTTTGGTCCCAGAGCCTCAGCCCCATCCTTTAAAAGCAGTCGGGGGGTGAAGTGAAGTGGAGTGGAGTGGAGTGGAGTGGAGTGGAGTGAAGGGGAGGGGAGGAGAG
>JAWWEE010000069.1:1116023-1129096 GCA_035221455.1 Xenops minutus | reverse complement strand
AAGAGGGAAAGGGGGAAAGAGGGAAAGAGGGAAAGAGGGAAAGAGGGAAAGAGGGAAAGAGGGAAAGGGGGAAAGAGGGAAAGAGGGAAAGAGGCATCTTCTGCAGGGCTGTTGGGAAGTGCCAACAGATGTGTGGGGCACTGCCAGACCATAGGACTGTGGAATGCCCTGGACTGGAAGGGGCCATGGGGGTCATTGAGCCCAGCTCCTTGGCTACAGGAAGGGAGATGCAGGAGGGGAGCTGAAGGCTCTGCCCCATCCCAAAGCCACCAGCGGGTGGCCGGGTCGCTGTGCAGGAGGGGAAGGAGGCAGAGCTTTGCTGCTCACCCGGCAGGACCGGAGCAGCCGCAGGGCTGGGGGGCAGCGAGGGAGGGCACACAGGGCTCATGGCAGGGCACGGGGGCTGTGCTGGGGCATGGACAGCCAGCAGCCCTGCTCCCCCTGCGAACAGCACCGGGACAGGGTCCCTGGGGCTGTGCCTGGAGGGATGCTCCGCTCCCGCTCCCGCTCCCCTCCATCAGCCGGCACCGGAGCGCGGCCGGCACGGACGGACGGAGGGAGCTGCTGCTCGCCCTCCTCGTGTCCTGACCTCCAGCCACGCAGGCTGGTCCTCCCCTAACCCAATCGCCCTCTCCTTAACCCAATCCCCCTCTCCTTCTCCTTTCCCGGCTTTCTGCAAGGTCCCTGCTCCAAAAAAGCCTTCCTCCCTGCCGCGGTGCTCCCTGCCCGCCCCCCGGGCTAAGCGATGTGCCACAGCCTCCCCTCTCTCCCTCCCCTGCTCCGACAATAAGCTCATAAATCCGCCCGGGGCAACGAAAACACTTGAGCTCATGGCCCTTAGATCTGTGTGGGAGGAGCTCTCGCTGGCGATTAAAGGAGTTTAAGGTTTGCTTTGAAAAGCTCTTTGATTCTGGCAGGGGCTCCGGTGCCAAAAGGCAGCCATGGGGCTGCAAATGCCTCTCCCCCTCTGCACCTGCCTGGGTCAGGGAGCAGAGCAGCGAGGGGGAGGCAAACGGGGGCGCAGCTTCTTCCCAGCTCGCTGTAGAGGGGGCTGAGGGTCCCCTGCGACCCCTCCCGGGGGTCGGGGACCACCCTCTGCCAAGCGCAGGGCAGTGCCTGCTGCTGCCCAGGGCACCAGGGGCTTCACCCGGGGTGCCAAAATGTTCCTGTGGAAAAGGCGGCTCCCCAGGTCCTTTACAGGAGGAGCCGGGTGGGTTCTCAAGCACGGGGGTCTTGCGTGGGTGACAAGGACACGGGGGACAGGAGGAGAGGCCAGGACAGGGGTGACCACAGCAGTGCTCTGGGAAGCAGTGGGAAGGGGTAGGGGGAGCCTGGGGTCTTGGGGAACAGGAGGAGCAGAAAAGAGATGGGAAACAGCCTTCAGGAGGAAGAGCAGGACAGAGCACAAGCTTTGGGTTGCAGTCAAGTCAAACCAGAGCCAGCCCTGTGGAGGCAGGAGCTGTGCTGGAGTGGGGAGCAAGGGGAGGACACAGGGAAGCTCAGGTGGTGCCTCCAGTCCTGCAGGGATCCATCCAGGAGCCAGCAAGGGGTAATGCAAAACCCTTCCCAGATCCACCAGCGTAGGCTTTGCTGGCTTGATAAAGGAGGGCAGCTTCCAGTCTCCTCCCCTCCACGGATGACAGAGGAGTCTCCTGAGCTGTCTGCAGCTCTCTGTCTCCCTTTGCCTTGTTTGCAGGCCTTTCTGTAGCTGTTTAAACCTCTTTGAATTATTTGGAAATGAAAAGCAGCCCCCATGGGAGTGGAGTGAGTCAGACACATCTGTAAGGGCAGGACCTGCTCAAGGGACCTGCTGTGTCTTCTTGTGAGCAGCCACAGGTCCCACTACAAAGAGACCCCGGGGAGACAGGATGGTTTCCAGCACTGAACATCCCCGTGGGGCACCAATTAGGGACATTACCTTTGTTCAAAGGGAAGGTGAAGCCCAAGCACTGTGTGTCATCCCATCAGGTGTGCCACGGTGGGAACCACCCGAGTGAAAGGGGAGCAGAAATGTGGCTTCCTCTGCCAAGCCTGGGGTGGGACAGCAGGGGGATGCATGCATGGGGGCTGCCAGGAGGGTGGCTGAGCATCAGGGGGCTCAGGGACCTGCAGCATCCAAAGGCACAGGTCACCCTCTCAAGGATGTTTTCTGCTGTGGGAATGGCTCTGGGTGTAATTGCATCTTGCAACTTCAAGTGAATTCACAATTGAGGGCATTTCTTAACCTTAGTAAAGCAAATGTTCATCTTGGCATGAAAGTTGCAGGAAAGGCATCTGTACCTTTAGATACAAATTCGTCTTCTATCTTTCCCAGAGAACACAAGAAAAAATATTGGTTGCAGGGAACTATCTCTGCAGTTCTGCTTTGTCCCTGGTTCTGCACCACTGGAAGTGTTCCCACCAGCTCCTCAGCTCCTGGGGGCTGAGAAAGGACACGGCCTTGTGAGTGTTTTGTTCATAGAGTTGTAGAATCACAGATGGAACAGACCTTAAAGCTCATCCAGTTCCACCCCCTGCCATGGGCAGGAACACCTTCCACCACACCAGGTTGCTCCAAGCCCCATCCAACCTGGCCTTGGACACTTCCAGGTATGGGGCAGCCACAGCTTCTCTGTGCCAGGGCCTCCCACCCTCACAGGGAAGAATTTCTTCCCAATATCCCATCTAACCCTGCCTTCTGCCAGTGTGAAACCATTCCTCCTTGTCCTGTCCCTCCATCCCTTGTCCCCAGTCCCTCTCCAGCTCTCCTGAAGCCCCTTTAGGCACTGGAAGGGGCTCTCAGTTCTCCCTGGATCCTTCTCTTCTCTAGGCTGAACAACCCCAGCTCTCTCAGCCTGTCTCCAGAGCAGTGGGGCTCCAGCCCTCTGATCAACTTAGAGACCTCCTCTGGACTTGTTCCTCTCATTGATACCCCAGGCAGAGCTCTGGCTCTGGGCATGAACCAAGAGCTTCTGTGCTGCTCAGCTTGTGGCTCCCAAGGGAGGAATGAAGTGCAAATCCACCTGGCTGCACTCTAAGGCTTTCTCCTCCCTGTACACAGGGGCATGGGAGTGGTCAGAAATCAGCCCAAGCTTCTTGTCTCAGATATTGTCCCAAAACACCAAAGGACAGAGATGTACCTTTAGGGTCAGGTGTGCTGTATTGGCAGAACCAAAGACATCACAACCAGGACAGGACCAGGGAAGGTCTGTGCTGCTGCACTAATTTCCTGTGGCGATGAGTTCCACAGATTAACGAGGTGCCTGTTGCACAGAGTGGGTTTATGTGTGCTCTGGAAAGAGCATATGGGGCTTTATGGAGCATCAGGCAGCCTTCCTATGCATGCTGCCTGGAACTTCTCTTCAGCTCCGGGCCAAGCAGCAGGTTCCTGTGCTGCAGGTTGTGTTTGCAGCTGCGTCCTGTGCAGGGAAGTGCCTGTCAGTTTAGGTATTGTTGTGCTTTCATGTGGTGTAAGACAGCACAAGATTTATTAGTGACAAAAGCATGAATGCTGGAAGCCGTGATTTATTGGAGGATGGGGAGAGGAAACATGTTGCAGCCCATGCTGGTTAGTGTGGTGTGTCTGAGGTGAGCTCACACACGCTGGGAAAACTGCCCTGCTCCCCCACCAGCTGCTCTGGCTCTACTGGTGATACCATGGGTGGACCCACTCCCCTTCCAGAGGCCAACTTTACACTGACCATCTCACAGATGCTTTGAGGAAAGGGTTTCTCCACCAGGACTCTGAGTTTTGGGAACAGACAGGGCTCCCATGAGCTTTGACTCCCTTGTATGGTGTAGGTGGGAGATACAAAGGACTGGAGGGCAGCACGAGGAATTGGGACTGATTTCTTGCTCCATCCCAGCCTTATGGTTCACCCCAAACAAGCCTTCTCCTTTTTCTGTCCCTCAGTCTCCTTATCTTTAAAGCACTTCTCATAAGCCCTTCCCAATGTTGAGATCAACTCATCAAACCAATGCTATGGAAGAGCTGGAGACTCTCTATGCTTTCCAGCAACATGTCTGGACCTCTCGAGCTAAAATACCTTTTAAAAGTTTATTAAAAAATTCTTGAGCTTTCCGTTTGTTCACCCACCACATGAAGAAAAGCAGCCCTGAACTCTCAGATTTGGTGCCTGTCTTTCATGTCCACTGACCTCATCACTCCTCTCTCCCAGAGCAGCCACAAGTCAGAGCAGCTACCAAAACACTCCTCTCCCAGCCCCGTCCAGCAGCTGTTTCAGGCTCGTGGGCAGCACTGGAGAACTGCTTGGAGGAGATGAACCCAGCAGATAAATGTCAGCTTGGCCATAGGTGCTGTAAACCCCCATCCTGTCCTCGGTAGGAAGCTCCTTTGCTTTCAGTGTATCCTTCCTGAATGGCTGGGGGTAAATAACAGCTAGTTCAGCTCTCTGCTGGACTTAAAAAGGAGAGAAAAGATTGGTTTGGGTTAAATAAATAAGTTTTTTTCAGGTTTCCCTGGCAATTAAAACTCAATCAAACCAAACCAAAACATGTTTACTCTGAGTATTCCTGCAGCATTTCACTTTGACCCCCCAAAAAAGAGTACTTTCCTCTTTAAGTCACTCGGAAATCTTTAAATCCTTTAAAAAAACTCTCACAATGAAAAGTTCCACCATCTTCCCCTCCCCCAGTCCCACTTTTTTTCATAAAATAATTTTTCTGTGAATTTACTTTTGACCAAAACCCTGTGGGTTCTGCCTGACCTGGAGAGTTGCAGTCACCCAGCTGGGCTTGTCCTTGTCCCTTGCTTTTCCTTTCAGCACTGTTTCTATCTTTCCAGCCCCCACTGTGCAGACACAGATGTCTCATGGGAGCATCATCCTCATCCTGGGGCTCTGCTGACTTCCCAGGGAGACTAGAGTAGCTGTGAGGGGGGAGGAAGGAATCCATGAAGATTCCTTTTAGCTTCAGAGAGCTCCTCTGGCTCTTCTGACTACCTCTGGCTACTGCCAAGGCACCTTTGAAACACCTTTGAAATGTCTCCAGCATGTTGGGCACCATGACTGGGCTGGAGGGGAAATCCACATTCCCTTTGAAGTCTGGATACTTGAACAGTCTTAGAATTATAGGGCTGTAATGTACAGGAATGTGTGGGGCTGTAATTGTGACTTAGATCCTTGGATGAAAGGTGCTATGTACATACAAAAGGTATTATCATTATTGCTACTATTATTACTATTATTATTACTATTATTATTGCTATTATTATTATAGGGCTGCAATATGTGGATTGGAGATGAAAGTAGCACCAAAAGATCCTGAAATACAAGATGTGTCTTACGGAAATTTCAGCTTGGAATTAGGTTTTGCCTACCCAGGGGAAGTGGAGCCGGCTGGCTCTGCTGCACTGACAGCTCTGGGGTTGGATGGAAGAAGTCCTGGACACAGGCAGGATTCCCAAATCCAAATTGCTGTGACCTTTGGAAGGGTGTCTCCAGTGGGAGCTATTCCAGAGGAGTTAGAGCAGCAAAAGTGAGATCAGACATTTTCACCATTCTTTATGAGACACCCTCATTGCTCTGCAGCCATCACAAAGTAAGTCCCTGGTGCTTGAGCCATCCGGTATGAGAAGTTTGGGAACTGGTGTCCTAGCAGGGCCTGGGGGCTGCAGTGGGAACTGGAACAAGCTCCCAGTGTCACAGTGTCATTAGTCCTGCATTCCAGCAGAGATGGGGCCAGATCCAGCACCCTGTGCTGCTCCTCCTCCTTCCAGCCATCAGTCCCATCTCTCCCAGAGCAGCCTGGATATGGAGCATGGAGAAATCAGGGATCAGCTTTGATCCTCACACACTCTGTGGCTCTGCAGGGATTTTGCCATCAGCCTCCTGTTGTTGGCCCTGCTCTGTCCTGCACTCACATCTCCTTAGCAAGGGGGGCCATAAGTGAAGCCAGGCACTGGAGTGGCACTCCCCAGGGCAATCCCATGGCGATTTTCTCCTGTGTCACAGGCTCTGCAGAATATCAGATTTCACTTTCTACCTGAACCGAAGGGGCTGGCTCATGTTGGCAGGTGGGGGGGATGAGTCAGGTCAATCCACAACAATCTTTCCATTGCTAAACTCCCACAAGAGAGACCTGGCTCCTCGCAGGAGGGTTCAGCTCCCCAGCCCTGCCCCTCTCCTTGCCAATGGCTCTGGTAAGTGGAGTTTTCCCCAGCAGAGTCAGGAGCAATGGTGACTCACCACCCTTCAGAGTGAACTGTGTGGCCAGGAGCTGTGGCAGCAGCGTGTGCTGGAGACAGGAAGACTCTTGTTACCCACTTGACAGCAGAAGAAAGGCTTTTCTTGGTGCGTGGGGACCACCCACTGAAGGATGAGACAAGGCAGGAGCTGTCACGCTCTGATGTCTTGTGGCTTGCTGGTGACACCATGGAGTCTGGTGCAGTTAATGGGAACACTCCCATTCCTTGGGTTAGCAGACATCACTGTGAGATGAGACAACCCTCAGCATCTCTGCATCACAGCCTGTCCCACCAGAGGAACTCCCAGCCCCCTGCCAGGCCATCTCCAGGCTTGGCTGGAGAACATCTCAGCCCAAATCCCTGCAGGCATCTCATTGCCCTTAGAAGGCAGTGCACATGGTAAGGAATGCAGCTGGTATTCATCTCCTACCTTGGGCTCTGAGCTCCAGCCAAGAAGCCAAATAGCAAACAGCATGGAACAGCTCTCCTCCTCTGCTGTCGCAAATGCTCCGAGCCTCTCCATCTATAAATCACTGTTTGGGGAGGCAGGGCTTGGATGCCTGCTGGCCACAGAGACCCAGGCTGTTCTGGTTTAGGGTAGGGAGGATGCTGGCAGGATCAGCAGTTCCCTGGGAACGTGTTCAGCAATGACTGGATCGTCAGTGCTGGTACCACAAGGGAAGTCTGCCCGAGTGGGCTGCGTCAGGAGGAGGAAGGAATGACAGGACCTTTCCTGCCATGTGTCCCCATAACCAGGATGGCTCCTTTGGGTTGGATTCTCAGTTTCTGCTGGCTGGGATTTCACAGCTGCTGTCTTTGAAATTTCCTCATGAAAAGGCCAGACGTCCAAAAGGCATTTTTCAAAAGCTTTCAGCCCTAATGTTTCTTTTTGGGAAGTCATTGGTCTGAGCACAGATAATTATCAGCGAGAAATGACTGAAAACCACCAGCAATTTTCAGTTCTGATAAAAATGTCATTCTCCACTCCACAGTGTCAACAACTGTTGTTTTTCACTCCTTGTTCATTACAGTTTCCTGCAAGAGGAGTCAAATATCTCCAGGCTGTGATCCTCTGAGATCCCAGCAGCTTATCCATCTCTGTCACCCAACACAGTCCCTTCTCCAGTGACCACTTCTGGTACCTCCAAAGAGATGCAGAATGCTGCCTCTGGCCCGAGCTCTGGGCTCTATGTGGATGGGAACTGTATTTATGGAGCTGGCTGGCCTGTGCTTCGCTCCAGCTCAGAGAGGAAGGATAAACCACAGCTCAGAATGGTGCTGGCTGATAAAGTCATGGTGACAGAGGGTAAAAAATTAGGGGAGAAACTCAATTAATAAAGCCCATGATTGTCTCTGAGAATGAAGGAGCAGCAAATACTGCCTGATGAAGCAGATGGGGAGCAGAGTCTTTCCCTCTGACTGTGCCCTGGGCTTTTCTTTTCAGGCAGCCCAGGATTAGAGACTTAACTGCAGGTTGATGAGGTTGTCCAAATAGGAAGGAAGGCCAGGGTGGTTTAGTGGCTCCTCAAGGGTCATTGTGCTACAGTCCAAGAAAAAAAAGAGATGTAATGGCTTGGGACTTCTGAGAAAATCAGTCAGAAAACACTACACCATGGTTCTCACTGTGGCTGCAGCATTGCCACCTGCAGAAAAGTGCAAGAGGCTGGATGAGCTGCAATAAATCCAAGGCTGACTGTGCACTGCCCAGAGAGCTTCCCTGCAAGGCAGTTTGGAGTGTTGTTCCTGACCAGCAGCTCAGAGCCCACCCAGCTCTTCCCTCTCCCCACTGGGAGGGGGAGACAATCAGAAAGGCAACGCTGAGAACTCTCATGAGTCAAGATAAAGACACTTTAGTAGGTAAAACAAAGCTGGGTGTGCAAGAAGAGCTAAACAAGGAAATCACTCACTGCTTCCCACCTGCAATCAGGTGTTTCCAGGGCTTCATCACACCTAAGGCTTCCCTAGGAAGGCAAATGCTATAACCATAAATGTGCCCCCTTGTCCCCCTTTCCCCATAGGTTTTATTGCTGAGCATGTCGTTGTAGGATGGGGACATCCTTTTGATCAGATGAGCTGTCCTAGCTGTGTTCCCTCCCCACTTCTCACATGCCCCCAGACTCTTCCTGGAGAGGACAGAGAGAGGAAAAGCTGCCATGCAAGCACTTTTCAGCAGTAGCCAGGACACTGGTGTGTTATCAGCATGGTCACAGACCCAAAACACAGCACCCCATGGGCTGCTGAGGAAAGTTCTCTCCATCCCAGCTAGAACCAGTTCACACCTCCATCAGTTTGCCTGGCTCCAGCATCCACCTGCTTGCACTGCTCTCTGGCAGGTGTTTGCAGGCTGTGTGGAGACCAAGGCTCTCTTCCCAGCTCCTGTTATCCCTGCATGAACTCACGGCCCCACCAGATTAAAATCATCCTTTAGCTAATCTTATTGTTGGCCTTGACCTTGCAGAGAATGGTGTGGATCATTGTTGCTGTTGGGGGCAGGATTCTGCACAATGTTGAAAAATCAGTCCAATTCTCCTAAATCAGTCTGGTTTATTCACTTTATATCTATTTTCCTCTGTAATGATGTTCATCAGTTGCGTGCCCTCCTCCCTGAAGATGCTGTGAGAACACAGGTTTTGGAGGCAGAAGGGTGATGCTGACATGCTGTAGCTCCAGTGCTGGAGCTGGGTGGTACCTGCAGTGGTGGAGGTGGCATGTGCCTGGCATTTCCCCTGCCCTTGGCCAGGTGCAGTGGGGACTTCCCCACTTGGCAAGCAGCAGTTTGCCCTGTGGACTTTGGAGGGTGGGTCTGCAGAAGGTGTAACCTTCCCCATCCTGGAGCCTGCTGTGGTTCTGGATGGCATTCCCTGTGCCAGTAAAGGTGTTTCCCTGTGCTCCTGGAATTCCTTCAGCGGTGCCCACCGGCTGTTCCCTGAGAAAGGGCTGATTCCCACAGGTGGATCCTGGCAGCTCCAGGCTCTCAGATATTGTCATTTTGGAATATTGCTGGCTTTTAGCCGTTGCTCACACTGGTGCAACTTGTCTGGACAGGACAGGTGATCCTTTGGTGCATGAGCAGAGGGAGTGCCACTGAGTCAGCCACAGGGCATCTGATTTCCAGACATGGCTCACACACTTCATTGCCTTTCTCCCAGCAGACCAGGCCACAGGTTTTGGGGTCATCCCACCATCGATCCGTAGGGAAGGGAGGGAGCAGAGCTGCCACTCAGGGCTTTCCCCCAGAACAGCACCCACTGCCAGCAGGCAAAGATTCCAACACCTGCAGCTGCCAGGGAGCTGGGAGCACAAGGGGCTGGAGGAGCATCCTCTCCCATTCATGAGGAACATCTGGGTTGGTTCCTTACCCGGAGCTGTGGGAGGAATGAACAGCAGGAGCAGCCTGATCCTGCAGTAGGGAGGGTCCTTGGCAGCCCTTTCCAGCTCAGAGCCCTTGCAGGTCCCCTCCTGCTGGCTGTGTGTGCTGGCAGAGCCCCTCAGGCACTGTGAAGGTGGTTGGGGCTCTGGAGACCCCCAGCAGCACCATGAGGACACACCACTAGAGCCCCAGTAAGGAGGTCCCATTCCCTTCTCCCTTCAGAGTATGGGTCAGGCACAGTCCTGCCTCCCACCCTCCTCTCCCCCCTTGCTGCCCCACACATTTGGCTCCCAAGCAGCACCAGGGCAGGCAGGGGGAAGCCCCATGTGCTGCTCCAGCCACCAGCACCAGAGAGAGCTGGGTAAAACCAGTGCTGAATGCTCAGGCATTGGGCCAGCACATGGCAGCCAGAGGTGGGGAGTTTGCACAAGCTCTGCTCGTGATTTCCCAATCCAGGAGAGCACCAGGGAATGCTGAGCCTGCCCAAAGACCGTGGCTGTTGCCAGGGTAAACCCCCACACTTTGAAAACTCCTTGTAATTAGTGAACCTTCTCGTTTCGAGTTGCAGTGGGATAATTCATTATTAGTGATACAAGCAGGCTCTGCATTCCTCTGGCTCTGCTACTCCTGCAATAATGTGGGGACTGATCTGAATAGATGAACCCATCTCATCTGCATCATCTTGGGTGATTTAATAGTTCCAGGTACTGCTCTCTAAGTCTTTGGCAATTACCTGCTCCTCAATCCTCCACTTTCACCAGCTTCCAGGTAATGCAGCCAGGTGGATTTACACTGAATGACATCTGTCAAAAAACAAACAAAAAAGCAATTAGAAACACTCTGCTTGAGAGTCACTTCACCTTTCACACCACAAGAACCAGCAGGGTCATCAAAACATGAGCTTTCAAAACTCCTCCCAGTGTGACCACTCAAACTGAGTCCTGCTGTCAAAAGCTTCTGTTTCCCCCCAAAATTCTCAGTGACTTAGTGAGTTTTCTCAGTCTAAGGAAGTTGTCCTTTGCCCCTCTCTGGGAGCAGGTTCCTGGATGGGTGGGATGGAGACAAGCACTGTCCCAGTGTCAGCACTGGCAGCCAGAGGTGGACAGAGCTGGGGGAGCTGGTGGATGCACAGCCCTCCAGGGCTGCAGCAGGGCTTTCCAGAGGGAAGGCAGAGCAGCAACCTCTGATCACAGCAGGGTTCTGTGTCCCAGTAAGAGTTTTCTTTTCTCTGCCTGGAGGGCTCCATGCCTAGGACAGAGCAAGGTCACCTATTAACAGTGTGCATCTGGTGGGAAGGGAGCTCTCCCTAATGCCATTTGCACCCATTCCATCAGGGAATTGGCTAGTTCTCTGATGGAGGAGACAAAGGTCCTCCAGAATGGACATGAGACACTGATCAACCACAGGGATGAGGAGACTTTGGCAGGCTGAGATTGGGTGGGTCTGCTTTTACACTGTCCCTATCTCACTGCCCCTCTCGTCCAGATTTATCCCAGAGGCAACAGAATGAGTCCCTGCCACGATGTCCTCTGTGGACTGTGATTGTGTCAGAGCTGTTCCTCAGGTGGGATTTTATCTGTGGGACTCACATCTTCTGTTCAGGTTGCACTGTGACCCCAGAGAGTGGGGAATGCCAAGGCTCAGGAGGGCAGAATGTGACCAGCCCCTGATTTCATTGTCTGTCAATGTGCAGGAACTCGTGGCCCAGACAGAGGTGCCTGTGCCTCCCTCCAGGAAGGCATGGCCAAGGACTGCCTTTGCTAGAGGCTCTCCTCTAGGCAGCTGGCAGGTCACCTTCCTCCTTTACAAGTGTTTGAGATGTTCCCAGTCTGTCATCCTTACAAGAAAGGAGAAAAACCTACAAGAACCCATCTGACACTCAGAGTTTGTGCTGTGGGTCTCCACTGGAGCAACCAGTGAAACCAGAACAAAACAGAAACAGAGACAGAAATAAGGTCTATGGGATAGGAAAGGGCTGGATTAGAGGTCAAAGCAGGAAGCATTAAGGCAAGCATAGGTAGAGCTGTGAGGAGCTGTTGGCAGCTGAGTGTAGGAAGTTTTCAGGAGGGTCATACAAACATTATTTATCACATAGATATGCCATTATTGGCAAGGAGTTCCCCAGGACACAGAGCATAAATGGAGACACCTCTCCTATCTATCATGGTGTGGCCTGGATTTCTTTGTGTCTGATGGATGGCAAATTTCCCTGAGATTTTCAGGGGCTTTCCAGAAGTTCTCCAATCTGCATAACTCCCAAAGCAAGGAAATGCTGCCTTATGTACCCCCTCATAATCCAATATTTCTTGGATTGGATACTCTGGAGGGTCACCCACCTGGGTTAGAGGGAGGGGAGTGCTTTTTCAAATGAGTCTTCATGGGGATTCATGAGAAAGAAGTCAAAGCAGCAAAGATGTAATTTATTGGGTGGATCTGGGCAGAAATTGTGAAAGGTTCCCCACAAAAACAGCAGTTACATTTTTAGATGGGAGTGAAGTTTGTAGGTGTTTTGTCTAGACTGTCTCTTCTTTTGATGGAGTTGGAGACTCCCAACAATGAAAATCTGGCTGGGCTTTAAAGATTTCCTTTGATATTTTCAGAAGGGACTGTAAACCCTTCTGAGCACAGACAGGTATGGAAGGCACAGTCTGGCCCAGGTGAGAAATCTGGTCTTTTGTAATTTAGTGTAACTGAGAGTGAAATAATTGATAGACCTCAACCTGTCAGTCCAGACAGTTGCACAGATAAATGAATGGAGGAATGTCATGGGAAGCAGGATAAAATACACCTGGTCATTCAAACAGTACAGGCCAAACCATCAACCCACAGTTTAGTTTAGTTGCTTTATTTACTCATTACCTTAAAGTGAATACACAACAGTGTATTTGTTCCCAATAGGATAACAAGTTCCTTCCAAAACATGGATGAAATCTGAGGCTTTCAATGAGAAATCTCAGTAGGCAGCAAGTCCACAAGTTAAGAAAAGCTGAGCTGCTTCCTTAATAGCAGGATGGTAGGCACAGGGTAGGAAGTGTATTGTCTTAATTAAGCTGGTTAATAAGTTAAAAAAAGCTGTAGGAAATGTAAGTTTACATCAAAAATATAAGGTCAGGAGAGCTTGTGCAATTACAGATGCAGAGGCATCACTAGTTCTTCAGCCTTGATCTGTTCCCAGAGTTCAGCATATAAAATACACTCCCAGGTGTCCCTAGGAACTCTGGACTGCTCAAACAGAATCTGGTGAGAAGCTTCTAATCCCTGAAGGACCCTCTGTGTCAGAAATGTGGCTTGTTCAGACCTTTAACCAGGTATCCCATTATGGGCTTACAGCTGACTCCCATGCAGGGTAAGCAGGCTCATGTATGCATATTATAGAGCCATGGAATCTCCTGAGCTGGGACACCCCCAAAGATCATCCAGTCCAACTCCTGGCCATGTCCAGGACACCCCAACAATCCCACCCTGTCCCTGTCCCATTGTCCAAACCCTCCTGCAGCTCTGGCAGCCTTGGGGCTGTGC
>JAWWEE010000069.1:1097569-1111567 GCA_035221455.1 Xenops minutus | reverse complement strand
TGGTAACTGGTCAAGAGAAAGGAGAGGAGAGAAGGCTCAGTGGGCATTCTGAGAGCAGAAGGCAGGAGGAACTGAGGACTGGGGGACTATCACAGAAATCTGTGCCTCTGCCAGGTGGCAGAGCTTTGCCAGGAGAACAGGTCGGGCAAAATTCAGTTTGGAGAAGCCCAGGGCCAAGCTGGTGGCTGAGCAGCACCCAGCACACAGCAGTGGGTTGCACAGATGCTGTGACCACGTGAGAAAGAGTTCACAGGCACAGGGATGAAGGGTCAGCTTGGTCCTTGGGGTGAGGAAAAGGGCAGGTGGTCAGGGATGGGAGGGAAGCTGCCCCAGATCCAGCCTATGGAACTATGTGGTAGGTGCACTGAAGTCCAAAGGGATGACCAGAGGTGGTGACCACCCTCTTCCTGAACTGAAATGAAAGACTTATCCCCCAGGTTCAGGACCCAGAGCTTAGAAAAGAGATGGCAGGAGAAAGAGGGAGCAGAGATAGATGATTCTGTGTAATATCCCTGCATCAGTTGCCTGCACTGGTCTCGAATCCCTGCTTCCCTTGCTGACTCCAGCAGGTCCTGCTTTACTGCCCCAGCCAGTTCCAGATGGTTTTGACTCGGGAGCCAGGAAAATGTGCATTTTGCCAGGCTTTTCCTCCTGCCAGTGCTCAGAGCAATTCCCACGCTGTGAAGCACTTTTGTGGACAGATTCAGCTTCAGGAGGAGTTTTCAAGCCTGCCGTGGGTGCAGTGTCCTCTCACTATTTGTGAACTGGCAGGGGAATGATTATAAAAGCGAATATAACTGAAATATATAACTGATACAAGTGAAATGATGCTAAAAGCATGTGCCACTGGCCCCATCGTGACAGTGACAGAGAGTAGTTATGTCACCTTCTACTGCCACTTACCTCACTCATCTGCCTTGCAAAAGCATCATTAACTTCACAGGAGCCATGCCTGCTGCTTCCTTCCTCCCCTTCCATCCTGGGCCAGCCAGACCTACCTTGGTTCCTCTGAAGGATCTCTGTCTGGGTTGGTTTTCAAGTTGCTCGGTGTATTTGGGGCTGGGCTGATCAAAAATTGTTGACAGGCACTGCTGCTGTTAATTCTTTGTGAAATAGAGGCTGTGCTGAGGTGACTCCAGGGGAGCTGAACTCTTCTGAAAGTCTGGCTCCCAAACAAGCAGCTCCTGGTACATTTTTCCAGGCAAGTTCTTCACAAGAGCTGCTCGATGGGAGAGGGAAGTTTCTGGCTTGGGTTTTGGGTTGTTTTTTTTCAATGGAAAATGTGCTTTTTGTCCTCAAATTGAATATTTCCTTCCGAACACAGTGGTGTTTGCCAAAAGGTCTCAAGTTTCCACTGGGAAAGTTGAATCACGATGAATTGACTGGCATCCCCCAGTGCCCAAGTCAAAGCACTTGGCTGGGTCAAACAAAGCCATGTTTGACTTCCCAGTGACACTGAACTATTTAATGGGAGGCACCTGCTTGGACCTGCAGCTTGGAAAATCTGCTCCCAGGTTTCCTCATTGGAACCCCAGGGTGTCTGTGATGTGATAAAGACATTAGGGCTGGAGACCTGGCTGTCCATGTGGAAAACAGATATGTAAGGAAAGCAAATACTGTATTTCAAGTTTTGCTGCTGTCCTGAAAAATATATTGGGAACATTTCCATCAGTCTTGATCACGTTAGCTGGCCTTTCACCAGGTCCTTTCTGAGTCCTGGCTGGTGGTCTTTGTAGGTGGAGATGGACAAACTGTAGGAAACAAGATAAAAATCCTAGAAGAATGCATTCCAATTGTTCTCACAAGTTGTAAAGCAGGAGCATTTGTTCTCAGTTGAAGACAGTGTTTTGTCTGAACTGGTTTCAAGCAATTCAATCTATTTAACTGTGCCAGTTTGCATGAGGAATGATGTATGCTGAGGGTCTTTGTGAAACAGGGCATTTTAGCATTTTCAGAACTTTGCAGTCTTTGCCTCCACAAATAATTGGAAAACTTGATGAACTTCTCATTTCAAGCACTGAAAATTATAGAGATGCTCCTGCTGTCATGAACCTCTGCACAGCACAGAGAGGACTGTGACCTGGGAGAGCAAGTCCAGAGGAGGCCACTGAGTTGATTAGGGAGATCGAGCACCTCTTTATGAGTAAAGGCTGAGAGAACTGGCCTTCTTCAGTCTGGAGAAGAAAAGGCTTCAGAGGGACCTCATTGTGCCCTTCCAGTACCTGAAGGGAGCCTACAGGGAACACAGAGAGAGACAAGGACCTGGAGTGACAGGACAAGGGGGAATGGTTTAGATTATTAAGAAAAATTCATTACTGTGAGGGAGGTGAGGCCCTGGCACAGGTTGCCCAGAGAAGCTGTGGCTGCCCCATCCCTGGAAGTGTCCAAGGCCAGGTTGGACAGGATTTGGAGCAACCTGGGCTAGTGGAAAGTGTCCCTGCTCATGTCAGAGGGTTAGAATGAGGTGAGCTTTAAAATTCATTCCAACCCAAGTCGTTCTGCAATCCAATGATTCTGTAACGTTGAGTCTATCCTTCTCTAACATTTATTTCTTAGGAAATCACTGCTTTGACAGTGGGTTGCAAGTCACTTGGATGTGCACTGTAGAGTGACACTCAGTGTAACAGCCTTGATCTGCTGGCCAGACCTTTCCTCAAGGTTTAATTTTAGTGGTATTTTCAGATGAAAATGGTGCAAATAAGAGGTGGTCTTTTTACATTTGCTTAATATTTATGTATAAGTGCAAATTTTACTCACCTGTGCCATCCAGAGGAGGATGTAAATAAGGGTAGAATTTAGTTTGAGGTTTCTGGGATACCCATGACCTACATCTGCTTGTTTAAAAGATGCTGATGCTTCACAACTTAAATGTGTAGTTCAGTTTCTCTCTTCGAGTTAGAGACGACAGGTTAAAGGAAATGGTTCCCTCAGATGGGGTTTTCTCTAATGCCGTTTACTGAAATATCCATTCAAAGTGGGTCAGTTAAATTTTCAATTTTAGAAGCAAAAAAGAGTTTTTAAAAGCCTACAAGGCAGCGGAAGGTCAGATTCAACCAGACTGATCCTAAATCCAGGCTTGTCTACGCTAAGTGTGTCAGTGGTTTGGGTTACCTCGGTGCTTGAGAGGTGAATAGTTAAGTGTTCAAACACAGATGACGTACCACAACATCGAGATGGTGAAAAAAATCCTTTCCGTGACTTATTTTGTGCCACAAACGTATTTGTTTGCAATTGTCATAGGGAAGATGTGAAGGTCTGAGAAGAAAATAGACTTTTGAAATGTTTCCACAAGGTCTCAATTACGCAAATGAAGCTCTCACATTTCTGGGACGAAGATTTTTCCGAATTCCAAATAATTATTTCACAACTCTTAATGGCCCGAAGTGAAAAAAAAAATAAATTATTTTCCCCGTGAGGTTAGAATTTACCCCATGGGATTTGTTTTATTCTGACACGTAGCTCTCTCTTAGCTAGAGATCCAGAAACTGGGACACCAACAAAAGCGTACTGAAACAAAAAATTAAAGATTATCTAAAGCCTTTTGAAATGAAACCTCTTTCTTCTCTCATCTCTGGTGAAAGCTTTCTTGAGATTAAGTTGCTATTTAATTACTTTGCCCAGCAGAGATTCTTCAGGCTCCAAATCTGAGCGTGTTGCCATTCATGACATTTTTTCCACTAAAATAGTATCCTCGAATCACAGAATGGTTTGGGGTTTGAGTTTTGGGGTTTGAGCCATTGACCGCTACCCTCTGGGTCCTGACTGAGCTTGCTGTAAATTACAAGAGAACTGGCAGATACCTCCAAGAAATTTAAACATTTTTTTTCAATTGCCGTTAGTTAAGTTCATGATATTTCTGGAAAATAGGAGATTTTTTTATTTACAAGTAGGAAGACACTTATTTTTTTCTTGTTGGACAGAATCCACTTTCTTCCTTTTGAGTACACATTCCTACAAATCCCTGTAAATACAGCAGCACTCTTCCTCCTACACAGATGTATTACATGATCCACTCTGCACTGTGGAGGTAATTTCTGGGAGATCAATGATTAAACTGAGACTTAGGCTGGTGGCTATCTGAGAAAAACTTGAAATACAACTTGTCAGGCCAAGGGTCTGAGTGACCTGATTAAACACTGAACTTTAATTCTAGTTTGGTTTAATTAAATCCTTCTCTGAGTGGATCAAAGACATTCAGAGGTCCCTTTCAAACCGATTGAATCCTAGTGGAAGGTGTCCCTGTCCATGGCAGGAGGGTCGGAACAAGATGACCTTTAAGGTCCCTTCCAACCCAAACTGTTTCGTGATTCTGTGACATTCAGAGGAGACCACAGAGATGCTGCAGGGCTGGAGCCCCTCTGCTCTGGAGACAGGCTGGGAGAGCTGGGGGTGTTAACCTAGAGAAGAGAAGGCTCCAGGGAGAGCTGAGAGCCCTTTCCAATGGCTAAAGGGGCTCCAGGAGAGCTGGAGAGGGACTGGGGACAAGGGATGGAGGGACTGGACATGGGGCAATGGCTTCCCAGTGCCAGAGAGTGGATTAGATGGGATATTGGGAAGAAATAATTCCATGTGAGGGTGGTGAGGCTCTGGCACAGGTTGCCCAGAGAAGCTGTGGCTGCCCCATCCCTGGAAGTGTCCAAGACCAGTTTGGTTGGGGCTTGGAACAACCTGGGCTAGTGGAAGGTGTCCCTGCCCATGACAGGGCGTGGAACAAGATCTTCCAACCCAAACCATTCTGTGATTCTATAAAAACCCTTCACTGATCTCCTACCCACCCCCCCATCTTTGTGGAGAAGTAAAGTAACAATTTTCCTTTATCAAACAGCTCTACTTTTCCCCACCAACTACTGTAGTAGAAATTACCATCTCCTGCTGCTGCCTCAGTGTGCCAAGCACAGCTAAATGGCTATCACAGTCACACATCAGCTGTGGTTGCTGCCAGTGGTTGACAGTCTGTTTCATGAATACTGTCTAATAGATACCCAGTAGCTGGAGAGTCAACAGAGAGGAACCGAACCACAAAGTGATGTTTTGGGAAAGGGACACTCTTGGAGCACTGAGAGGTCAGAGCTTTGTGCTGCAAATCCAGCCCTCAGCTGGCAGCTGCTTGACCATCAGCTTGTTCTCCAACATCACAGCTTTGAAACCAAGTTAAATTCAGAAAATTAGTTTCCCCATTGGGGAACTCGCTGTACCTGTACCTCAGGGATCGAACTCAGGGCTGCCAGGCAGGTTTCATAAGACACACTTCAGAAATAAAGCAATTTCTACTGTAGCCATTTGCCAGGTAAAATCTGAAAATCTCAGTCATTCATCACAGAATCATAAAATCATAGAATCACGGAGTATTTTGAGTTGGGCAGGACTTTTAAATGTCATGTAGTCCAACCCCCTTGCAATGAGCATGAACATCTTCCACTAGATCAGCTTGCTCAGAGCCCTGTCCAACCTGACCTTGAATGTTTCCAGCATAATCTCATTTTAAGAAGCCAAGTTCCATTTTTTTCACCCTACAGAGCAATCACTCCTGGCCCTAACATTTTGCATGCAAGAAGGTGTCAGAATTCAAGAGTATTACAGAATAAGTGACTCAGAGTGGTTTTGATGAGATTTGTAAAAGCACAGTAGGATCCCAATGTTTGAGCCCTTTCACCTTGCTGAGGATTGAGATGATTTTTTTTTAAATAAGTAATGGAAATTCATCATTTTTCCAATCATATGCAAATTCTGACCACAGTGCTAAGCAGTTTCCAGAACTATCCCAGGCAGAGACTTTAGAGAATAACCACTGCTGAAAGTTTCCTCCTCTGACACCTGTGGCCTCCTGGAGGTGGAGTGGGGACAACGGGTGGGTGACAGAAGACCCATGTCCCATTTTAATTTGAATGATGCCTCTTAACCAGCCCTGGTCCTTATGTGCTGATGCCATGGATACAAGGACAAAGGGAATAGGTTTGTGCCAGCAGAGTGGACCATCCCTGCTGTTTTTAGCAGCTTTTAATTCTGGCTCAACGGGCTGTGCTGAACTCAGAAAAAGGAATTGTGGTCCTACCAGTATTTCAACTAATGTGCAATTCTGAATGACTGTGGCCTTTCAATACCTAGAAGGGCCTTATAATAAAAAAAGAGCAACTTCTTACATGGGTAAATAGTGATGGGACAAGGGGGAGTGGTTTTAAACTGACAGAGAGCAGGTTTAGATTAGATGTTAGGAAGAAATTCTTTACTCTGAAGGTGGTTAGGCCTTGGCAAAAGTTGCTCAAAAAAGTTGTGGCTGCCCCACCCCTGGAAGTGTTCAAGGCCAGGTTGGATGGAGCTTGTAACAAGCTGGGATAGTGGAAGAGGTACCTGCCCAGAGCAGTGGAGTTGAAATGAAATGGTCTTTAAGGTCCCTTCCAACCCAAACCGTTCTGTAATTCTGTGAAAGGACACCACCCCCAGCCCCAAATCCACTGAGCATCTGTGTCTCCTACTCCCAACCACTGCTGGTCATGTCAGGTCCTTGACACTTGTCATTCTTTTAATATTTCTGTGGCCAGACTGTCACACAACCAGTAGAGAGCAGTGGGCTTTAAGCAAACAGTGTCCCTACCATGTTTAACATGAGGAGAAATGGACAAAACCTCACCTGATGGCAGCTACTCCAAGCCTTATCCATGGCAGATGCTCACAACGAGGAAATGATGTGAGTGATTTGTTTGCAAAAGACTTGATCAGATAACTTACTTGTCTCATCAGATAATTTCTTTGCAAAAGGCAATTCAAGTAGCTCTGCCAGAGTGGAGTTTTGTTTGTAGCTGCAGCTCGTGAGCCTCCTGCCCAAGGAGCTGTGTGGCCCTGGTTCTCACAGATGTTCATTATAAACCCTCCTGGTTGCTAAAAGGTCAATATAATTTGGTAGATGAGGTTTTGAAGCAATTTTCTCACCTGGATCACAGAGGGATTGCAGTAACCATATTATAGTCCTTGCTTCCCTGTTGCTGCTCTGAGAATCAGGAAATGTCAGTTCACCACAGAAGCTTTGGGAAGTGGTGATGGGTTATGGGCAATAGTGGGAATGTTTGGGCAGGACAGTGCCTGGCGACCTGTCGTGGGACACCATGAAGTCATGGTGGAGTCGTTGTTCCCCTGTGATTGCAGACTAGGGAAAGGAGTACCCAAAATATAAAGGTGTTTCTTTGTATTTTTACTCCAGTCTTTCCAATCACTTTTTTCCTTCCTGTCTCCAGATCCCAGACATTCATGCAGGAGTCTCTACTCCATGTTGAAAGCAATAAAACCGTTCTGGTTTGAAACCAATGTTCAAGAGAATTTCTAGCATCAAGGTAGGTGTAGATTGGATTAAATTCTTCCCTGTGAGGGTGGGGAGGCCCTGGCAAAGGTTGTTGTGGCTGCCCCATCCCTGAAATGGGGCTCGAAGCAACCTGGTCTAGTGGAAGGTGTCCCTGCCCATGGCAGGAGGGTGGAACGAGATGATCTCTAAGGTCCCTTCCAACCCAAACCATTCCACAGTTCTGTGATTAGTGGGAACAAGCCAGATGGGGTTGGAACAATGACCTTTTGGAAGATAGAAAATAAAAGTTATGTATCATGAGAGGCTGTTGTTCTGTTTACTCTTCATATTACTTGTGTAAGCCACACTGTGCTGAGCAAGTGGGAAGATTGTATAAATATACAGGATTGGCATGTGCAACTATAAGCAAACTCAGATATCCCTTTAATCAGTTAAGGAGTTGCTCAAAGCTCTCAAGAAATAGTAGCTGAGGTTAGCCTCTGGTTTTTCATCTCTCCTTTTATTTTTTTACTGTGAAGATTGAAATGTTAAAATGAAATGTGTCTGCACTTCTACCATAGAGAGAAATCCTCTTGCTGCTTCCTACCTACAGCTTCCAAAGCCTCTCAAAAGCCTTCATCCCATCCCTGCAGAGACACATCTCCAGTGCCTTCACCTCTGCTGCCTCCCTTGATGCTCAAGTGGTTCCCTTGGGACAGCAGCAGTGCAGGAGATGCCAGATATCACAAGGCTTCTGTGGTGCACAACATCTGATGCCTGATAAGCAACTTATATGACAAAAACGGAAGGAGACAATCAGGCAAAGTACCCAAATGTCTCATCATCCCAGCCTGAAGTTGGTTTGCAAAGGATTCAAGAAGGGTTTTACCATATAAAGTTGCATCAGGCCAAGTAGTCACACCACTCCAAGGTGATGGGGTGATTTCTTGTCTGTCCTACTTTCTTTGTTTCTAGCAAAGGAAGGATTGGCAGAGGCTTTTTGTATGTGTGCAGACCACCTTTGTTCCCTCAGGGGAGTAAAAATAAGGTTTTAAATGGGATTAAATGGTCTCATGCCCTGACAGATCCTGGACATGGCTGGTGGAAAAGCAAATAGATGGTAGTGAGTCAAGAGGTGGGTCTTGGTCCTTCTCCTGAGGACAGAATTATGAGGAGAAATGGGAGAATGGGGATTCTCTTGCCCGTGGAATGCAAACACCAACAGTGGTCTTCCTTGACAATGACCCTCAAAAGCCTTTGGGTCATAAGTGTCTTGTTTTGAAACACTGAGATATTTTGGGTGTATTGCATTGCTCCATTTGGGATTTTTTTTCAATGTGAATATATAGACATACATATTTATTTCCTCTGAAAGATGCCCTTTAAGGATGAACTCAATACTTCTTGAAAACTAGGAAGTTGTGGCAATTAATGCCCAATAACATTGTTTTTTATTTCACACCCACAAATATTTTGCAGGACGTTCTCAAGATGGATTTGCACCACGTTTTCAATTACTGTGAGCAGGGAGTTTGCTCTATGCAGAATTGCTGAAGGCTGTTCTAAAGTTGTGTGGACCTTAAAGTGTCTCAAGTAAGCAGGAACTGGATCAATTTTGTATTTTCTGAGGAGAAAGGAACTTGATAATTTCTAAGAATTATTTACTTTCTGAATTTAGTCATCATTGCTCCTTGTTATCTCGTAATTGTCCTGCTAATAAAGTGCACTGGAAGAGCGGGTCTCTTCACTTAATCAATGTGAAAAATCAGATTAGCAGTGATGAAGTGAAATGAGACAAGGTGACAGACAAGTCATGAGTATGAGGCGTGCAAAAATGCTATCTGGTCCCTTCATCCCTGCTGGCCAGGACTAAGTCCAATGGATGCTCTTGTCTTACAGAGCTCAGCAGAAGGAGTGAGATATTGTCCTGCTGTTCTCACTCCATGGCAGAGAAAGCCAAACCATATTCATTTCAATGTTCAGTGTTATTTCTTGCTTTCCAAAACATTCTTGGTGGATCAAAATCACTCATAAATTAAGCAGAAAAAAGCTCCCATGTTTCTTTCTTTTAATAAAATAATTTAGCAGGGAAAGAAACTGGATTTTTGGTCCTTAGTGATGTAAGATATTTTGTTCTGGCTCATCATAAAACAAAATTATAAGCTTTGAGTATTCAAAAGACATTTCCTTTTAATGCCTGTTGGTATTTTTTATTACTTCTGATTTATGGCAGTGGTAAGGAACGTCTTGATGGAAGCTCTGTTTATTAACTGCTGAAATGCAGGAGGAACACAAGTCTGGGAGGGATACTCTTTGCCTAGTTACTCTAATGCAAATGATGCTTACAAAGAGGGAAAATCACATCAAGAAGCTAAATTTTAATTTCTGTCTTGTGTTGCACATTGTGTTCCCCCCCACAGTATTGAGCAAATAGACACACATACTTTTTCCCTACTCATAATTTTGACAAGATTTTTCTGGGGTACTTGACAGGACAGTTGGCTGAAATATCTTATTTTTCAGGTTGTGGGGACTATTTCTTCTTATGTGCTGGTTCTCCAGGGCTTTCTTTTTGGGAGAGGGGGGGGATGGTTGTGTGGATTGTTCTACCCACTGTTAAGGGGCTCTGGGTATCCACTGCACAGCCCAGTGCTGTGCCCTGCAGATGGGGTGTTATTGAGAGGCAGTGCCAGCACTGAGCAAACCCAGGGTGTGTAAAGTGGAGGTGAAGGGAGACACGAAATGTTAAAAAAAGAAAAATCCCCTTTTGACTCATCTCCAGGTCAAATGGAGAGCAGTTTTACATGAAGTGCTCCGAAACCTCCAGGAATTTGGGATTGTGCAGTGTGTTATCTCAGTGGTTTAGGTCCATGAGCTGTCAGTGGTGACACAGTCCTTGCTCACCATGAATGGTGTGTCTGGTCTGAGAGGGAAGTCTGGGTATAGAATCATAGAATCACAGAATGGTTTGGATTGGAAGGGACCTTAAAACTCATCTTGTTCCAAGCCCCTGCCATGAGCAGGGATATCTTCTGCTACAGAATCTCAGAATCACAGCATCTAGAGTTCCCCAGGTTGGATGTCTGAAATTAGACATCTGAATTCATTGCCTGGCTCAGGGGACAGGTCAAGCCCTGTCAGCAAAGTCACTTTGAAGTTATTTGTCTCTCTTTCTTCATTTGTTACAGTGTGCTGTGGATGGGAAGTCAGAAAATACCTTGCATGATGACGTGTGAGGTGGAGTATGTGTTGTGGGCTAAGTGGCTATGGGGTAACTGATGTGTTATTTCCTGTGGGTCACGAACCCTTGGCATGTACATTATGGTTATTTATAGCTCCTTTTTGCATTAATTAAGTAATAAAAGACATGTGGACACAGTGTATTTTCAAGATATGTTACCCTTTATGATCTTTTTAAGAAAATTTAATTAGAAATTACATTGACGGGCAATGCTCAGCAAAAGAGGATGTGTGGATGCATGTTTCATAAGGAAAGGAAATAAAGTAGGTTGTGTGTTAGGGCTCTGCAGGCCCACATTGACTTAGAAACCTGCTGGAGGTTTCAGAGCCAACAGCCTTGTATGTGATATTTTGGGACTGGGGTAACCACAGAATGGTTTGGGTTGGAAGGGACCTTAAAGCTCATCTTGTTTCGAGCCACTGCCATGGGCAGGAACACCTTCTAGTAGACCGGGTTGCTCAAAGTCCCATGCAATCTGGCCTTGAACACTTCCAGGGATGAAGGAAATGCTGGAGCAGCCACATGTATGTGCCCATGCAGAAGCTGGCACTCCTGCAGTGATGCTTATTAAAACCCAAAGCCTACCCCAAACCTTTTCAGTTGCACCTCTGAAGGTGTTCAGAGGGGTAGCAGATCCATCCGGGAGGAAGGGCTGGTTGAGCTGAGGTGGAGGGAGACAAACCTTCCTGGCTTGATGTTTTCAACACTGCTATAGCTGGTTGAAGGGGACCAAACCTCGGAGGAAGATGGGCTTGGTTCCGTTTGACCAGCGAAAGCAGAGCATAGCTCCTGAGCACGGCACATGCTTGGCTTTGCTGTGTCTTACCTGAGAGGGGAACTGGGCAGATGAGACAGGAGCACTGGTGTCAACCACTGCATAGAGGAAGAGGAGGAAGGGGCAGCGTTTATGACACCAGCTCTGGAGACATCACCATTTTCCATAAAATCATAACACCATAGAATGGTTTGGGTTGGAAGGGACAGTAAAGATCATCTCATTCCAACCCTCTGACATGGCTGGGGACACCTTCCACCAGCCCAGGTTGCTCCAAACTCTGTCCACTCTGTCCTTGGACACTTCCAAGGATGGGGCAGCCACAGCTTCTCTGGGCAACCTGTGCCAGAGCCTCCCCACCCTCACAGGGAGGAATTTCTTCCTAATATCTAATCTCAGCCTATTCTCTTTCAATGTGAAGCCATTCCCCCTTCTACTGTCCCTCCAGGCCCTTGTAAACACTCTCTCTCCATCTTTCTTGTCAGTTCTCCTCGGGTACTGGGAGGCCACAATTAGATTGCCCCAAAGCCTTCTCTTTATCCAGGCTGAACAATCCCAACTCTCTCAGCCTTCCCTCAGAGCAGAGCTGCCCCATCCCTCTGATCATCCTGGTGGCCTCCTCTGGACTTGCTCCAACAGGTTCAGTGTCCTTGCTGAGCTGGGACCCGCAAGCTGAAGGCAGGTGGGGTGCTGGGACATCCCTTTTGGCTGGGAACTGGTCAATACATGGGGTCCATGTGATATCCCATTTCCTGGGAGGTCGTCTGGACTAGGATGAAGTTCTTGCTTTTGGATAAGTTAACAATATTTAAATGTGGGGAAAAAACTTCAGGAGACAAATTCTATGTCTCTGCTTTGATGTTTCATATATTTTGGTCTTGTTTTTGAATCTGGTCCCAGCTCACAAGCCTGGACTTGGGTAATGTGGAAAGTCTGAAGCCTGGAAGATTGGCATTTGCTTATCCTGAGCCACAGCAGCCTATGTCTGAAGATTTATCTTAGAATCATAGAATCACAGAACGGTTTAGGCTGGAAGGGACCTTAAAGATCATCTCCTTCCAACCCCCCTGCCATGGGGCATCTTTATAGAGCTCCTTCCTTCCTGCTGCTTCACTCTCCCCATTTTTCCTCTTTATTTTTTTTTTAATTATTTTTTAAATAATGAAAAAAAGGAAAAGCAGGGGGGAGGAAAGACACTTCCTTTGTCAATTGAAGGGAAGTCACCTGCCAGTTGTCAGTCAGGCATTGCTTTTCAGAGGCTCCCAGAGCCCTCCAGCTGTACCTGGGAGTCTCAGTGAGGAGACAGCTGGAGAGACCATGAGCAGCAGGGCATGGGGCAGCTTCCAAAAAGGACAAAAGCAGCATTTTTCGAACCCCATTCATAGGCCCCTTTCCATATGCACGTGGTTTTTCAGGGGCTTAGACTCATAGGATTGTTAAGGTTGAAAAAGGTCTCTAAGATCTAATGCATCCAACTTGATGAAGTTTTCTCTGAAAAACATTTTGATGAAGAGGGATTTTTTTCCCTCGATTTCTTTTTATTCCCCTTTACCTCTCCCTGCTCAGTGTCAGGAGGAATATTAACCTGAGTAGCATCAGGACTCCTCTGCTTGCTTTAGATTTTCTTTTTGCTTCATCAGGGCTATTTGTGAGCAAGGAAATCCTAAGCAACATAAATTCTATGTGCCCTATGGAAATATATAACTTGATGCCAAAGAAATAGTACCTGCCATCCTCCAGTTATGACACTCACTTCATACTCTCTCCCATCAGCACTGGAATGTTGCAAACTTGATGAAATTTAGGAAGAATTAGACTTTTTTGCCTTCAGTCAGGGCCTGAGTGCAGACACCAAACTACAGGATGGAGGGAAGATCAGATTCAAAACAGTGGCCTTGACCCCCCAGGCAGGCTGTAAGTTTTCCTAAACCTTAGCTCCTTGCCTGTGTTATTTCTTCTCCTGTGTCCTTGCCAGTGTGTGTGTGCCTGTAACTTAATCCTGGCTCAGGCTGTGCAGCAAGAGTTAATGCTGATCCCAGGCTCTGGTGGAACAGGCGTGTGCAGGCTGCAGACAGCTGCTGAAAGCAAAGAGGGGATGGGATTCCACTCCAGGGATAAACCCCAAATTTATGCAGTCTGTCAAGACTAGGGGAAGGTTTGGCTGACCAGACAGAAGGTTTGCCTTTGTTTGCCAACACATAAGCATCTGGCACCATCTGAGGAGGCACAGGTTGTCTGGGATGCTCACATGTGACATGCAGGTATGGCAGAACACAGACCTGATGAAAATCTAGAAGCCAGTGGATTATTCTTAGGCTGTCTCCAAAGGCAGTAGGAGCATCACTTTTGGCAACTAAATAAAGTCCACAACTCCACAGTCTACAGCAGGTTTTCAACACCATAAAGATGAATAGGCCACCAGATGAAGAAAGAAAGTATTATATCTGAGATATGGACAATGAGTTGATCAACAGCCGGTCAGGAATCACATCCCACCCCTTTTTCCATTGGGTGCCCTTTTGTCTTGCCTAGTTTTTATCATCAGAATCACAGAATGGTTTGGATTGGAAAGGACCTCTAAAGATCATTTAGTTCCAACCCCCTGCCATAGGCACGGACATCTCCCACCACACCAGGTTGCTCCAAGCTCTGTCCAACCTGGCCTTGGACACTTCCAGGGATGGGGCAGCCACAGCTTCTCTGGGCAAC
>JAWWEE010000069.1:1067433-1087772 GCA_035221455.1 Xenops minutus | reverse complement strand
TAAAGAAATGAGATGGAATACTTCCTTAGTTATGACCCAGTTACCAGGAAAAACCCAAACCAAAACCACTACAGCACCCCACACCTTCCTGCCTCCTCCACTGCCAAGGCAGAGCCCTTCCACAGGGCACATGTGGATGGGATGGGGTTTACTGACAGCCCCGACCTGGCACACGATTTCTAAAAGTGATTTCTTCTTGTTCTCACATCAGCCAGTCCCAGGGGCAGAAGGACATTGTTCCCCTGCTCATGCCCTTGCTGGAGGGCTCCTGGTACAGTGCAGAGCCAGGGCAGGCACAGGAGGAGATGGAGGAGCAGCAGCCAGAGCAGCATCAGAGCTGTGCTCGCCATGGGTCGCTGCTCCCACTGCACAGACCCACCTTCTGAAGACCTTCTGCTGCAAGGGATGGGCTTCATCTCACCCTGGCAAACTGGCTGAGGCTTTATTATTGAAACACTGGGGAGATCTGGGCTAGGGCCTACACATGGGGGATGATCTAAGATGACTGATCTGTTTTCAAACGTGGAGAGGTGGGAGTAGAAACACGTTCCGCTCTTGCCCATTGCAGCGATATGGGATGGAAGCAGGGCTGGTGCCTCCAGATATGGTGTGATGCAAATGAGCTCTTACTGCTTTGATCTCTTTATCTTCCCTTTCTCCTTCTCTTTATGGAGACAGCCTTCAGTGTAGTTTTCAACCTGCAGGCTTTTAGGAAAAATTTCAGCTGGTTCTATGGCTCCAAGTACCATCCTACCATCAGCCCCAGGTTTGCCCTGAGCAATTCAGGCATTTTGTGGGGACCTTGGAGATTTCAAGATAAAGAGGAAACGAGATAGCAGGAACCTTTATGAATCACCCTAGTATAATCTGAAGAATTTCTGAAACCATCATTCATTGCCTCTGGGCTACTTTTCTGGTGGTATAATCGTGCATTTTCACTGGATGCTAATGAGAGTGGCCAGGAGAGAGGCAGAGACAGTGCTCAGCCCCCAGAGATTTCAGAGAGACAAGGGTGTTTCATGCCTTGCAAGAACAAGGATGGGAATTTTGGTCGGGTTTGTTCAGGTTCTCCAAAGATCAGGCTGCTGGACTGGGAGGCCTTAATGCTGTAATTGTGCAATTAATTAATCAGGAGGATGCCAAGCCATTAGCTTCTCCCCACAATCATAAAAATTTCTGCTCACCTGCTCGAGCATAAGGAAGGTGTTTTTATGGTCCAGGAAGCCACATGTTCAGCACTGACACTGAGAGGAGCTGGGCTGAGCCTGTGCTGGGAACAGAGCACATTAATAGCCTGAACATCTTGAAAAATATTCACATAGTGGAGCAATTTAGGGGTTTTGATGACAGTCACCATCAGGGATTCTTAGCAGCTTCCTGCAGGCTCAGACCAGGATGGCAGTCGAGGATGCCCTTTGGGGTGACTTTGCCTCTTTTACAAACAAGGAGCACAAGGGTCATTTCCCTAAATACTGAAGGCTCTGTCCAGTGGCTTGGGCCATGTCTGGCATCACTTCCAGGTGTTGCCACATCACATTGGGGGTTTTGAGGTAGGAAAGAAGCCAGAAGCCCATGGAGTCCCCCACTGTGGGCTCCCTGAAGGTCTGGGAACAACAACCTGAGCTTGCAGAAACCTTGCAGAGCAGAATCCTGCTCGAAGGCAGCTACAGGAGCAGGAGGGCACGGGCTTCTCGTCCTGCTGAGTGCCAGAGGCACCCATGGGGAGCACCTCAGGGCACTGGAGTTCAGGACCAGACTTTGTGCCCCTTTGGAGTAGACAGGGGTGGTTGGGGACTGTCTTCTCCCAGCCACAGGTAGGAGCTGCTCTTTCTGTGGGACATCTCCCGTCCTGTGGTGGCTCCCCAGGAGAGCATCTCTCTGCCAGTTGTGTGCAGTTCTCAGATCTGGAGCCAGACACACATCTGGCTCTGAAGGCTCTGTGGTCGACCTTGGCCAAAACCCTATCCCTGTGGTTTCACCTTCGAGCCCTCCTGGCTAAGCAGCCACAATCTCCTTGTGTTTAGTGGCACTTCAGTCTGTGTTGCTTTAGGTCTGTTGACTTCTGCTGGTGTTAATTCCCATTAGAGTGCATCTCTGGGGAAGCCCTTTGCTTTTTGCCTGGGAAAAGGGATGTCAGGAACTTTAGGGGTCACAGACAGGGTTCATCTCCCCCCAGTTGTTGGGGGCAGCTTTTAGGCACTTTGATTTTGTGAGTGGTGCATCAATCCTGCTGTCCCTAGAGGTCCCTGTCTCAGGCAAGTATTGCAGTCCCCTTCTTGTAATATAAACCCCTTTCCTTTTGCCCCCAGATCATGCACATCCACAAAGCTCCCCAGAGCTGAGCCTGGTGGGGCTGCACCCTCCCCACAGGGACATCCACGGCTCCGTGGCTCAGAGCAGCCTGAATCCCAAAGATAAGGGATGCCAAAGATAAGTGCCTTTGATCTTTAAAGCTAAAACACTGTGGTCACCAGTAGAGAGCATGGCAGGCAGTCCTAGCAGGCAACCCAAAGCTCTGTGTGTGTCACCTCATATTTTGGTAGGGAAGATCAGGTAATCACGGAATAATCTAAGGTTGTTCATGAAAGAAGGTGACATCAAAGCAAATGATTTAAGGAACCCCTCGAGGGCCAGGGGAGTTGTAAGGTCTGAGACTGAATCACATGAGCTCAGTTTCCATGAACTGTGTCTCAGTTTTCCTGCAGGTACAAGTTGGAAACGTTTACGATAAATGTTTAGAATTAGTTGGGGAAGGGGGGAAAGTTAAATCACACTAATTATAGCCATGATGGCTTTGGTGCAGTGCCATTTGAAAACAGAGGTATTTTCAACACCTAATGCAAGAGGCTTCTTGGGTAACTGAGGTGATCCCAGCACAGTTTCAGTTTTGAGAGCAGTAGAGCAGTTCACTCTACTGGCAGCATTTCAGACCAGAGCTGTGAAGGATGATTTGACAGCAAGAGGATTCCTGCTTTTATTTGATATTTTATAGAGAAGACAGGCCAGTCACTGGGGAAGGGAAGAGGGGAGCTCTGGGACAGGAGAGGGATAGCTTGTCCCAGAACACCAATCCTGTTTGGTATCATGAACTCAAAGGCAGGAATCTGGACAGCTCTTCTTCAGGTCCTACATTGCAAACCCCTATTTCTTCTCCTACCTGCCTTTCTAAATTCTTTTGGATTTTAGGGGACTTCAGGATTTGAATCGTACTCTTTGTGCATTTCTGTGGTGCCTGCTGTGGTACAGTCCTTATATTTGCAGTGGGTTCTCCAGTGCAAATGACAACAGCCCTGCACAGATTGGAGTGACTGAGCACTTGTTTGACTTCACTGGATGGTAGTCTAAGTCAAAGTCAATGACAGAGCTAAGAGAGGTCAGAGGAATCCCTAACCCCTTTAGTCCATGAATCCCTATTCCTTCTGTCAGAGGCTGCTGCTGTTAAAAAAAAAAAATCCAGCAAGGTTCAAATACCGTGGGTTCCTTTTAAATTAACTTAATGTGGTTGACTGAAGTAACCACCCCCAAACAGCTCTTCTGATTGCTCTGACAGGAAACACTTCCACTCCTGTATGTGCTGGGGATGTACATAACACAAGAAACCTTACTAAGAGGAAAAGCATGAGCTTGGAAAAACACAACAACAAGTCAACAACATCTTTAAATGAGTAATAAGTCAAATATTTACTCCCACAACACTTCAGGCAAGAATTCTGTGCCTCGGCTCACACACAAGCATGGACAGCCTGTGGAGAAACATCTTGTACTTTTGTGGCTAGAAAAAGCACCAGGTCCAGGGCTGTACTCAGGAAGTTCATTTCCAGACCTTGGAGGAACTTGTTCTTCCATCACACCGTCTGTCCTTGCACATCTCCTGCGTGCTGCTGTCCCACCACAGCCAGGCCAGGGGGGGGGTGATGTGCCCTGCTCTGGAGGAGCTGCTCTGGGGTCCTTGTGGGAAGAGTTAATGGCAAAGCTGAGTCCCTGGCACCGTGTTTGCCTTGCTGTTCATTAGCCAGCAGGGCACTGAGAGGGTCTGCACTTTTGGGGGGCCCCTTGTCAGGGTTCTGAGTGTACACGTGTGGCACTCAAGTCCTGCAGGACTGCAAACCACCAGAGTGTTCAAACAGCCAAAACATTGCTAAGTTTTAAATAAAATTACTCAAAGTGTTTCCTATGCAAATCTGGGCTGGGGTTTCTTCACTGCCCAAAGAGGGGGTGGGAAAGAGCCCCTTGTCTCAGCCGTGCCCATGGGCAGAAGCCCCCGGGGGGCAGGAGGGTGAGAGGGAGGGGAGTGGGGCTTTTAGGGCAAAGCCATGTGCTGTGGAGCTGGGAGGCAACCACAGCGATGGGATAGGGGATTGCTTCTCTGCCTTTTGGAAGAGTTCTTCAGAAACCAGTGGGGT
The DNA here is from genome assembly GCA_035221455.1 of Xenops minutus. Lineage (NCBI taxonomy): Eukaryota > Metazoa > Chordata > Aves > Passeriformes > Furnariidae > Xenops > Xenops minutus. Next base: position 1,083,369 of record JAWWEE010000069.1, on the reverse strand, counting down.
TTGCTCCTTTGAGACATGGAGCAAGGAGGAGGAAAGAAGTGTCCAAGGCCAGGTTGGACAGGGCTTGGAGCCACCTGGTCTAGTGGAGGGTGTCCCTGCCCATGGCAGGGGGTTGGAACAAGATGAGCTCCAAGTTCCCTTTCAACCCAAACCAACCTGTGAATCTACCATTCTAAATCCCATTTGACCTGCCATTACCCTCAGCCACAGCCAGCTGCTGGCTGGGAGTGATGCTGAGGGTCTGCACAGCCCTGCAAGCCCCCACCCCTGCAGGGTGCAGGGTAGGCAGTGCCCCCATCACGGCTGGGGCAGGGCTGGGCACAGAGCACCCAGACCCAGAGCTTTGGAAAGTGTCTCCTGCAGCAAGCAAGGGGCATTCCATGCACTGCCAGCAGAAGGCAACTCAAAGAGCATGCCTTGCAGTTTCAAGGTGATCTTGGGCGTTTCAGAGCTGTGTTTTCTTTCACAGTCTTTCATTTTACATTATTTTTCGGTATTTTCGCATTGTTCCACAACGTGTCAAAACAGACTGATTCGTTACAACACAAACAGGAGACACTTTGATGTAGGGAAAAAAAGATGTTTTAATGGGTGCTAAGTAGCAAGTGCCCCTAGGGGTTTAAAAATAAAAATAGAAGCGTCACAAAATAATATTTTAACTCCTGTATCCCGGGATCATCCAAATATAGAATGCAGTGGTGCACACCAAACAGGGCAGGCAATAGCTTTATGTTTGCATTCATTGTGAAAACATGCTTTTTTTGTAGAAAATGGTGAAAAATGCAACAGCCTGTACCCACCCAGGTGGTCTGCTCTTTGCTAGCAGAAGTCAGGCACTTTTTCCCTGAAGACTACAAAGGAATTTCAGCAAATTTTTCAATAAACCCATTTTCCAGTGAAGTGATTTCCTACCCTCTGGAGCCCAGGATGCTCCAGAGCATTTGATGTGTGACCTGTGGGGTCTCAGGCATTCTGAGCAGACAGAGCCATCCTGCAGAGGTCCCTCTTGGGTGATTGGATTCTCCTGGGGGACTTTTCTCCTTCTTGCTTCAGTCCTTGTCCTTGGCACAGGGCTCCTTCCTCCACACCTTCATCCAGTGCCATGACAGATCCCCAGAAACACTGGGAGCAGAGCGAGCATCCTTCCTTAGGCTCACAAGACATCTACAGGGGGAAAAATTAAAGGAAATTACCTTTATTTTTCTGTTGTTTCTCCCATTCCACCTGCCTGCCTCTGCCCTTTGGTCTCAGCAGTGTGGAGAGCTGAGCTGTGCCCTGTCTGTACACAATGACCAAAACCAGCCCCTCCTGGCCCACACCAGACCACCCAGCACCTCAGGAGGCTCTGACCAGGATTGCTTTGCTTGGTAGGACACATGGCCCATCTATTCCCACTGCTTTTAACCACGCCAGCTTTTAATTCAGCCTCATCTTCCCTCATAGCTGTAAACACCAATGCTCCCTTGCTCTCCTGGACACAGCTTGGTCCAGGTTTGGGTGAGCAGTGTGGTTTTCTTCCTGTGCAGCTGCTCAGGAGGGTTGCAGCTATCAGGTATGAGACCTCATGAACAGCCCTGGAGCCCAGAAATGCCCTTTTTCCCCCCCACCTACCAGCTTGTGCATCAAACCACCCTGCAGGCTTTGCTGCTCTCCTATCCTAAGCTGAGGGCAGCTCTGTGTGGATGGCTCATGGTGAGTCTGTAATGTGCAAAGGGCTTAGGGCTCAGCACCCCTTCAATCCCTGCACAGACTCCCCCAGGAGGGTCTATCAGACCCTGAGCAGGGCAGATGAACTTTTAGCTGGACATAGCAGAGGGTGAGACAATCAGAGAGTTCTCCCACCCCCCTAACCTCGTTTTGTCACCCACAGAGACAACCTTCCCTCCACATTCCTGGTGTTGTTCTCTACTTTATTGCAGTGTAGAGCACACCAGTCTGAAGCAAAGCAGCCCTTCTGCCATGGATTACTCTCTCCTCAAAGGCAGCAGTCTGTTCCCATGCTGCAAAAGCTCCCTGTGGGGGCTGGCATGGCCAGAAAGATGCTCTTGGGCTCAAGGACTTCTTGTCCTGCTCCAGTGTCACAGGGCTTTCTGCTCACCCCCCAAAAACTGTGAGACAGCAGCACTGCCTGTGCTCTTGGGAAATGTCCTAACTTGCTCTATAACGTGGAGAAGCTCAGCCAGAGCACCCTGAAGGAGCCAACTACTCCTGTCCCCCCCTCTGTAGGCAGAGCCTGGGCTCTGATCAGATGGTTAATGCTGAAATCCTGTTTGCAGAGGCTTCTCGCCTTGTCCCTTAGCAGAGAGGGGGGCACAGAGCCTGGCACTGAGGTTTATTCCGTGCAAACCGCTGTGTGAGTGATCAGAGCCTTGTGTGTTTCTTCCCTGGCAGAGACCTGAGCATGAACAACATGAGCCGGCTGCAGCCCCGAGCGCTGCGTCACCTGCGCTTCCTCGAGGAGCTGTGAGTATGGCAAGGCTGCCACAGGGTGCTGGGGGTGGCAGGGGACACTGGGCAGGACCCTGTGGCACTGGGCACAACCCCCAGTGCTGCCACTGCAGCCCCAGGCTGAGATGGAAGGAGCCTGTGTGCTGGGATGGGGTTTATTTGCTGCTCTAGCTTGGGGGTCTCACTGGGGTGGGCACCTTCAGGCTGAGATGATGCATGTCCTAAAAGCCAAAATAAAAGGGGACCTAATCCTCTATGTAAAAATCATCCCTATACCCCGGATCAGAGCCAGCAAACAGAGGGCTTCCTCCACCCTCCTGCAGACAGGATCCCCCTCCCATCCTCTGCAGCCCCCAGGCACTTTGCAGTTTGGAAGGAAACGAGCCCAGGCAATGGAAGTCCAAAAAATGTGCCCCAGAGGCTGAGGTGTCCCCCCAGGCAGCAGAGTGCTGAGCAGGCACACTCACACACAGCAGTGGGATCAGCATGTGGCTGTGTGTCAGGGAAGGAGTGGCCCCACTTCTGAAAGTGTGAACATTAACCACCAGCACAAGAAACCACTGGAATCCTTTGCAAGCCCCAAAAAATGGGAGCCCTGGGGGGCGTGGGCAGAATATTGAGGTTGGCCATTTCTGCATGAGTAAATTGCACCTGTATGGTCTTACTCCACTTGACCATGAGAAATACCTCCAGGTGTTATTCTCATGCTACTGCCACTTTCAACACAGCAGCTTCTGTTGGAAAGCAAAGTTTCTTCCAAACACTCTGACTGCATTGCATGATGTCCTAATGTTGATGCTGCATTTGATGTGTGTTGCAAACTTATTGTGTGTGTAACAGTCACTTACAGCTTCATCTGTCCAAATGAAACACTTTCACTTTACCAAACCAGATCGTGCCACCACCACCAGGCACAACACTGACATTTCAAAAATGGTGTTTTCCAAAATGTCAGAATCACAGACTGGTTTGGGTTCTTTGACCCTGGTACAGATTTCCCAGAGAAGCTGTGGCTGCCCCATCCCTGGAAGTGTCCAAGGCCAGGTTGGACAGGGCTTGAGCAACCTGGGGTAGGGGAAGGTGTCCCTGCCCATGGCAGGGGGTGGAATGAGATGAGCTTCAAGGTCCCTCCAAATCCAAATCATTCCATGATTCTATGATTTTATATTACAGGGGTTTTTTACTTCAAACAGTCTTGTAACTCATCATCACCAGCTTGTGGTTTAAATTCATCAGAGTTGCAAGGACCCCAGCCACCCAAAACCCCCTTCCCAGCTGGCATTTACAGGCTGATCAGGAGGCATTTCTGATCCTCTTTTGGCTTTGGAGCCAGAGCTGCCCAGAGAAGGTGGATTTTCACCAATCTGCATCCATCTTGCAGCCTTTCTTTTTTCATTTTGTCGACATCCACATCAAAGTGTGGACACCCAAGGTCTTCAGTGGGTGTAGTGAAGCTTTTCATGCACACAGCCCAGGCTCTGCTGGGTACAATTAGCAGTTGTCTTGCTGCAAGCAACCGTGTCCTGATTACGTCATGTACAAACAGAGCAGTCTCGACCAGCAGTGAATAAATATTCATGGGCTCCAAAAGAGCCAGCTTCCCACAGCCAAAAATAACTATGAATGAAGCAGGCAAAGGGGAAAAATTTAAACAGGAAAAATCTGAGAAATAATTGGAAGTGGTGAGATAACATTTTACTAGAGGTTCAAAATGCCACAAGTCTTCCTTCAGGAAGGAAAGGAATTTTGACTAGGGAAAAACATCACAGGGGAAGAAATGCAAACTGCAGCATCATATAGTGACTGCTTGAATTGATAGCAGTAAGAGTAATCCTCTTTATGGAAATCAAATAATTGATATCAAATCAAGCAAGGGAGGATTTTATATACTATGAGTAATTAAAAGAGATTCTTTCAACAACAGCTAGACAGGGACAGGGTGTACAGTATTCACTGGGCTGTCATCGACCAGTAATGCAACTTGCCTGGCATTTCCCCTGCTCTTTTCATTTATATCTTTACTAAATTTTCATCCCAAAACATTACATCAGGGCCCTGACATTCAGGCTGGGATCACCCTCTGTGCCAGGACACGCATAAGAATCAAGCAAACAAATCCTGCCTGCTTAGACATCCTCAAGGGAAGTTTGTTCAGGTTTCCCAGCTCAGATCTCTGCTGGTTCCATGGACCCAGGACAGATTCCCTTGGGTCTGCCAGGGTGACACGTGGCACATGAGACCAAAGCCCTGCCTTCATCCCCCTGGCAGAGCTGCCCATGCTGGGACATGCCAAGTGAGTGAAGAGCACAAAGCCCTGCTGAGATTGAGGGACAAGCCAAGTGTCCCAAATCCAGCTATGCCAGTGTTAGTGTCCCCTGGGGAGGAAGGAACCCTGCCTGCCTGCCTGCCCTCCTGCCTGCCCTCCTGCCTGCCCTCCTGCCTGCCCTCCTGCCTGCCAGGGAAGTGCTGGCAATGAAGAAGACTCTGCTGCAGCCCATCCTTGCTGCAAGGGCCTGTCCTCAGTTGGATGGAAGCCCTTCAGCAGGTTTCTCATCCCCAGGGATTTGGGGTGACTGGTATGGCCTCAGTGTGCCTCCTACACTCCCATGTTCCCTCTTACATCCTTGATAAAGTGGGTGGGTAGCAGGATGGAGCAACTGAAGACAAAATTTGCAAAATTCAGTTTGAGGTGAACCAAAACTGGTGGTCTGGGGCTTTGGTCAACCCCAAAAATTTCTTTTAACCTGACAGAGACAGGAAAAGTCTTTCATCTTCAGGTTGCTTCGTAGCATCATTTCCTCTTTTACTTTTGGTCAAACCTGAAAAGGAAATGGTATTTCAAATTGTATTTGCTTTTTTCCAAAGATGCCTAAACCTTCTGAAAAAAGATGGAGGTTTTTCAGAAAAGGATATTTGCCAAATTCAGCCCAGATTTTCAAATTTCCCTTTTTAAGGTCCCACAGAAACTCTTATATTTTAGGGATACTTTAGCCTTGATCTAATGCTCAGAAACATCCCAGGAACTCCTGACACTCCTGGTCTTTGATCTATAACCCTTATCTTCCTTGACAATCAGAGAAAGTCCAGGTTCCTCTGCCTCCTCCTCATGGTTGTCCCCTCCTGCTCTCACCCAGCAGCTGTGGAAGGTGTCCTATGGCAGGGCAGATGGGACTAGATGACAATTAGGGTCTATCCCAACCCCTTAACCTTCTCTGATTCTGTCTTCTCTCTTGTTACATCCAGCCCAGTACCCCAGGGTCTCTTGGAAGAGAGCTGGTGTTTCACACCCTTCACAATTAGCTCCTCTTTCCATGCCTCTATTTTAGCACCAGCTCAGGCTCCTCATGAGAGCGAAGCTCATGAAAGTCATAAATCAGCTGGGCTCGTGGCTGAGCTTGTGCGTGGAGCTGGGGTTCAACAGGGCACAGGGGCAACGGGAAGGGGGAAGACAAGTCCAAAAATGGGTGGAGGAAGAACATCTGTCCCAACAAGGGCACATCTGCCTTGTTTCACAGCTGTGACCCACCTGAGCCCTGAGTACATTAGGGCTCTGCATGCACCCCCACCAGAGGTGTGGCACCTGAGGGTCCTGAGGACACCAAAGGAAGCACCCAAAACACACCAGGCTGCCTCCCACAGGACATTTCTGCCCTGGCTCATGTCCCCTGTGGACAACAAACACGTCCCCCAAGGGGATGGGAGTGGATGCCACACTCAGGGCACAGAAGAGGGTACCAGGACTGCTCCAGTCAGACTGCTCACTCACTGTGTGGTCTGGGGGAAGTGATTTTCCCTGCCAGTGCCTCAGCCAGGCAGCAATGAGAGTGAAGCCTCTCAGCACTGCCAGGACCTGTTAGTCATTCATTTTTCCTGTGAGCTGCTCAGGAAGGTGTTGCACAAACAATTAGCACTCATGCTCAGGGGTATGCCCAGAGAGCAGATCCTCCAGTCTCAGCTGCAAGAGGGGTCCTCAGGGGCTGTCCATCAGTCTGTTCTGTCCATCAGTCCATGCTGTCCATCAGTCCGTGCTGTCCATCAGTCCATGCTGTCCATCAGTCCATGCTGTCCATCAGTCTGTGCTGTCCATCAGTCTGTTCTGTCCATCAGTCTGTTCTGTCCATCAGTCTGTTCTGTCCATCAGTCTGTTCTGTCCATCAGTCCGTGCTGTCCATCAGTCTGTTCTGTCCATCAGTCCATGCTGTCCATCAGTCTGTGCTGTCCATCAGTCCCTGCTGTCCATCAGTCTGTGCTGTCCATCAGTCTGTGCTGTCCATCAGTCCGTGCTGTCCATCAGTCCATGCTGTCCATCAGTCTGTTCTGTCCATCAGTCCATGCTGTCCACCAGTCCATGCTGTCCATCAGTCTGTGCTGTCCATCCTGTCCATCAGTCTGTTCTGTCCATCAGTCCGTGCTGTCCATCAGTCTGTGCTGTCCATCCTGTCCATCAGTCTGTTCTGTCCATCAGTCTGTGCTGTCCATCAGTCTGAACTCTCCTCTGCACCACAGCCTGTAGTCCTGGGGACAGGAGAGGCTGTGTGTGAACAGCCACAGTCCCAGCCCAGGCACTCACCAGGCTTTCCCTCCCAAGAAAACCTGCACACAGAGAGAAAGGTGTTCCGAGTTGGGCCTCACACAGGCAGGGAGCAGCCCAGAGTTTAGTATGTCTCCTCTTTGTTTCTTTCTTTTTTTTCCCCTTTTTCTTTTCTTTCTCTCTTTTTGGCAGCAGGAAGATTGTTTAAAGTTGCTAATAAATTCCAGTTAATGAAGCCTGAAAAGCTAGAGCTGGGAGCCAAGAGAAACAAGAGCAATCAGTACAGAAGGAATAGAAAGAGGATCTTGAAAGCCAGCCTGGGAATAATAACATGTTGAAATGTGTTTGCCGGCAAGGGCTTTGTTACTGTGCTTTGAATCCAAGCACGAGCGCTCGGTGCCAAGAAGAGAAACTGCAGCCAAAGGCAGGTGTTCATTGCCATTCACCTCTTGCTTCGGGGCACAGCGGCAAGATCAGACCCCTTCCCAGCCACTGGCTCTTTCACCTGCCTTTTCTCGAGCCCCGGGGCAGAGGGACTCACCATCACGGGGGTGCTCTGCACTGGGGCAGCGTGGCAGGCTCAGCACCCACGCTCAGGACCCGCTCCACTGCCTCCCTTCTTGGCTGTTCACCTTCCAGGGCAGCTCCTGCAGCTCAAGAGGCCAAGGAACAGCAGGAAAGTGAGATGCAATGAAATGCAGGCGTGTGTGGTGGGGGTGTGAATGCAGCAGCCCTTTCCTCCTCCCTTGCACCTGAGAGGGAACCCCTTCCCAGTGCCCTGCCCAGGAGGGTGCAGGGACTGGTGGAGCCACCATGGGTTACAAGGCACCACCAGTGTGCCCTGCCTGGTGCTGCAGCTCCACTCACTCCATCAGGGCTGGAGCACTCTGCCCACCCCAGCTCCCAGACAGCTGGAACACCCATCTCTGGGGGGATTGCCCACCCCAGCTCCCAGACAGCTGGAACACCCATCTCTGGGGGGATTGCCCTGCACAGAGTGTCACCCCAGGGCCATCTCATCCCTGCAGCATTGCAGGAGTGCTGGCTGTGGGACATGATTCCTTCGGGACCGACAGCTCTGCTGTGGAAGGGGGTGCTGGCATTTTTGGGGCAACGCTCAGGAGTGTTGGCACCGTGGTGAGAAGCCATTCCTGGAGCAGTGCAGGAACATGCCTGAGGAGGGTACTCCTAGGACAGCAGCTTTGGCAGGTTCCCATGGCATGGCAGGCTGCAGAGTCTCTTGTGAAGACATAAACACTTGCAGGGCCATGACCTTGCCTTGCCATGCTGAGATTTGGGGGCAGAACCACTGGTAGCCACCTTGCCTTGCCCAGCCCTCCATGGCCAGGTGGATGTAGGTAAGAAGCTGCAGCTCTGAATTCTTGGGGGCTGTGGTTCCCCCAGGATGCTGCACAGCTCTTGTGTCTGAGGAGGCACCAGGGTGCAACTTGTTAGCAAAAAGGAGACTAAGTGGCTCATCCAGGACTTTCTGTCCTCCTGGTTGGCACCAGTCCTTGGCAGAGTAAGGTGCTGCTCTGCTGATCATCAGTTCACTGGGTGAGCAAAAGCATAGAGAGAGTTAAAGGATAATTGCTCTGATGAAACCTTCCAAAGGTCATCCCTGTGCAACCTGGCATGATGTGGGGACAGACGCTGGCTCAGGTGAAGGTGGGGACAGGAGAGAAGGGTTTCTAAGGGCTTATGTTTCATGAACATTGACAGGTCAAGCCAAGTTATTGCAGGAGCCTAAATCAAATTCAAAATGTTTTGAAAATTTAGATATTTCTGTTCTATTCCTACTCCTTTTGGACTTGGGAGAGTGTTCAGCAACAGCTGGGATAGCTGGCCCCAATTTTCCTGAAAATTGCTTTCCATACAACTAAGTCTATTCTGGGGTACCCCAAGTGGGGCACCCAAAGTAGAGTCAAAAGTCAAAACTGCTCTGAAGGTTGGGAGGGAACAAACTAAAACCCTTTACAATTTATAATATAAAGAGATGGAATGAAGGTGTTCAGTGTCCTGTATTGAGCTGTTCATTAAGGGGTTGTGCCTTATTAAATCTTCCTTGGCAAATGAATCCAAACTGGCTTGCATATGAACATTCATGTGGGTTGAAAACTGGCTTGAGGACCATAAACAAAAGAACAAATGCCATCAATCTATCGAGTTGGAACAGGCACGGTGGGGGGGTGCAGTGAACAGGGTTAGCAACAGGCACAGTCTCCTCCTCAGGGATGGAGTGAGGCAGCAAAGACCACGTTAGAGGCACCTCCAGGTGATACCAGCCTGGGACCAGCTGCAGATTCCTCTGTGGGCAGGAAGAGTCCAAGCCTGGCTCTTTTCTCAAACGTACCGTGTTTTCACTTGCATGATTAATTGGCTTCATTCCTTTTTTTGCACCAGCACGAGAACAAACCCAGGCATGACCCGGGGTCCCCTGTGTGCCCAGGGGAAGGCACACGCCTGGTGTGATGACACGGCTCAGGCAGCAGCGTGGAGTGTCTGGGCACACTGCCTTGACAGTGTCAGTGCTTGAGAAACCAAGTGGAGCAGGAGATCAAAGGGGCGGCCGACAGGCACAGTAAAGACCTGGCAAGGGGAAAATTCCACTGGGATATGGACACACATGTTTGTCCTGTCCTGCCAATGGGCAATGTTCCTGCCTCCTCATGGCAGTGATAAGAGCATCGCCGTGCTGCCTGAGCACATGGCATGAGCAATCATGCCCAGCACGGAGCCCTCGGGCGTGCCATGGAAGTTGTAGCATGACCAAGAAGCCCAAGATACAGGAGGGGGTGGGAGCCTGTGGTAACTGAACAGCAGCAACCATGAGGTGGTAAACCATGAGTTTGTTCCAACTTGGAGTGTATTGGGAATGCAGATCAAAGCCTGGAGGAATGTTCCCAGAAATCACGGGAGTGGTGGAAGAGAGGGGGGAGCAGAATCTAAACTCCACCATGAGCTTTCTGAAGCAAGGCAGCCGTACCCAGCTCCCACTCTCCCCTTCCACCTGCCCTTTCTCTTCCTCTTCCATCAGTCACTTTAAATCCAGAGCTTTTTCCTTCTCCCAGCCCTATGTCAGGGTGTGAACTTCAGGACAGCAGGGCATACCACTGAATCAAGTCTGCCCTAAAAAGAGCCCCGAGCATGCCTGGAGCTGAACTTATGTGCTGTGGACCAGATATTCATCCCTGCAAGGGCAGCTCCTCTTCCCCCTGTGCTTAGGGCAAAGGCAGTGCCACCTCTCAGTCCTTCTTGGTGGGGACATTTGCTTCAATCTTCCCCACACAAGGAGCAAATTAAGAGCTGTCTCGGTGGATGTCACACTGGCAGCATCACTTCAAATGTTATTGTTCCATTTTAAATAGAAAAGAAAGAAGCATTTCACTGCATTTCCTGTGGGATGGGAATTCTGGAGATGTATTCAATGGGTGCCTGCCTGCCAGGCAGAGGGATTTCTGGAGAGTGTGAGTGAGAAGGACAGAAGGAATCAAGCACTAGGAAGGCTGCCAAGTGACCATGGACTGAGGAAGGGTCTCACACAGGAAAACTTCTGTGTCTTCAGTCTCATACATGAAGGGGCACAGGAGTTAAAGGCATGGAAGCAAAGGATGGGCTCGAAGATGCTCTGAGAGCTGGAGCACCTCTGCTCTGGCTGAGGGAACTGGGGTTGTTTCATCTGGAGAGGAGAAAGCTCTGGGAAGACCTTAGAGCCCCTTCCAGCGCCTTAAGGGGCTCAGAGAGAGCTGGAGAGGGACTTGGGACAAGGACATGGAATGACAGGACAAGGAGGAATGGCTTCCCACTGACAGAGGGCAGGGTTAGATTAGATGTCAGGAAAAAATTCCTCACTCAGAGAGTGCTGAGGCCCTGGCACAGGTTGGGCAGAGAAGCTGTGGCTGCCCCATCCCTGGGAGTGTCCAAGGCCAGGTTGCACAGGGCTTGGAGCAACCTGGGCTGGTGGAAGGTGTCCCTGCCATGGCAGAGAGTGGGACTGGATGATCTTTAAGGTCTCTTCTGACCAAACCCATTTTGTGATTCTATGATCTTTTCCCAGTAGCCACCCTTCCTGCTTGACAGGACTCTCCTAAAGGCCCACCCTGCTCTCAGAGGGATGGGAAGCCATGCCTGGAACAGCTCCCTACCATTCCTACCTTAATGCAGCATCCTGGGAGATGTAGCAAAGCTCCAAAGCCCACACCTCCAAACCCTGAGAGCATGTCCTGGCCATGCACACCCCTAGGAAAGAGAAACCTCAGTCTGTGTGCACAAACACAGACATGTCCCCCTCCCAGTCCCTGTGAGCATACGAGTGTCAGAGCCCCTCTCAGACCTCAGGGACACTGCCAGGTGCCTCGGGAGGTGAATTGAGAGAAGTGGCTGTGGCTGGTACCCCCCTTTGTGCCTGCTCCTGGGCTTGGCATGCACCTCCACACCTTGGGGAGAGCAGCTGGGTTGCCTCACCAGCAGGAAAGAGGTAAAGGTAGAGAGGCCAAGGGTGAGCCAGGGACAAGGCACAGCCTCAGTGTGGCATGGCCAAGGACAGCACCAGCAGCAGCAAGGAGGGATGGTGCCCTTTCTGGGGCTGGGGGATGTTTTGGACCTCTAAACTCACCCAAGATTGTGCCCAGTGTAACCAGGGCATCTCTCACAGTTATTTTTCCCCTTGTATTCTGTGTTCCCCATGGTGCTGAGATGCCACAAGCTGGCCCTGCATGTGTCCCCCAGATCTGAGGCTCCTTGCTGCCCTGTCCTGGGGCCAGCAGCCCCAGCCTGGGCTCCATCCAGGTTCCACACTCCTCTCCTGCTAATGCTGGAGGTCCCCAATCCTTTTAGGCACCCAGCAAACCCTCCAACACGCCCAGGAAAGCGAGCAGAAAGGTGTGGAGCTGCCAGGAAACAAGCTGAGAGGTGCATTTGAGTACGTGTAGACTTGTGGCAGTGGAGGCTGGAGCAGGCAGGAGCCCCAGGGAGGTGAGGACAGACAGCCAGGGGCTGAGCCAGGTGGGACAGACACAGGAGCAGGCTGAGGGTGCCCTGCAGGAACAGCTCCCCTCCAGTGCAGCACTCCAGCCTCCCAGACTACACTCCCTCCCATGTGGAAATCAGCAATCAAAAGGAGCAATTACCCCAAATCACAGCCCCCAAGTGACAAATAGCCCAGCCTGCCAGGGAGCTGCAAGAGGCAGGTTGCAACCTGCTCACACACATTAAAGAGACGACCCTGCTGTTTATGGTGTCGGAGGCCTAATTATGGGAGCAATTTTCTCTAGATCCCCGGGGGGAGAGGCAGAAAGGGAGAGCTCTTGGGCACCCAAAGAGAGGGAGAGCACTGCCTGCCCTGCCACCAGTGAGTGTGGCTGCCCAAAACAGCTCTGACCTTTGCAGAGTGCTGGTTCCAATGCACCGTGCTTGCAGCTGGGATTGCACTGCTCATCTTCCACACCTGCCTCCTCCCCAGGCAAAATGCCTAAAGAGGAATGAGCTTTGTCAGAGTTCAATGAATATCTCTGCCAGGGTCTGTGCCCAACATCTTGGGACTGGTTTGGACTTTCTGTGAGTGAAGAGGAGCCTGGTCACAAATGATGTTCACTGTCTCTGTTTTGGAGATGCAATATTCCACTCCAAGTCAAGTTTCCTACTGAAATGTATTAGCAATTTAGGGTCTTAGGTTGTTGAGCCTGTCTTTGTGATTTCTGGCTGATAGGCACTGGGACTTGGTCCATGTTTGTCCTCGTGGGTGAAACAGGACAAGGAGAGGATTCTCCTCTCCTCTAGGTCAAGTCAAGACTGCAGAGTCTCCACTCCTGGCTCCACCACAGGTCCTCGCCATGGTCCTGATGATAACAGTGATGAAGTTTGTAATGGCAGGGAAAAATCCAGAGACCTTCAAATTCCCCAGTCTGCTCTGGGCTTTGCTAAAATTTGAATGCTCTGATCACATGATGCTGTACCATGGCAAGTCCCCTGGGTTTCCTTGAATAAACTCTTTCAGCAAGTTCTGAATGTTGTCCCCCACTCTTTGTTCTGAATGTTGCCCCCCTCTCCCAGATAGTCCATTTTCCTTTGTGATGCTGCTCTTCAGTTTGTCTTGCTCTCCCACCCCTTCACCCTCATTCAGCCTTCCCAGGCTCTGTTGTCCCTCCCCTCATCTTCCCTCCTACACTTTTCTCCAGCCATAACTCACCCAAGAACCACTTTTGACTTTTCTGTCCTGGTTTTGGAAAGCACATTCACATAAGTTGGCTCTACTGTGGCACCTCCATGGTACTCCCCCTCTCCAACCCCTTGCCTGTGTCCCCTCTCAGCAGTGATTCCAAACCCTGGGGTGTTGAAGGAGATGAACTTTAGCTGGGATCACACAGGTGAAAGAGGGCTGGGAGTGAGGGAGTGGAAGCAAATCAAGTGGCATCAAGCTTTGAAGCACAGGACAAAGGAGAACATGCAGGATGCAGAAACAGGCCACATGCAGGCAAAAGGGACAGATGAGGGGCCAGAATTTAGGGACATTCCTCTCTCTTTGTGAGCAAAAACAGCTCTCTCCTGCCCCACTCTCCTTGCCAGGTCCTGGCATAGAGCAGGGTCTGTAGGTGGTCAGTGCCTGTGCTGGAATTTCTATGGAGTGGGGACCTGTGTGTGTATCCAGGGAATGACTTTAGCCAGGAGCTGTCTCTGGATGCTGAAAAGGTGGATTCAGGTCTAGCAGGAGCTGTGATTGTCTTTGTCTGTCCCACAGGCAGCAGGAGGGGGTGATTTGCAGAGGTTGTTCAAGCTCAGGATCACGGTTCAGCTTGCAGGAGCTGCAGCCTCCTCTCAAGGGGACAGTGGCAGGATGGACAAGCTATTAAACCCCTGCAGACAAGGGATTGTCACTTCCAAGGATGCTGACAAACCACCATCTCTTCTTTTCCCTGCAGGCGCCTCTCTGGAAACCAGATCTCCAGGATCCCAGGGGAAGCTTTCTTTGGTCTTTACAACCTGAAGATTCTGTAAGTGTCTTCTCCCCTCCACAGCACCACCCCTGCCCATGCTCCCCCAGCCCCCTGGCACTGGCCATGCCTGGGGACTGGCAGCCACCCCAAGAAGATGCAAAACTACAAGGACATGTGGTGTCAGATCCTAAACCCATGCTGGCCAACCTGCCCTTGGTGACTGGAGCTGTGTCCCACCCCACGGGTCACCCATTGCTCTGCTTCCTGTGGCAAACCAGTGAGCAGGGCCCCTCGCTGTGGGATGTACCCCAGGAGAACCTGCAGAGGTTCACATTTTGCTTAAAACTCACCAAATGCCCTATTGTGGTGTCCCCCAGATGTGGTGTCCAGACCCCAAAGTGGCCCCCATTGCTCTGCTGCTGTGTTGGGGCTGGGTTGGAGCATCCCCAAGGTCCAGATCCCTTCATTCCCACAGATGGGGAAAATGCCAGTGCTCTGCCCAGCCCAGCCTGCCCTTGCCACAAACCCCTGCACTGCCCAGGAGGGGTCTGCAAGGCTCTGGAGTGACCTGCCCCTGGGAAGGGTGGGATCCTTGGGCAGCTTGACCTCAGCTGGAGCCCAGCCTGCCCACAGGGGTGATGGAGACAGCTGGATCCAGGGGTATTGCAGCCATCAGACCATGCTTGAATCTGCTAGCCCTGCTTAATAGAGGTCATTGTGGGCAGGCCACCCACGTGTGCTGTCCAGTGGGGGAGGTCTGATTGACAAAGTTCCTCTGGAAGCTTTGGAAACTGTACTCAGACGAGCTGGCTGTGCTGTGGCACCTACAGTCGGACCTGCATAGGGTGTCTCACTGCTTGTGGAGTCACACTGCTTTTTGCATCCATGTGACAGTCCCACAGGGTCTGTTGAGGTGGGAGTCCCTTGCTCCCTTTCAGGAACCATCTTAAAAATCTGCAATAAACATTTTATCCCCAAGGGGATGTTTTGAACTCAGCCACAATGTGAAATTGTTGTAGCTGGTCCAGTTTATACAGAGCGAGCAGGTACAAACCTGCTCCCAGGATTAGAGAGTATAAGGCTGTTTACTACGTCTTCTGAAGATGTAAAGTATGAATCCTGCCCTAAATCTCAGGGCTTAGAGATTTATCCATCCCCTGCATTAGGCAACAAATCAAAGGAACTGAGGAAAAACCGCAGCTCTCCCACCCAATTTCAACAAGAGGAACCTTCTACTCTGGGGACGCGGGAGCTTTTCAAGGCGCTTTTGATCAATTCCTATTTGTGTCAGGCTCAGGGAGCTACTGAGGCAGCAGAGAGAGCAGAGTGCTGCCTCCCTCCCTCCCTTCCACCCTCCCTTCTGGAGCTGGCACAGCTCCCCATGGGCTGCACTGGGGAGAGGAGGGTGCTCTCCCCACTGACACCCAGCCTGCCCCACCACAGGGAAGCACCAGCAGGGACACGTCCACGAGTGACCCCAGTGGGAGGAGAGGCTGGAAGGATCGGGGCGTTTCCATCTGGGTTGCACTGAGAAGATTGTTCCAGGTTTTCTTGTGAGAGCTGCAGGACAACCTGCCTTGGTCTCGGCCAGGCTGTGCCCAGTGGCACAGGGTGGCACATGGGCTGTCATGTCCCTCTTGACTGCCCAAAACTAAAGCACATGCCTGCTTAGGGCTGTGGTTTAATGGTGGATCTGGCAGTGCTAGGTTAATGTTTGGACTCCACGATCTTAGAGGGCTTTCCTAACCTTAATGATCCCATGGCCCCTAACCTTTGCCATGGGGGCAGGCAGAGCACTAACCCAGCTACAAGACCAGGGAAGGAAGGATGGATGCTCACAGTGGCTGGCCCATCCAGGGGAAGGAGGTGTCTGGAGAGGGGAATCTGAAGAACCCATTCCCACAGGGTTCACACTGCAAGGCTGGTGGGACCCCTCTGAGATGAGTGTCACCCACACAGGCTGGTGTCACTGTGTCCTGCCAAGTCCATAATTATCATCCCTGGTTCACCTTCTGTGCTGTGAAA
>JAWWEE010000069.1:1036449-1051911 GCA_035221455.1 Xenops minutus | reverse complement strand
TTCCTGCAGCCCCCACCCAGCAGCAGTGGCAGAGCATGGACAGCACCATGTCCAGGGATGCTTTCCTGCAGCCCCCACCCAGCAGCAGTGGCAGAGCATGGACAGCACCATGTCCAGGGATGCTTTCCTGCAGCCCCCACCCAGCAGCAGTGGCAGAGCATGGACAGCACCATGTCCAGGGATGCTTTCCTGCAGCCCCCAGCCAGCAGGAGTGGCAGAGCATGGACAGCACCATGTCCTAGGGTGGAGGCAGAGCTGAGATGCTCTGCTTGCTTTCCACTGGTGCTGCCATGGCTTCTCCAAATGTAGCCACTCACCTCAGACCAAGAGGCTCCATGCAGGTCTGTGTTAGAGGGAGTTTTTCCCCCCTCTTTCTCAAATATCTGAGTCATTTTCCACAGGTTTATGAGACTCTTGTGTATTCATTGCCAAAATATTAGCCAACCTGGAACATCTACAGGTCACCCACAGCACAGTTTCCGAGTTACTGCTCAGGCTATCTGAGATCCAGTGTGTTTGGGATGCCCAGAGACTACTTTTTTCCCTCAGGAGGGGAAGTGGGTTTATAGCACATCACAACAGCCCACC
Source organism: Xenops minutus (assembly GCA_035221455.1). NCBI lineage: Eukaryota > Metazoa > Chordata > Aves > Passeriformes > Furnariidae > Xenops > Xenops minutus. The sequence continues at coordinate 1,051,323 of JAWWEE010000069.1, read as the reverse complement.
AGTGACTGGGCTGGAATGGAACTCAGTGCAATATTAACTCTCTGTTTGCAAGCTGGCAACACACACAAAGCAGGCAGGACAGCTGGGAAGGGGGTGAAAGTGGGAGCCAAGAGGAGTGGGGTGGAACAGCAGCACCAGACAGAAAGGGATTGTGTGCTGGTTATTTTCTTGCTCTTTCTGCTGTTTACATTTGGCGTCCTTGTTTGTCATTCTGGAGTCAGGCAGGGAGTGAAGGGAAAGTGTGTATCCCTAAGGGGCACACTGACAAAGGAGAAGAAAGGCAGACTTCTCCATGCTCAAGGCTCTTCTCAGGGTTACAACAGAAGCAACCCAACTAAGTGGAGGCTGAGAGCAATTGTTCTGAGCTCTACCAGAAGAACTTACCAAGCGATTCAAGGCATGAGGTGGCCAGACAAGTGGGACAGAAAGGGATGTTGCAGCCACTGTGGGGCAGAGAGGGGCTGGCATTTACTGCCTGCACAGCACAAATTTAGAGATGAAATTAGCAGAAAACTGTGTCAGTGGAGCCTCTGAAATAAGAAAGAGGGAAATAATGATTACTGAACTCCAGTTGTCTCCAGATGTGGCAGCTGTTTTGGCTCCTGGGCATTCAAAGGGGATGGGACAAGCCACATGCACCCGAGCTTTGGTGGCACCTGCAATTGAAGTGCCAGGTCCCTTTGCTGCACTGCTGGTCCCAGCTTGGCTCCCAGGCATGAGGCATGGTCAGAGCTGTACTGAAATCCCCCAGCACAGGGTGCTGCCTGGGAGTGCTGGACAGGGCAGGCAGCTCCTCAGGCTCTGCAGGGTGTGTGCTGTGAGATACAGAACCAGCTGCAATTCTGGAGCAAGTCTGGGAGCCCCCAAAAGCAGGAGATCAACTCAAAGAGAGGGAAGTCTGGGCAGAAGGAAACTGCAGTAAATGCTGTCCCTCAGAGAGCAGAAGGGAAGTCATTCCTCCTTTTTATGCACATGGAAATAGGAGTGCCCTGCCCAGAATGAGCAGGGTCGGTGGCACAGCCAGGGTGGGCACTTTCCTTTCCAGAATGCCTCATCCCCAGGAAAGTCTGGTCCACACTGGAGCCCTCCTGCATTGCACATTCCCCACACATGCCTTGCCCCAGAGCTCTGTGGCAGCCTGAACCGAGGGCTCCAGCTGCAGGGAGAGGCAGCAGCAGCTCCCTGTGCAATGGCCTGGGTGCTCTCACCTCTGTCTCCAGAAGATCTGCCAAGAAAGCAGAAACACAGATGTCACAGAGACCATGACACTGCTCTGCTCCTCTGGGCATCCCCCTCTTCTTGCCTTCCAGTGAGGACCTGCCTTCATGGCAGGGGCTTTCTCAAAGCTGCCAATCCAGGAGCTTCAGGGGGGCAGAATTTTCCGTGGCAGGTGTGGTGTCACCCACAAAAAATGTGTTGTGGAACCAGCAATGACAGGACACTAATTTCAACTGCTCTAGATGAGGCACACTGGCTCTCAGGAAACTCAAAGTACTGAAGGTCCAGCCCTTCACAGGACAAACAACATGCCAATAAAATAAAAAAAATTCAGGCAAGTTTAGGTGAGATGGAAGGGTTGGGGTGTTCCCCTGTGGATTCTCTCCACGAGGATGTGCCCATTGCCCTGTGTGATCCCCCCACAGTTTTCTAACCAAGGAAGATGTGATCCCTAGTCTTGACAAACAAAATTTCGATCAGAGTGACAGGGCTTCTTCCTGCAAACTCTCACACAGGTGCTGGGAAGACTGGCCAAGCAGGAGGAGGTTTCCAATCACTCAACATCACTCTGTGCCAAGGGCATTTGCAGATCTAGGATGCCCATTGCCTGTCACATCGTGTCCTGACCCAAATCTTGGCTGCTCCAGGTTGGATCACTGTCTATCACTGACCATCACTCATCAGGGACTTCCTGTGGTCTGTGCCACCCCTCCTCAAAGGGAGGTTCAGCTTTTCCCAGTCAGGGGTGTCCCTTGTTCCCTGGGCCCCATGGATGCCAGCCAGCCTAAGGAGGCAAGTGTCAAACCCACCCAAGGAGCCCCCTCCACACCAGACAGCCCTGTCTTCACAAAGCCCCCTCCCCACAGGTCCTCTGAAGCTGCAGCCATGCCTGTGGGGCCAGAACCAGCCTTGCCCTGCTCCCTGTCAGCTACAGGATGTGGAGGCATCACTGCCTGCAGCTCAAGCTGTCAGGAAGGAGACCTTGGCAGAGATCACTAGATGAACACAAAGACGAGTTTGGATTTCAAAAGGCGAGAAGGCGAAGCTCTGGAGACTGAGCCTCCTACCAAGTGTGAGGGAGCTGCTTCCCAGCAGGCTGGATTTATCTGGGAAGCATGTTGGGAAGCCCAGTGGGGAGGATTAGAAAGAACACGCACACCTGATGGCAACGCTCTGAGCCCTGCGAGGGTGCCAAGGCTTTACGTAATGCTCAGAGCCAGTTGTGATCCCCTGGCAGGGGAGCTGCTTGCCAGTGGTTTAGAGGTGCAGTAACAACATACCATGTGGATTCTGGAAGAGTCGTGTGTCAGTCTAATTAACGACTTTGTGGTTTGTGAGCACTTACCTAAAGCAGATGGGCACTGTGTCTGTTCCTCTGCCAGGCAGAAGGAGTCCAAGGTATTTCAAAGTAAGCAGGTGCTATAAATTATAATTACCAAGCTTGCCGAGGTAGAGAAAGCAGAGAGGGAAAAAAAAATCTGATGGATTAAGAGATCAAGATAAACTCCTGGTTTTTCTTTCTCAAATATCTATGGAAAGCTCTTTGGGGAGTTTCTTGCAGATCAGCACTTTGGGAAGATGCTTGCCATGTGTCAGGCTCCTTCGGGTGGGTGTTGCCTACCTGAGCTTGGAGGGGGAAGGGGAGATTAATGCCAGCCAGAAGAGTGTCAGAGCTTTTCCAGTACAGGGGGCTGTGTGGCAGCCCCTGGAACCAACACAGGTATCTGCCCTGGCTTTGAGGCCAGAGGCTCCAGGAGGGTAAGATTTCTCAATGGCCCAGTGCAACCTTCCCAAAGTTCTGACTTTAGTTCATGTCCATAGCACCAGCCTGTGCTTTCTGCAGAGTGATCTGGTTTCCAGTCTATGGCCAGGAATCCCAGACCTCTGCATTTCCTTGGGATTCCCTCTTCCAGACTGGAAAGGGACTGCACTAAGAGCTACTTGTTGGGATTTTGAGAGGTTTTGGGCATCCCCAGGCCAGCAGCAGGTCTTCTGACCCAGTAAGAGCAGCAGCACAAGCACGAAGATTCTGGAATCACATTTCTCAAAGACATCCCTCTGTTTATCTCCTCCCTCAAAGCAGCTTATTTCTCCTCCCACAAACTTGTCTCCTCGTGTAGACACCAGACCCCAAGAGTGGGGACAAAGCTGGCATGGAGATGCTGACACCCATCTACCCCAGGAACACGTGGAAGGGACAGCTGGGCTCAGCTCCATGAGCCTGAGTAGCACCTTCCACTCAGGAGAGAGAAGTGGAGATGCACTGGGAGAGAAATCCATCTCCTGGAAAGCAGGAACATGAATTCACTCCCAGCAGTGCCTGGTGCTCTCCATGCACATCTGGAAAGCAGGAACATGAACTCACTCCCAGCAGTGCCTGGTGCTCTCCATGCACATCTGGAGAGGGACCCACCATTCAAAAGGAGACATTTGAGTATGGATGAGATGAGTTGAGGTGATAGTTGAGTATAGATGACTTCTAGCTGTGATATCCACTTGGTGCTGCCTTGTGGCTGATGCTCCCAGTGCACAGTTAGCCACTGCCAGTGCCACCATACACAGATGGTGGGAAACAGCCCAAGGAGTCCCATTCCCTGGGATCCTGTCCTTGCTGGCATTTTGGGGTCCCCTTCTCTCTCACAGCCTTTGTTCTCTGCATCCCTCTGGAATATTTGCAGGATTTTCTCATCACTCTGCCACAAACCTGCTGTTCCCAGCTGAAATCAGCCACAGCCTCCCTGAGGAGGAGTCTGGTCCCACCATCACCATTCTCACTCCCAGCACCTTCCCATTTCAGATGCTCCTGTGCCAGCAGTGCTCTCCTCTTCACATCTGTCCTGCAGAAGGATCCAATGCCTTCACAAGCTGACAGGATGCAAACTGGAGGGCAAACTGTGTCATATACATTGTTCTTTAACATGCTGAAAGCATTTCATGTTTGCTACAAGTGTAATTTCCCTTTATATTCTGATTTCACTCTGGCTGTTTTGACTCACAATCTCTAAGAGGTAAAGCAGCCTGACATGTAACTCCCTGCACCTGGTTAGTGGTACCTCTAACTAAAACAATCCACTTCCTCCATCCCATTAGTTTGCCATTGCTCTGATATTTTTAGCTGGAACCTTTTGGAGTCCTGTGGAAATGCAGTGAGACCCCTTCATCCCCCGTCCCTCAAGGCAGGCAATTATTTTTGTACATATGGCCGGAGATTAAAATGCAAAAAATGACTTACAGCAATCTGAGAACATGTGGACTTTGATGTTGACAAAGGAGGAAAGCTCTTCCCACCTGGTCAGATTCTCACATGCATATAAACTCTCATGACAGAGGGAAGACAAAAATTCCTTTGGAATCAACATGGCCTGAAGAGCTCAGACAGTTCATTCCTCATTTCCCTTCTTTGATCTGCTGGAGATTTGACAGTTTGCTGTTCACAGCAATATTCTTCCCTATAAATCACACATGATGCAGTGAGGTTTCTGGAAGGTGTTGTTTCCATTGGTTGTTTAGAGGATAAAAGCTATGGAAAAAACCAGATATCCATGAAGTCAACGTAACACAGCAGTGATTTAGAGCCTGTTGGTATAGGAGCTGTCTTGGGCAAGACCACCTCAGCCCTATAGCCTGATTTACTGGCTGCAGGGTCTTTGTGGAGCACGAGGGAAAGGAGGACAGGGAAGAGCAGTGAGGCAGCTCTTATGGCACACCTGAAGATAACAGCAGTGGGATCAGCCACGCTGATATTTGGCATTGCAATGGAGCAGCCTGGGCTTTGGAGTTGGGATGTTGAGTGGCTCGGACCAAGAGACTGGTGTCTCTGTGCTTCTGCTGTGACTGGGGTGCTAGATCCTTCCCTCATGGTGGGAGATCCTAAAACTCCACCAGGAAGGAGATCAAATTCTTCTGAATCACCTCCATGGCCTCACTCCCCAACCTTTCTTCACTTTGAGTAAGTTTCTGCTGTGCCCACATCTCCCTCAGGCAGGCCAGGTGGATTTGTCTCCTCTGACTGTAGCTGTCTAGATATTACTCACCTCACCTCCTCAGCAGTGGAAAATGATCAGCATCTCCAGGGGGTGAATCATCTGTTATCTCAGAGCCCTGTCTGGGAGATGAATCATTCTCTGGAGGACTCTGGTTTTCTCTTCTGGCTATGGAAAGACCCTATAATTGGTTTCAAGTTCTGTGTGAATGAGGCTGGGTGAGATGTGGTTTTCCTACCCTTGGAGAGCAAAACATAAAAATGGCCCTGTCCCCACCCCTCACTTTTATCCATCAAAACCAGCCCCCCAAGCTGAGACACAGCTTTGGTACGTGGGTCCCAAAGCAGAGCTGAGCATCTCTCCTCCCCCATGGCCCCATAACCCAGCACACAATTTTGTAGCCCTCAGGGAAACCTATCCCAGGAGATCAACATGCCCAAAAATACAAGGGCAAGGAGCAGCTCACAAACATTTCTTTGCATTTCAGAGCTGGAGGGATTTGACTTTGTAGACAAAGTTCTGGGAGCAAGTCAGAAATGAGACATGGCTACTGGGTACGTCACAGACATGGGGCTTTCCTGTCAGTAGGAGGAACTCAGTTGGTCAGATTAGAGCCTTTTCTGCTTAGGAGTTAAAAAGCATGAAATGCAATGTGGTTATCCCACTACAATGAGCTCAAACAGCTTTTTTGAGAGGAAGATTTAAAGACCACACACAAGCTGTTGAATGTATCATCTTCAATGAACACTTCTCTTTAGCAGTGCCCCAATAAATCCCTGCCTGCATTTGTTCTTCATGCATTATTTGCTGTCTTGGGGTAATGAGTTGATGTGAAGTTTATGTAAAGGCAGTGTCCATATGTCTCATGCTTGTGAGTGTCCACACTGTGAATGTTCCCAGGGCTCATCTCCCAGGAAGACAAGAGTGTTGTGTTGTTCATCAGACTTACAGCTAAAAGTTTATCAAACTTTAGCCATTTCAGAACTGGAAAATAATGCAGAAAAACAGGTGTCTGCATGAGCTGTTATCTCCTCCCAAGAATGCTGTATGTACATATAAGACATGGAAACTACTCCAGTGGGACCACCAGGAGCTCCATTTGGGTGAAAACTCAAGAGATCACTTACATCAGTCTGAAACTGGTGGTTGCACATCTATCTAGATTGTTCCTTTCTCTGCCCAATGACTGCAGTATCCCCCTTCAATAAGCAAATGCCCCTCAGAAGAGACTCTGACACTTAATTCCACCTTCCTACCCCTCTCAGACATATTGTCCCTTCCCATCTCAGGCTGTAAGAGCTTTCAGGACGAGGCACACACTACCCTGGCTGCCCTCAGTGTGTGCCCAGGCACAGTGCAGACACTAAAGAAATAATAATCACAGCTCCCATCCACAATCCACACACACTCTCTTGCTTCATAAAGTCCAGTAGTCACAGAGGCAGCTCCAATGTGCTTCCATTGACCTTTATTACTCATGAACCTTCCCTCACTGGCTTATCCACACAAGTACCGTGGGTACCCTGCACATCCCTGGTGAAGACTCAATAGATGTGATGGACAATGGGTCTCAGATGTTCCTTACAGGAGGTGTGTCAGTGCAAAAGGAAGATGGGTCCCAGATGTACAAGCACTGGTGTAAGCACTCCTGAGGAACCAGAGAGAAGCTTCAGGTGAAGTGGAGATAGGCAGGGAATGAAGAGCATATTTAAACTGGCAACATCTGTCATACAGTCATGGAATCATGGAATGGTTTGGGTTGGGAGGGATCTTAAAGATCACTTTGTTTCACCCTTGCCATGGGCAGAGGCACCTTCCACTAGCCCAGGGTGCTCCAAGCCCTGTCCAGCCTGGCCTTGGACACTTCCAGGGCTGGGGCAGCCACAGCTTCTCTGCCCAACCTGTGCCAGGGCCTGCCCACCCTCCCAGGGAGCAATTTCTTCCTAATATCCTAATTATATATGGGGACCTAAGGCAAAATAGTGCATCCCTGGAGCTGAACATCTTGCTGCCCTGAGTCTCAGCAAGGGAACAAAAGGAATAAGGAGCAGCAGCTGCAGGGCTGTGCCTGGCTTGACTTTCTTGTAAGAACAAGCCAAGGGTGCCCAGGAGCTCCCCCCACCCAGGAAACCTTCCCCGGTGGAATTTGGCACTGAACCTTCCCATTTGTTTTAATTATAAAACCCAACATCCTGAATGTCAAACCCATCTATTTACTGTAGAGAGGTGGAACTAAGCCATTGCTTAAAAGCTTTTCTCCTACCAATTATTTTTCAGGATCCTCCTGGTTTTCTAATGAACATTATTTTTAATCCAGCTCGACTTCACTGATATTCCCTGTAGGAACAGGGCAAGGAGCCCAGGCAGGGTCTCCTGCTGCACTTCCTTGGATTCAGTGGAGCTGTGTTGACTTGCACCAGCTGAGCGTTTGACCTGGAACATGTTTGGCCTCAACAGAAAGGGATTTATTTCTTGGCATAAAGAAAAAAGGGTTTTTGCTAATAGCCCTTGTCATGCTTAAACTGCCGTAACGCAGCAGCTGCAAAGGGGACTCCTGGAATCCAAATGAAACAGGAATTTTCCTGCCAGTGTTAATTAGTTGCTTTTTTTTTTTTTATTTTTCCCCTAATATTTTAACCCATGGCCTAAAAGAGCTTCATGTGCTGTCAGCCCTGAATACCTGCAGAGACAGATGAGCAGGATAACCACTATGGCAGGTCTCTTGTGCAGGTTTGAGCCAGATCTTCCTATGGGGGCAGAAAATAGTACATTTATTTAGTATTTTTGTGCCCTGCTGCTGCAGAACGGAGACTGAAACTGTGTCCTGGGATGGCACTGGGAAAACAAAAGTCTAGAAGGGTTTAGCAGGTTCCCAGCCAGGTGCCAGGTAGACCTTTACCCTCAGAAAGGTAATTTCCTTTTTTTGCAGGTGATTCCTGGTACAATTAACAGTCTGAGGAAAACACAGGATAAAACTCCAAGTTTTTGTGAAACAATTTGCTGAGGGATAAATCAGCTGCTCTTTTCAAGCAGAAGCAGAGGAGGCATGAAAGTGAATCAGGACCCTGAATGGGGAAGGAAAAAAACCTTCCAAAAATTAATCTTGCTGCTTAGCACAGAACACAACTAGACTTTTTCAAGCTGCATTATTCCTCCTTTGGTTTGAAGCTCTTATTAGGGGCTGCTTATGGCACTAGTCTGCCGTAATTCAGAGCCCGTGTTTTAATCCATCCTTCAAATTAGAATCCTTGAAAAGGATTTAGATATCCTTGGCTTATCCTGTCCTCAGGAGTACAGAGAAGATACTAAATTCAGCTCCCCAGGAGCCAGGATTCACCCAGGCCAGCTCTGCACTCACTGCAGCCACCTCTCACCTGCAAACCAAAGAAATCCGGGGGCAATTCTGTCTGAATTAATGCATTTCAAACCAATACAGGTGAGAGCAGCAGAGAAGGGCCAGCCGTGTCCCGCATGGCTCAGGGCGATGTGTCACCCTCTGTACACCCTGCGCTCCATCCACACACGGCAAAGGGGCAGTGCCAACCAGCGGGGAATCATTTGAATGCCCAGCCCAGGTGCTCAAAGGAGGGAGTGGCAGAGAACACCCAGCCCCAGGTCCGGCCACCTCTCTCTGTGCCCCCCCAAAATCCTCCTGTGCCCAGGGTGGGGCTGAAGCCACTTGGAGCTTCCAAACTCGGCCACAGCGTCTTCCCTTTCGCATTTCCCTCAACCCCAGGAGCCTCATCGGGGGGAGATAATTCCCCTGGAGCCCCTGCAGCGGGGACAGGGCATTTATTCCAGCTGCACTTACAGCCCGGGCCACGCACACGCGTGTGCACCAGCCCCTTCTAGAGCGTGATCTGCCTCATCCCGTGGGGGGCAAAGCCTGGGACGCGGCTGCGAAGTGACACCAGGCGCTGCCCAAAGCCCCCGACCCCAATTCGGGACCCCTTGGGGGTGACCGTGCCGTGGGGAGAGGTCCCCTGGCAGAGGGGATTCCCACGGGGGAAGCTACCACGGGAACATTCCCACGGTGCGGGGAGGGGAATCCCACGGCGAGCGGCGTTTCCACGAGGAACCATCGCACGGGGAAGGGGAAGGGGAAAGGAAGGGGACTGCCCGTGGGCGAAGCTCCCCCTGCCCACCCCATGAAGGAGGGGGTCCCCACGGGAGGGGCCGCTGCCGGTCCCCACCCCTGCCCGTGTCTCCTCCCTCCATCCCTCCCTCCCTGCCGGTGCCGGGCGGAGCGCTGCCCCTCTGCGGCCCCATGGCATCTCCAGCCGTGGGGCAGTGCCCGCTCCCGCAGCCTCCCCCGCCCGTGCCCACCCCGATGCGGCGGCCGGGCCCGTCCGCGCCCACGGGCGGCCCCTCCGCGGGCATGGCGCGGGGGGCGCGGGGGGCTCGGCGGCTGCGGCGGCGGGGGGCAGCCCCGAGGATGCTGCCCGACGTGCGGAGCATCTTCTCGGCTCCGCGGGACGGCCCCGAGCGGGACCGCGGCCACCGCTTCGCCCCGCGGCTCCCGCGGCGCGGCTGGTGCGACCTGTGCGGGGAGGCGGTGCGGGAGCGAGCCCTGCGCTGCGACTGTGAGTGCCCAGCCCTGCCCCACCATCCCCCCAGCATCCCCCCCAGCATCCCCTGCCCCCCGCTTTGCCTTCACCCTGCCCGCCCCGCAGCTTTGCCCTGCCCGCATCGCCGCCCGCTGCAGCCCGTCCCGCACCCCGCAGCCCTGCCCGCATTCTGCCCTCTTCGCCCCCCTTCGCCGCAGCCCCGCAGCCCCCAAAAGGCCCCGCTGCGGGACGTGCCGGGTCCCCCCCGCCTTCCCCAGGAGCTCCCGGCTCCAGGAGGGACCGGCCGGGGGTCTCCGGGGGCGGCGCTGCCCGGAGGGTTTGGGAAAGGCAGCTTTTCCAGGAAGGACGGGATGGTCCCAGCACGGGCTGGGCAGGGAGGGCCGGTGTTTGTCAGGCTTTACGGGCGAGGGGGGTAAAGTCCTCTGGAATGAGCGAATTTGCCCGTGGCTTTGCCCAAACTCCTGCGGGGAGCAGTGTTGGTGCCAGCGAGGGGCACTGGCACTGGCACTGCCCGTCTCGGTGAGATGGGTGCTGTGCTGGGGCTCGCCTTTGGCAAGACACATTGGGCTTTCCGTGGCGTGGGGAGGGACACGGGGGGCACAAGGAGGTGACCCAGGCGGGGCCGTGCAGGGACACTCGCCCCGTGTCCCCGGGGGCTGCTCTCGGTCCGTGCAAAGGTGTGACCCACGTTGGTTGTCGCAGGTTTGGGCAAACCCGGGGATAACTGGGTTATCCGTGCCAGGGATAAGTGGGTGATATATCCGTGCCAGGGATAACTCGCTAGCGTGTGCCGAGCTCTCTGCTGGCCGTGGAATGCCCCTTTCCAGCTGGTCCCGCAGGCTGGGGGCACCAGAACTTCTCTTTTGGGACAGGGCGCTCCACTTGGGCTTGAGGGATTTGCAGATTTGCGGGTCGGGGCCAGCTGAGACTCCTGATTTTCGGCAGAAGTTGTTAATGCTGATACCATTCATGCAGGACCCCCGGGTGAGGGTGCCCCCAGTTCGGTGTGGAGGGCAGGGAGCTGGTGCTGCTGGTAATTTGGGATCGCTCCGTGTCCCACCGTGGGCTCAGGGCTGGCTGGAGGAGGCAGCATTGCTCATTTTGGGGTTGTTTTTGGGGGGTTCTGCCGGGCACGTGCTGGAGCACCAGCCTCACCGGGGCAATTAGTGCCTCGCTCAGCCAGTTCTGGTTCTTACGCTTGGCTTTCCTTAGATTATGAATCAATTAAATGTTTCTGGTGGTGATTTGCATGGCGCGGTGCGAGCGGGGCTCTCGCAGATGCCTCCTGGTGCCGTTCGCAATGAAGGGCAATTGGGAGCGACAGTCGCACCATATGGCCCTGCTGCATCGCATTAAGGGTTTAACCCTGATTGCTGTTAATTAAATGTAACCCAGCCGTCACCACAACGTGACACGGGGACACGCCGGGGCCGGGGAACTCGCTGTGCAGGGTGTTGTTTGAATCAGGGGGGTGTAAATCTGTTTTCTGGGGTGCACCTTTGCTTTCTGCCTGCTGTTCCTGATTAACTCCCTCAAAACCTGGCAAGGGCCAGATTATTCCCTGGGGGTGGCAGCTCAGCTGTGTCTGCTGCACTGGAGCAAATGTGTGAATGACTGTCCTAAAAGAAATGGCATGTTTAATAAAAACAAGGTTTTACTGGAAGGCAAACAAACTTTGTCAGGGCTTTTGTCTTTCCTGGAAACCTGTCACAGGGCTCAGGTGCAAGATGAGGTACTGGGCTGTGTGCTTTGAAATCCTGACCTAAAGTACAAATTCACAGAATTTTGTGGTGTTGCAAAACACTATAAATAGTTGTTTTGAGGGACTTCTTCTCTGGCAGGATGTTTTCCATAGTTATATTGAAACAGATCTTAAATAGCTCTATTTCCCTTTTCATTTCAGGGAATTATTCAGACTGTGGGAGTAGTTCTGCCTCAAAAAACTCCCCAAACAACCAGGATGGGGGAGAGGGACACTCATAACATCATCTGCATTCCCTGTCATCCCAACAGTGATTCCCATTAAAATGCCCGAGAGCTGCAGACGGGGTGTGCTCTCCTCCCTTGGTGAATATTTCTTTTTCTTCTGATGCGGAGTTGCTGCTTGTTTACTTTTGACTTGCAGCCTGAGGGTACTCGGGTTTTTGCTTGTACAGTTCTTGCCTATTTTTATTTATATCAGATCTGGTTGTATTTAGTAAAATGGCAAAGCTGTATTTATTTATTATCATTTATTGTCCAGCCTGGAGAAAAGGAGGCTCAGGGGGGGCTTTTTTTTGCTCTCTGCAACTCCCTGACAGGAGGGGGGAGCCAGGGAGGGTTGGGCTCTGCTCCCGGGGAACAAGGGATGGAACAAGAGGAAATGGCCTCAAGCTGTGCCAGGGGAGGTTCAGGTTGGATATTAGGGGAAAATTTCTTCCTGGAAAGGGTGGTCAGGCATTGGAAGGGGCTGCCCAGGGAGGTTTGGAGTGCCCAGCCCTGGGGGTGTCCAAGGAATGACTGGATGTGGCACTCAGAGCTCTGGGCTGGGGGACAAGGTGGGCATGGGGCACAGGGTGAACTTGATGGTCTTGGAGATCTTTTCCAAACTTAACAACTCTATGATTCCTCCTCCCTCCCCAAACACCCCTTTGTGTCCTGCATGTGATGGTGCTTGGTCCCAGTGAGAGAGGAAACACTGTCTGCAACACTGTGAGATCCCACATGGGATGTGGGCTCTGTGGTTCCTCTTCCACCTGGGGCTCTGGGTGGAAGGGGTTGGGGCACAGACCTGGCCAAGTCCCAAAATCAGGACAGTGATGCCCTTGGATGGCTTTCTTTGGGCATGTGATGGGTTTGGCCTGTCCTGAATCAGTGTCATGGAGGCAGCAGACAGGTTCTTACTGAGGTTTTAGCCCAAGTCCTGCCCAGGGGTGCTGCACTGGGGCTGATGCAGATATCTGAGACATGCTTTTTTTGGGAGTGTCTGGGTCTCTCCCATGCATGACAGACATCCAGGGTGCTGCTCCCACTGGCATCAGTGTGAAGGGATGGGGAAGTGGGAGCTTGGGAGCGACTGCCCCAAGCCATCCTGCTGGCATTCCTTAAAAATCCTTGTTTCCAGTCTTGGAGGGAGTGCACCTGGGCAGGTGGAGTAGCTGTGCCATTTTATGCTGTGTCTTGAGTATCTCCTATCTAATGTATGTGGCTTTGTGCTGCTGGCACCTTTCAAAGTCTGAGTCAGTATTAAAGTAAATAATCTCCGTGTTGGAGTGTAAATGTGTCTGTCCCACTGCCAGCAGCTTTCCTGGCAGAGGAGTAGCTGGGACAAGGGGGCTGGATGGGCAGGTTGCAGAGGTGCACCTTTGCCATGGGGGTTTTTGGGGTGTTCTCGTGGGGCGGGTGCAGTTGTTGGATGTCGTGGTGACTAATGCAGCTTCAAAGCACTCAGCGTGTTTTACTGGGCTTTGGGACAGCAGAGAAACCAGGCTGGGCTTGGCACTGCAACAGCTTCCTGGTGGGAAGGGGGGACACTGGTGGGCAGTGGTGGGTCGGGTTTGGGGGATGGCTCAAGTGCTTCCCTGGCTCTCGGTGTCTCTGATGGACCAGGGTATTACTGAGATAGGACATCACTGGCTCAAGTGCTTCTTTAGAAGAAAATCACTGCAGCTCCCCATGAAGGCTGGTTGTGAGGCACTGCCTCGAGGGAAACCTCAGAGCACATCCAGCCCCCGATGTTCTCAGTGGCAAACGCAGTTGCTCCTGAAGTAGCTTTTGATCTGCAGGTCTTGTGACATGGCTCTGGTTCAGTAAAGCACCTCAGCGTCCACCTGGGTTTGTGTCTCTGCTCTGAATCTTAATCTCCCAGAGCAGCTCGTTCTGTGTCCCTGTTTCCTTAAGGAGGGAGCTGGTAAAACTCCATTTCTCGTTGTAATTTGTAGAGCAAACTACAGTTCTAATGTTACTTGTTCCCCAGTGTGTGTTTGCATAAGATAACAAGTTCTTTAACGAGACACAGCCTGGCTGGGACGAGGCTCTGCCCACACCACTGAAGTTCTCCAGGACATGGAAGTTTTTCATGTCTCTTCTTCCAACCCATCCTCCCACACTCAGTCGTGTCTCTGGTCTGGCCACTGTGAATAGTAATTCCTAACCATACAGGACCCACAGTACTTTGCATTTCTGTTCCATTTAGCTGATCCAGGCATATTCCTGAGGCTTTTCCTGCTGCCAGGTGGCTCGGGCAGGTGGGGATGGCGTTTGCCAGGCGGGTGCTGCTGGGGTTGGGTGAGGGCAGGGTGGGGTGCTGGGGTGTCTCCCGCCCACTGTGGCTCCCCCAGGCAGGGCGTTCGCTTCCCTGGGAGGAGATGGAGGTGTGGGATGGGATGGTGACCTGCCCAGAGCCCTGTGGCAGGATCCTGGGGTAGCTCAGGTCTTTCAGGGTCATGCTTCATGCTGCAATCCAGCCCAGTGCCCCGGGAAGGATTTATGGAGAGACGCACCGGCCGAGGCTCCAGCTCTTGCCTTGCAGGTCAGTTTTTGGGCTGTCTCTTTTCACCCTCTGCTTCATCCCTGGCCCAGTGGGTTCAGCTGAGTTTGCTGCTGTGGGAAGGAGGGATGTGCTGTCTGGGAGCTGGGGCAGCAAGGAGGGAGTAAGAAGGTCCCAGTGTCAGCTCATTGCTTGTGCTGCTTGATGTGATTTTTCCTTGACTGGTTAAAGCTCATCTTTGTTAGTCCCTGTGTAAAAGCAGGAGTGTGTTGGGCAGGGAGCTGGAAACTGGTCTGTTTGTGAGAGGAGTCCTGAGCAGAGAGGGGCCGGTCATGGTATGCTGGGGACAAAGTGGCAGATCTCAAGTGTGTTGTTAAACTGATGTTCATGTCCCACTCCATCGTTTGACACCTGATATCTTTGTAACTGATACATCACAGAATCCCAGAACGGTTTGGCTTGGAAGGGACCTTAAAGTTCATCTGGTTGCACCCCCTGCCATGGGCAGGGACACCTTCCACTAGCCCAGCATGCTCCAAGCCCTGTCCAACCCAGCCTTGGACACTTCCAGGGATGGGGCAGCCACAGCTTCTCTGGGCAAGCTGTGCCAGGGCCTGCCCACCCTCACAGGGAAGAA
>JAWWEE010000069.1:1002264-1017134 GCA_035221455.1 Xenops minutus | reverse complement strand
AAGCTGTGGCTGCCCCTGGATCCCTGGAAGTGTCCAAGGCCAGGTTGGATGGGGCTTGGAGCAGCCTGGGCTGGTGGGAGGCTGGGATGGAACCAGATGAGCTTTAAGGTCTCTTCAAACCCAAACCATTCCATGAGTCTCTACAGACCTGGAAGTGAGAGGGAGCAAATTGAACAAAGGCTCCAGGTTTCCCTCGAAGAGGACATCCTGCAGTATCCCTGGCTCCCATCCCTGTGCCAGGAAGGACCTTCCCTGCTACACGGGAGAGTGAACTTTGGACCTGAGCAGGTCCCAGAGCTCCCAAGTGATTTTGAACAAGACCTTTCATTGCTTCCTTGTGCCATGAAGCTGCTGGGGATGGCCATGTGTGTGTGTGTGTACTTTTCAGGGATGAGGACAAGACCTGGGACATGGCAACTCCCTGCTGGCCTTCATCCTGCCCTGATGGGCTGTGGTGACTTTGGCCAGGCCTGTGTGTCCATCCATCTTCTGAGCAAGACAACAGGGTTTAACAGCAAGCCAGAGTGATTAATAAATCATAATGCCTCGCTTTCCCCCACGTTTTCACCTCCTGTGCTCTCCTCTCACATTTTTGCTGGGCTGATGGTTTTCTTGCATGCCCCAGATAACTCACTGAGTTTCATCTTCACTGCTCCTTCCACCCGCCTGCTCTTCTTTCATTTTTCATGAAGACTCTCCTGCTCTGCTGACGCCTCCTAATCAAGCTGGGAAATCAAGGGGCTGTTTGTCTTTAGCTCTCTGTTTGCTTTGCTCACCATGAAGACAAAGCCAGGCACTGGGCTGGAGCTGGATCAACAAAAAGCTGGGCTCTTCCCCCTTCCCTCCCCACTCACGGGGCTGGCCCCACGCTGAGTTTGGGGTTGAAAGATGTTCCCTCTCCATTTTCTGCAGAGAAACTCATAAAACAAGTAGGAAGATGAGAAATGACCCCTTCCAGGCTCTTCTGGGTGAAACCACACTGCAGAAAGCTTTGAGATGGCAAGGGGTGGGCATGGATGATATTTAAGGTCCCTTCCCAACCCCAAACCATTCCATAATTCTATGAGATAAAATCTTACTCGAGGTAAGTGCAAAGGCCCCCATTAACTTCACCAGAGGTTCTCACATTGCAGACTTGTGCTGATTTCTCCAGACACTGGATTAGGATCAGGGCTGTAAAGAAGCCACACTCTTGGTGGATTCCTTGCAGTCCTTGCTGTGGAGTCACAGCCTGCAGCCAGCTAGAAATAGGAAATCAGGTCATGAACCAGCTTCCCCCTTCAGTCCAACAGCACAAGAGATGAATGAGGCATGACCGTGTCTTGCCCTCATTCCATTCCTGCTCCCTGAGATGATGGCTGGAGGCAGCAGGATCCCACTGGGATATGAATGTCCAGACCCACAACAGCAAATCTTTGCCCTCTCATCTTTCCCACAGAGGAATCACACGCAGGGTTAAAATAAAACCCCACACCAAACCCGGGTTTTTATGTGGGTTCAGAGCAGTTGGATATGTCAGGAAAAGATATAGCAGCATAATCAAGATTTATGAAATACAGAAAATATTTTAGGAGAGGCCATTTGTCCTGCCCTCCATCCCATAAAAACCCCAGCAGTTATTTGTTGGGAGTTGTGACAGCTCTTCAGAGGGGGAACAAAAAGCCACTCTGTGAATGAAGAGGCAGAGCTTTAAAACACACCAGGCAACATCTTTTTAGGTCACATGGAATTGCCCTGGGGAACTGCAGCCTCAGGATTCCAGTTGGACAATTGGCTCCACAGTTTGGGAAAACTCATGGGAAGGCATCCAGGAGAGCTGGGATCCAGGGTCGTGACCCTGGCGTGGGCAGCCTCTTCTCTGGAAGATCACATCCATGTCTAGTCAGGAAAACAGGGATCTGTGGTGGTAGCACAGCATCCAGCACTGCCCAGCCCAGCCCTGGAAGTGTCCAAGGCCAGATTGGATGGGATTTGGAGCAACCTGGGCTAGTGGAACGTGTCCCTGCCCATGGCAGGGGGTGGACTAGATGGTCTTTAAAGGTCCCTTCCAACCCAAATTTTATGTGATTCTGTGCCCTTTAATGGCAAATTCCTGTAGGATGATTTTCCATTCCTGCAGGTTTTTCACTTTGCAGCCAGAAAGAGGACACAGGAATGCTGCAGAATTTGGGATTTCCCATCCTGTAGGCCCTGTGGTTGATCCCCTGCTCTGCCTGGAGGATTAGCCCTGGCTCCATCCTGGATTTCTGGGGGGCTCTTTCACCCCCAGAGGACCCCAGGGTGTTCTGATCTGGTCCTTGGCTCCATTGCTCATCTTGGGGAGCAGAGACAGGGGGGACGTGAGGGGCTCCTCAGGGCAGTGCTGATTGCTGATCTCTGCTGTGTGATCCACAGACCAGCCCAGGGGCATCTCCAGCACAATCCCTACCTCTGGGCAAGGTCCTGATGCTGAAGGACCTTCACCCTCCTGTGTGAGCAGACCTTGGTGGGACCTGAATGGACCCCAAGCCAGTGGTGGTTGAAAGGGCTCTACACCCTCCTCCTCCCTCTGTATTGTGGTTTTTGGGAATGCTGGCAGAGCTGAGGTCCCACTAGAGGGTGCTGGGAATCACCAAAAGGCTCTGCCTGCTCCTGACCCTCCAGACTAAGTCCTGCTGCCTTCTTCCCCTTGGCTTCCCTTCCCTCCTGATTTATCCCCAGCACAGTCAGTGCAGTGTCACAGCTATGGATTGTCTTTGCTTTATGGCCCCACTTTCTCTTCTTTCATGTCTCTGCTCGAGTAAACACAAACAACAAACGGAGCGAGTCCAAGCGAGGGATGGAGATCTCAGGGCAGGGATGAGCCCAGCACTCTGTGCATCCAGCACGAGCCCCTTCACACACTGAGGGCTTCCTTCCCCACCCCAGTGACCTCCAGCAGAAGCAAAACATTGTCACCCATCTCTGGGACCATCTCACAGGTCCTAAATATCTCCCATGACATGCAGGTCCTACAAGGATGTCCTCAGGGGGAGTGGGAGATCTGCCTTCAGCCCTGTGGCACTTTGAGCACCTTTCCTGGCAGAGGGTGCCCTGAAAGGGTGCTTGGGTGCCCACCCAGAGCCCAGGGCTGTGCACAACATCCTGTGTGGTGCCAGCATCAGGGATGAGCTCTCAGTGGTCTGTGAGCACTGTCACCTCATCCCCACAGTGGAGGATGTGCCTTCTGCAGGAAAACCAGCCCGTGATCAACTTGCCATTGATGTGACAGTACTGGAGCCCAAAGAGGCAGCAGGAGCAACGTGGGGGTGTTGTACAGGAGGGGAAGCCAGCACAGCTCAGGGAGGTGAGTGCCACCAGCCCAGAGCAGCCCAGAGGACCTTCCTCCCCTCCAGAGATGGGGACCTCAGCTGGGGAGGAGTGTCAGCATTTCCAGCCCCATCCCCAACACTGGTCAGGGCTACTTGCCCTAAAAAAGGCAAAGGAATAGGGTGAGTAAGGAGTGATTTTCATGTCCAGCTAAAGCAAACCCATGCTGGGCTCTCTGGTTTCCCAGGCTGGTGGCAGCCTCTTCACATGTCACAGCTGCCATGAGCCCTTTTCCCATGACCTCCTCCTCTTGTTCTCTGACACCAAATGCATTATCAGCCTCCTTCCTGGCAGAGGTCCCACTGTTTGAGCACACACCCTCAATATTCACCTGGAGCTGCTGCTCCAACCTGGCACCACACCAGTGCCAACAGCAGTTCCAGGTGAGCTGGGGGGTCTCAGGGGTGCTCTGGACCTGCAGGATGTGCACGTTCTAACCCAAGTCCTTCACTGCCAGCTCATTTTTGCACAGCCCTCTTCCCATTCCTGCTGCATTTGCCTGTTTCTCCTGTCACACGGCAGGGTGACAGCAGGGACACGCAGGGGCTGCTGCAGACACCCCAGAGCCACCACCCAAGGTGCTTCCCAGCCAAGCCATCCCTCCTCTCTGCACGGAAAAACAATGTCCACCTTAAATCCACCACACAGCAAAATGAGTTTCCTCGCTCACCACGCACATGAAAAATTCAACATTTCCTCCCCGGAGCGCTCAGGAACGTCCAGCTCTGACAGGAGCTGCTTTGCTGGGTGCTGACAGCTGCTCTGTGAGGGCCAGAGGGTGACAAACTGTGTCACTCTGTGACAGGGTGGCCCCTGTGTCCTTGCTAAATGCAGTCCCTGCCTCCAGCACGGCTGTGGGTCGGATGTGGTGCCTTTATTGGCAGCACAGGATGAGCTTTGTGAGGGAAGGGGTGGTGAAGGGTAAAGGGTGAGGGAGGGGACAGTGCTGTGGCTCAGGTGGTGGCCCCAGTCCATTTTCTGAGGTGGCTCGGAGTTTTCCAAGGAAATAGGAATATTGAGTCATGGACATCAAAGACTTTTTTTGTTGGAGCAGCAGTTTTGGGGCACATGTGGCTGAGGCTGGTTTGGGCTGAGAGTGGAAGGAGCACTCAAGAGCAGCACCTGCACCTCTGGTCCCATGGATGTGACAAGGACTCACACACCTGTGGAAGAACCAGGTGCAGGTCACTGCCAGGCCAGGGTCACATCAAAGACTGAAGGCTGGGAAGGTCTCACATTTTGTACATGTACATGTTAAAACTTCTTCCTCAGTGCAAACAGCACAACTGGATGGGGCTCCGAGCACCCTGGTCTAGTGGAAGATGTCCCTGCCCATGGCAAGGGTTAGGACTAGGTGGCCTTTAAAGGTCTCTTCCAACCCAAATAGTTCCATCATTCTGTTTGTGAGGGAGTTGAGCAGCACTTCGAGGTTGGCAAGACCTCAGAGAGCAGGGACAGAGCAAGGGTAAGCCAGGAGTTCGAGCAGGAGCGCAGCGAGGAGCGAGGGGAAAGCCATATGTTCCAGGCAGATGTGCTGCAGGGGGATCACAATTCCTGGAGTTCCTGCCTCCCACTTTCTGTCCATTCAGCATCTTTTCATGCTTCCTCAGGCACAGCTTCGTGGCCTTGACAGCTGCTGTGCTTCTGGCCCCACGCCTGGGTGTTCCTCCGGAGAGCGGAGCGTCCGACCGTGCTGCTGCTCCAGCTCCTTCAAACACCCTGAGCAGCCACGTCCTTCTGCCTGAGTGGCCTTTCTGCTGCTCAGGAGGAGGGAAGAAAGAAGAAAATGAGCAAATATTCTCTCCTGTCAAAGCTGTGGGAGGTTGTAGAAGCAGGAGAAACGCTGGTGGTTGGGTGTCCTTCTCCTGAGCCCTCCCTCGCCTGCCCTATGGGATCCCAAATCATGGAATGGGTTGGGTTGGGAGGGACCTTAAAGCCCATCCAGTCCCACCTCCTGCCACAAGTGGGGCACCTTCCACCAGCCCAGCTTGCTCCAAACTGGCCTTGGACACTTCCAGGGATGGGGCAGCCACAGCTTCTGTGGGCAACCTGCAGGTTTTATCACCCTTATTGGGAAAAATGCCTTCCCTATATCTAAGGGAAGCTTACATAAGGAATATTTATCTATAATAATATTTCTAAATCTATTTTATATATATTATATGTAATTTCATATATAATATATAAAATTTTATATAATTATATCTATTCCTTGTATATAAGGAATCTCTTCTATTCAAGGGATCTTTGAGAAGATGCTTCCTCACCTCCCTTGGTGACCCCACCTTCTTGTTTCCAAGGGCAAAAACGTCTCTGACCTGTGTTTGGAAAACTCTTTGGCCTTTTTTTGATGGAAAACATGAAATCCCACGGTTATTTGTGGCGGATTTGTCCAGCCCTGCTGGTGTGCAGGTTGCCAGGCATTGCCATGGCATCGTGGTGGGCATCAGTGTGAGCTGAGCACGTGAGCTGAGAGCTTCCAGTAGGTGAAGTGAGGGCAAAGTCTGAGTCACCTGCTCAACCACTGCTGGCTTGTGCTCTCTCTGGAAACACTCTGGGGTTGGGAAAAGCCACAGAGCAAATGCTCTCCCCTTCCCTGGGTTGTGGCTTTTACAGTTCTAATTAAACCCCCTGTCAAAGCAGCTCTGAAGTGGCACTTTAATAAGGGGGGCAAGCCAAGGTTGGGGTGGGAAAAGGTTGAGTTGAAACAGAGGCTGGGCTGGGGTGGGATGTCCTTTATCATCTCCTGCAGCCAGGCTTGCAGTGAGGACCAAGGGGGATGGTTTTGAGCTGAAAGAAACCAGGTTTGGGTTGGATATTAGTGGGGAACTTTTAACAATGAGGGTGGGCAGGCCCTGGCACAGGTTGGGCAGAGAAGCTGTGGCTGCCCCTGGATCCCTGGATGTGTCCAAGGCCAGGTTGGATGGGCTTGGAGCAACCTGGGCTGGTGGAAGGTGTCCCCCATGGTAGAAGGATGGAATGAGATGATCCTTAAGGTCCATTCCAAGCACAACTATTCCACGATTCTGTGATTAGAAGCAGGCAGCTCCCCCTGAACCCAAGGAGAGTTAAATCTGGCAGCCTGGCCACACATGCCCTGCATGAATGGCCAGGGCCTCGTGTGCTGTGCATTGGCCCAGGAGGAAACACAAACAAGCAAGCAAATAAATCGAGGCTCTGAAAGACTGGAAGAGGTGCCTGATGCCTTCAATTGTGCAGAAATATGTCCCTTCATGCAGGCATGGGGTCAGAGTCAGGCCCTCTATGCTTGCCAGGGAGAGCTAGGGGGTCTGGTCCATGGCAAAAGGAGGTGCTGCTTCCCAGTATTCAAGTGCCACTCAAGGAGACAAGAGCCCTCTGTGCCCAGCACGGTGCCAGCAGCAGCTCTGGGGCGAGAGTGGCAGCAGCAGGCAAACCCTTGGTCCCCAGACACGCTCCTCGGGGCAGGACCAGGACAGGCATTGTCTCTTCCTCTCAGACTGGGAGATGCTGGGGCCACCCAGAAGGGCTCAGCTGGGGAGGGACTGAGCTGTGCCAGGGCTGGGAGGCTGATGGATGGTCTCCTCTGGTGACCCACGGGTCCCCCGTGGCTGTGCCAGCTTGGCTTTGCCCCCAGTCATTTCTGGCACCCAGGCAGCACAAAGGCTGCAGGAGGAGGCAGAGGACTCGCTGGTGGAAGGAAGCCTTGTTTGAGCTCCAGCAGTGGCAGCACCATCACAGCCCATCAGGGCAACCTCCCTCTGCACCAGGGTGGGCAGAGCGACCCTGCTGCTCCTCCCAGGCAGGATGGAGCTGCAGAGGACAGTCTGGCCCCTTGGTTGCCACAGGAAACAGTAAAGGATTCCATTGCCCTGGGAGATAATTCTGTTGCCACAGACCTTTGTGCTGAAAGCTCATTTTCCCTCTCTTCCCCTCCACTCCTCCTCCAGCCCTGTCCTTGCCCCTTGCTGCCCACCCGAGGTGCCACCCAGCACTTGGGGACATGAGCGTGCCCTGTCCTTGTCCCCAGCCCTGCAGGGACAGGACTGTGCAGGGCTGGGGGGACGAGGCTCTCGGGGCAGTGCAAGTGGTGCCTCTGCTGATGCTGCTCAGGATCCCTGGGAGCATCTGCCCTTCAAGGGCTGTCCCCGTGGGGCAGAGCTCTGCCTGGACCAGGCTCTCATGGGGCATTGGTGTGGGGAATCTCCCCCAGCCCTGCAGAGCTGCCTGGAGATGCAAGGACAGTGCTGTGGGTGAGATCTCCACACTCTCCCACATCTTCTCACTCTGAATTGGTGTCCTCCAGAGGACCCTGCCTTCTGCTTCTCTTGCCCTGAGCATTCCATTCCCACCTCCAGGCCATGACCAGCATTCCAAGCCACTGATCTTTGGGGAATGCAAGACCTTCCTCTCATTAATTCTTAGCACTCACCTGCCTGCTGACCAAAGCTAGACAAGCTTTGGGGCAAAAAACTTGGGTTTTGAGTGCACCATGCCAGCCAAGCTGCCAGACCTGCATCCACCTCCCACCTCTCAGCTCCTGTGCATGTGGAGACGATCCCAGGCTCCACAGATATCCTTTAACTCAAATTGTGATTACATTCTGTTGACAGCACTTAGCACATTTTCTTGGCTCGTGGAGCCCAGACTGTGCTCTCAGATCCCCCGTGGGTGTTACCTCCTGGAAGAAAGCAGGATGGTAAGGGCTGGTGAAGACAGAAATTTCTCCAGGGTTCCTAAAACGAGTATTTGTGGCCAGATGTTGACTATAAGCCAGGCACAACCGTTGAAGAACTGTAGAAGTTGAGAGGAAAAATATTGTTTCAGGTTTTTCAGAAGAGCCTGGGAAGTTTTAGGTGCAGAAACCTCTGTTCCCCTGAGGGAAATATTTCTTCTCATATTCAGCTAGACAGGGAAACTTCTATTTTTATCAAATACAGCCAAAACTCTAGAAGAAGCATCAGCCAAAACTGTAAGAGAAGCAGCAGCCACTGCTCAATGAAGGTCTCAGCAGTGTGTAAGTGTGTAAGTACAACCACAATGGACTTCCACCCCAGGGCTCAGCATTTCTGCAAGAACAGATCCCAGTGGAACATCTCTGTTCCTGGGGGGGACTTGGCCCTGTTTCAGGAGGGCAGCACACCTAGAAAGGGGTGAAACCAGATGAATGCCTTCACATTTCCCCTGCAGCTTCAGTGCACAAGGCAGCTCTGCTGGGTCCACAGCAGGAGCAGCTCTGTGCTCTGTGCTCTGTGCTCTGTGCTCTGTGCTCTGTGCTCTGTGCTCTGTGCTCTGTGCTCTGCACACTGATGGGGGCAGGCAGATGTGCAACACCCACCAGGTCTCAATCAGGCAAACACCAGCATGTGACTAAAGACAGGAGCTCCAAGATAAACCTCTCTCTGTCGGGGCAAGATCTGGCTGTTCACAGCGCCCACCCAGCTCCTCTCCCTGGCCAGGAGAGCTGGCAGGTAGACTGGAAGTAAGTCAGAGCTGCTCTGGCCAGATTCCCAAAAGGGTTTCGAAACAGCCTTGAAACCCAGGGAGATTCTTTCACCAGTTCCCATCAGCCAGAGAGGTGACACAGAGCAACCCTGCAGGGCTGTGGGAAGAAACCCCAAGCACGGCTGAGCCATGAAATCAGCCATTGTTAGATGGTTGGGGTGGTGAAGCTTGGCATTGCTCAGCCCTTTTCCACCACCATGGAGCAAATAAGAGTGAAAATGTCCTGTTCTTTCTGCAGCCCCTTTGGGTGATGGACTAGAGCCTTTCCACGAGGTCAGGGGTGCCCACAGGAGACGTGGGGAAGAGCCAGGGCTGGCTGGTGAGCTGGGCAGGGCCAGGTGAGCATGGAGATGTTAAAAACCAAAGGAAGGACAACCATAACCCACTGGTGTGCCCAGAGGGGCAGGCCTGTGGCCAAGGTGAATGCTTGGACATTCAGCAGCAGAGCCTGCTTCTGCCATTTGGGTGGAAAGAGCTTAATTTCTACATTTCCTGTTTATTTTAGACTTAATTTCTCAGTCTTTAACAATGCAGGGACAAGGGAAGGGGGTTTAGTCACCTTCCAGTGCTGGGGCTTGAAATGAGATGTTGAGGACTTTTCAAGCCCAAACCATTTCCTGATTGTGGGATTAAACTCATTGTGTGTCATAAGGCTGGGGAGAAGCAGCCTGGTGTGGGGACCTGCAGACTCCCTGTCACCAAAGCCACCACGTGTCCCCCCAACACCTGCTCAGGGTCTGATTTGGAGCTGCTGAGCCAAAAGGGAAGAATGGAAAGTAAGAGTTATGGCCCTGCTGGTGGTCCTGTCCATGGACAGGGCTGAGTCCCAGGGAGCAGGAGCTGAACCAAAAGCACAGACAGACAGACAGACAGACAAGCCCCTGCTGCTGGCAGGGAGCAGGAACATGTCCCAGCAGCATCGTGCCTGCCCAGCCCACAGCAGGGCCAAGGTGGCTCCTGGGGCAGAGGAAGGGGTGGGAAATGATCTGCTGCTCCCCAGGGCTGGCTCAAAGTGCTGAGGGCATCTGGGCTACAGCCCAAATAGCACTGATGGGCCCCAAAATGCTGCTCCTCTGGTTATTTGGGCACCTCCAGCCCGTCCCTGCCAAGGATGTGATGGGGAGCCAGTTCAGAGAAGCCCTGCAGCCCTTGCCCATCCCCTCCACCTGAGATGACCCTGCTGTTTCCTATCTCTGTGGCTTCTCCCTCCCCAGCCACATCCCTGCCAGCTCCTCCGCCCGTCAGAGGGAGATAAATCACTTGGGAAGGGCAAATATCCATTCATTTAAAACCCTTTTTAATTTATTTTTATAAAATAGTGCTAATAAATTAAAAACGTCTCTCAGAAGGGCTGCATTCAAAACCCTCTGGCTCCAGGCATTTTATCTGCCTAACCTTGCCTCACAGGAAATGCCCTTACCACAGTACCCACCCCATTATCCGGGTAATTAGTCAAGTCTGTAAATGCAGAGCAGGGCTGGAATCTACCAACTACTGCAGAGAGTTGGATTTTCTATGGGAGAGGGAAAAAAAAAAAGAAAGAAAATTAATATAAAGTGCACCTCAGGCAATGAAGGCAGGAAGAAGGAAATGGGAAATGTCTCCAGCACAGCTCATACAAGGGTTGCTTAACCCTTTTAGGGCCAGGCAGGCTTTGTTGTTCTCCTGGAGAATTGTCTGCTAAGTGCTGCCTTCCTCCTCAAATGGATTTCTCATCATCAGCATGTTTAATTTGAAAGCTTTTGTGCAATCTCTTGATGCTAATCCCAGTCTGTGCAGCTCCCAAAGCAGCTGATGCTTCTGGCTCCCCAAGGATTCCCTGTTTGCTGCACTGAGCTGCTCTGCCACTTCCCCAGCACCCTGATGCTCCAGCCCTGAAGGGTCAGGGGGGGTCCCCAGGCAGCTCAGCAGATCCCAACCCGCCCTGGCAGAGGAAGGAAGGGACTTCTGGAGAGCCTTGGGTACCCAGACTGAGGGGATGGAGGAAGGAAAGGGGCAGGTGGCTTTTTAGAAAGAGGCACTCCAGCTCAGGGCCCTGGGTGCTCATGAGTCCCTGTGTCTGCTCCAACAACAGAGACATAAAGTTCATTGTCTGCTCTGATCGTTGTGGGTCATTGCTCTGATCAGATGGAAAGTGATTTTTCCAGAAATAGAGTCCCCTATAAAACTGAACTGGCAAATGCACAAGGCACTGACTGGGAGCACGGGACCAGCCATGGCATCCTGTGGTTTCCTTGGCCCTGCTCCCAGTTTGGTGCAGCTTCTTCCCCAGGAGCAGAAGCCTGGACTGCCAGAAGTGTGTCCTCACTGGTGCAGCTCAGCTCTGAACCACTCAGGCACCTTCTAATCCAGCTGATCTTTGGTGGAACACAACCCCTGCCAAACGTGGTACTTTGCAAGATTATAAAGAAAAAAGAGAGAAACTGAAAGCAGTTCAGGTGAGAAGGTGGTTCTGGAGCCTCTGCACTTTTCCATGGATTGTGGCTCTGCTGGAAGGCTCCTCTCCTGTGCAGGGCTCTGCCTGCCCTCCCTTTGCCCACCAAACCCTCTCACACCCTGCCAGCTCTCCAGCCTGGCTCCCCTGCCTTGGAGCTGCTGATCCTGCAGGGAAGGGCAGCACTGAGGCTGCCCCAGGCTCCAACCCCTGGGGCTCTGGACATGCCTGTGAGGGACCCTCAGCCCCTCTGGCTCCTTGTGTTTCATTTGGCCCAGGACCTTCCCCACGTTCACAGAGCCTTCCACAGAGCAGCTGCCCATCCTCTGCCTCCCAAAACCTGTGAGTGGGGATTGAGCTTGTGCAGAGGAGAAGCAGGCATAGCAGGCAGCAGAAACAGCAGCAGAAACAGCAGCAGGCACGTTTTCACCATGGACATTCTGATGCACAGAAGCTGTGCCTCCATCCCATGCTCCCTCCACCCATCTGCAGGGGTCCAAGGGCACCTTGTGCATCTTGGGGAGCAGGTAGAAATCCCCAGCTTCTTTCCTGCTGTAGACCAGGCTTCCTCAAGCCTGCCTTTCCCCTTCCTGCCTCCTCTGAGCCTGCCCTGCCTGTGTCATCAGCCCTGTGGACATTGCCTGTGTGTGCCAGCACCCAGGTCCTGCTGCTCCACCCTCAGTCAGTGCCTGTGTGTCTGGATGGGAATGGCAGTGCCTGAGCTCAGAGGGCTCCTCACCAGAGCCCGTCCTCAAAGGCTCATTTCAACCTTCTGAAAGAAGTCAAACAGAATTGAAAACATATTTAATCCATTGTTTCATCAGTTAGAGAACAGACAGGAGTGTTGGGTGGAACACGCTGGGTTTGGATGGAGACCAGAGCTGTGCTGGGAGGGACTGGAGGATGCAGGGGTACGAGGCACAACCTGCAGGCAGATCCCCCTGCCCCAAAATACATCATCAGTGCCACAGAAACCCTGTGAAGTGGTGCAGCACTGTGCCAGTGAAGGGCTGGGCTGTTTCCAGGCCAGGCTGTCAGAATGAACCCCTGTACAGAGACTGCTGCCTGTCCCTGGCAGGAATCAGGTACCAGAGGCAGCTCCCAACCTTCCCACAGTGGGGGCCCATCTCTGCTCCTTGGGGACACTCAGGCACTCTGTGGTGCTCCATCACAGCCTGGCTTCTCCTTAGAATTTGCAAAAGAAAGGGTTTTTTCTAGGACAAGAATTATTTCCCAGTTGAAAACACCCTAGCAGATGAATCCCATGAGGGGTCCTCTCCCTCCTGTGCAGACCTGAGCATTCCTCTCTTGCATGGCTCCATTTAGGGGCTGGGCTCATGGCTCCAGGTTCAGAGAAGTGCTCTGGGTGCTTTCTCATCCCCCTCCCTCCTTTCACTTATCACAGGCACCCACTGCATCTCCTCACCCAGGTGGAGCAGGGCAAGGGCACACCCTCACCTAACCCTGCTACCAGGAGAGCAGGGTTTGGGCTGATGCTGCACAACAGAAAGTGTTGGAAGTGTTCAAAACACGTATAGATGTGGTGCTCAGGGACATGGGTAATGGCTGGACTCAATGATAGTAGGGGGCTTTTACAACGTTACTGATTTTGTGATTCTATAAAATAATGGCACCTGATTCTGCACTTACTTTTCATACTCTGGACTAATCTGGCAGCTCTTCCCAGCTCAAGCTCATCCCGAAGCCATGACTTGGATGTAAGGAATCTGGATAAAGCTGGCTGCTGGTGCTGGGCAGGAGGTCAAACTACATGGTCACGACAGCCCTCTTGGGCTTCCAGACTGCCAATTAAATCATTGCCAGTGCTTGATTTGGCCACATTAACCAGCAGGACTAGCAGTGGTGGTAATTTCATTTACTGGCATCTTGAGGAGATGCCAGCACAGGACAGGTGGAAATGCAGGACCGCAGGACAGGCTGCACCAAGGGCCCCCCAGGCACCATGGTAGCATCTCCAACTCCACCAGGACTGAAACAGTCAGCAAATGTCCCAGCTCCAGCTTCTAATCTCACTGCATCTTCAGGTTTATTAGCTGCAAATTTGTGGTGTTTTGTGGCTTATGGAAGAATTTATAGTACTATATAATTTTCTCTTTTTTTTTGGCTTCCTGTGTGGAACCACTAATAGTCCCTAACAGGCAGAAAATTGACCTGAGACTCTTTCCCCTCCTTCTCTCCTTTTGGCCCGACTGAAGATATTAATAGTTCCAGGCTGTATGTTGGCAGTTTCAAATCACCCTGGCAGTTAAAGCCCAGAATAACTGTGCCTTTGATGTCAATTTGCTTTTATTTCTAAATAAACAGCAGGGTTGGTTAAGATCTTCCAAATATGAAGGTATAGGCTCCCTCTAGCAATAACAATAATGGAAAGCCAGCAAGTTCATTGTGTCTTGGGCAGACTGGGTGACCTTTCAGAGCTTTTCATTTCAAGTAGAAGAACAGACAAGGCTCCTCTTGCCATCCCACTTTTATGCTAGAGCTGGTAACTCTGAGCCCAGCTGAGGAAAGTCATTATTTACAGTCATCACTCTTGCACATCAGTTCTGAACCTCTTGGCTGGGGCGATTTTGCTGCCATAATGGGGAAAACTCCCTTTTGCCATGCTCACTTTTTCTATTTTCTTGTTATGAAGCTTCCCTATTGTTGGGCATAGCCATGGCCATGGCGTGTTGCCATCCTCCCACCAGGTAACGCTGCCACTGGATCTGCTTTGTGTCATAAAGGGCAGCACCCCACAGCCAGCAGGAAACCCCATATGGGGCAGGACCCCAGAGCTGGGGCAGCTCAGGGGCTGCAATGCCAGGCTGGGCCAAGAGCCCTCCCTGGGCACCCCCAGAAGGGCAGTGGGGGCAGTGCAGTGGTTTTGGCAGCTTTCCCCACATCATCCCAAATCTGGGAGCAGTGGGAAGGTGTCAGAGTGTAGAGCTGAGAGCAGCAAAGCATTGCCCAAGCACCTCAGATAAGGCAGGGGGAGAAAGGGGACCCTTGAAGGCAACAGGTCCATTTCCTACATCCACCAGCCCTTGGAAAGGGTTTGTGAACAATGAACAGGTCACTGACATCCTCAGTGGTGGAAATTCTGCTGCCAGTGGAGTCAAACAGCAAAACCATCCCCAACTCAGTAAGCCCTGACTCCTTCCCATCTACCTTGACCCTGTGGTGGGAAAGAAGCTTGGGAGACCCAGCACTAGGCACACAGGCTGGGCCAAATTCACCGTGGGACAGCAGGCAGAGGAGCCATGCCCAGCATGGATGGAGCCCTGCTGGTGCCTGTGGAAAGAGCCAAGCACTGAATTGCACTGGATGAGCAGAAACTTGCCCTCTGACAGGGACACCATGGTGGAGTCAGATGCTGTTATGGGTCATTCTTGGACCAGAGTCCAGCTGGGAAAGAAGGAGAAGAGAGAGGAAAGCCACCTTTATGTTCTGGTCTGGGCTTTGGGAAGACTGGCCCCGCTGTAGGGAAGGGGTGACACCTGAGGACCATCTCAGGTCCTGGTTTTGTTCCGGCGGGGGGGGGGGGGGGGGGGGGGGGGGGGGGGGGGGGGGGGGGGGGGGGGGGGGGGGGGGGGGGGGGGGGGGG
>JAWWEE010000069.1:972723-1001356 GCA_035221455.1 Xenops minutus | reverse complement strand
TGAAATCAGCTGAGCCCCCCTGAAATCAGCTGAGCCCCCCTGAAATCAGCTGAGCCCCCCTGACATCAGCAGAGCCTGGCAGGGCACAGTGCTGGAGAGCAGGCAGCGTGAGCAGCACACAGTGCAGGGCACATGGCTGCAAACATCCCTTGGGGAGCCTTTCCCAGGACAGCTGGCTCTGTGTTCCAGGAGGGGGGCTCACCTCCCCTCCCCAAAACCCAGGCAGGAGCGAGCAGGGGCACATTGTCTCTGCTGGCAGCAGGGCTGGAGAGCCACAGCTACACCTGGTTGCATTCCCACTTCCCAACAAGCCCGCTGCCTGCCTGCATTCCCAGATGGGCTCCTACCCAGAGGGAGCTGCTCAACACAATGAATGCTCTTTGGATCTGTCGAGTGCAAAGGGGAGGGAGGCCCCAGGATGCTGCCAGGGCTGGGAACGGTGTGTGTTCCTTCAGGAGGAGCTGGTCCTGTGCGTACTTGCACACACGCCGAGGTACAAACAGA
The DNA here is from genome assembly GCA_035221455.1 of Xenops minutus. NCBI lineage: Eukaryota > Metazoa > Chordata > Aves > Passeriformes > Furnariidae > Xenops > Xenops minutus. The sequence continues at coordinate 1,000,852 of JAWWEE010000069.1, read as the reverse complement.
GCCTTCATCTGCTGATGAAAGACCTGCCCGCCTGGAAGAGATGCTGGAAAGGAAATGCATTTTTAGAGAAAGACAGGAGCAAATATTACAGCACTGTGAATTACTTCTTGTAAATAATGCTGGTTGCACACCTAATTTGCCTTGTTCTGTTAGTGAATCCCAGGCAAGCCAAGCCTCCTCTCTGTTGGGCAAGGTCTTCCATCTGCCAGCAGCTCACAGACACATCGGGTGTCTCTGGGGACAAGCTCAGCCTCGTGCCATCATGGCAGTGACACAGTGGCAGTGACACAGTGGCAGTGGGCAGTGTCACCTGGGGACAGGGCTCACAGTGCCTCTGTCCCATCATACAGGCTCATCCCAGCCCGTTTGTGGGGCAAGGGAGGGGAGTGGTGCAGGCAGGCACCCAGCCTTGAATGACCTCTGCAGGTTCCTGCTCTCTGGGGAACCTCCCTGTAACTTCAGGGAGTCACTGCAGGAGGAGACTTTTAAGGGTATTATGCACCTTGTGTGCAGAGATTTGGGGCTGTCAGTCAGCTTTGGCTGCTAATGCCTCTGATGTCATCCAGCACTCTGTTCTGCAGGTTAATCCCATACGACTGATGCTTTGAAAATGCCCAGTGGTGCCCTGCTTGCACTTCTCTTTGCTTGTTCCCTTTGGAAATCCACTCCTGTAGCTTCCTGAGCTGCAGAGAGGGGATGTGCATCATTAACAGTCCTGCCCCCAGGCAGTGGGAGCCCCCAGCCAGGCCCTGATGGAACCTGGCAAGTGCCACAGACACTGGCCAAGAGCATCCAAGCAGCTGATGATGAGCTACATGCAAAGAGTGAGGCTGTGAGCAGTCGTGGGTTGGGCTATTTATTCTAAACCAGACCAATTTGGGATCAAACAGAGAAGACTGAGGAAAATCACTGATCTGCTTGGACCCAGAGGGTGTCAGAGTGAGCTCTCATATCTAATAGATGTGAGCTGGCATGAGGAGGGGACACATCACTCCTGTTCCAGTCCTGGGTCCTGGGGACAGGCACAGCAGCTTCAGGTGTGCTGGGACCCCCCCACCACATTGCAGAGGGGGCACAGTGGGCAGGCAGAGCTCATGGTCCCATCCCAGCTCCTTCCCTGCTGGTTGCCAGCACTGCCAGTGTGAACCCTTTCCAGGTCCTCCAGGAGCAGGATTCCTTTGCTCCAACCCATACTCGTAGTACCAGCAGCCAGATCCCTCTGTAACCAGAGGAGAGAAAACTGCCCTGAGTGTCAGGGGACAAATCCTGCCAGTTCAGGACCCACCACATCCCCTGGGCTTCACAGGGAACCCAGCAACAACACACCCAAGACAGCCACATTCCATATTTTTCTTCTGGTTTTGTGCCCTATCTTGTAATTCCTCAATAAGAATTCCCTAAGACATAAGTCATATCAACCAGGAGCTGTGGAAGAACCAATTTGGAGAGACTCTCTGGGTTGATTTCCCGTGTAAACCCCTTCAGAACAAAGCTGAGGTGGTGCCAGAGTCACTCTCAAGCAGGGGCACTGGCAGTAGGAGAAGATGGAAGAGAGAAGGGGGCCGAGAGGATAATTAAATAATGACCATGGAGGGGCCCAGAGGATGGGAATTACAGGGTAATTGGGCAGCAGCTCATTGCTGTGTAAAGGCTCGGTTATTTCTGTTCCATAAACCACAATCCAGGTTACATGGTAATTACTTTGAGGTTCATTAAGTGTAATTATACAGTAATCTCCAGGAGCCAGTAATTACCCTCATGTTCCAAAGCATCTACCTCTTAAAACCTGCTGAGTGCCATGCGGGTAGGAAGCAGTGGCAGGGTTTTCAGGCTCCAGTGAGTTGGTAAGTGGGGTGGCCAGGACAGGGTCAAACGTTCCTGTGGCAGCTGGAATTGCCTTCCAAGGAGAGCACTAAAGGAGAATTGCTGCCCATCCAAAGCCCAGCCAGTCTCCAGTGGCCAGCAGCAGGATTGGTGCCTCCAAAGGGCTGCTCCCCCCACGTTGCCAGCAGTGCCCCATAGCTCCAATAAATCCTTCACCACAGGTGAAGCCCAGCCTTGAAGAGCAAATAAAGCCCCTGAGGCTTCATTCAGACTCAGATGTCTCTTCTGGTTGCCAAGTCAGGGCAGGGAAATTCTACACTTGTCATTATGACCAACATATTGTATTTTACTTATTTTACTATACAGGAAATAAGACAACACTCAACAGTGTCAGTGCCTCTTGCACATCAGTCCCAGCTTTGGCTCACAGACTCCAGTGTGGGGTTGACCCCAACCATCAGAAGAAGACCTAAGTCTTTCCCACAACCCCCTCTGCCCACTGGTCCCAGTCAGAGCACATCCCAGTGGCAGAGATCCCATGTCCCCAGGGCAAACAGAGGGAATGGTCCCCTGAGCCCCTCTGCCCACAGGGAGAGAGAGGGGGCCCAGAGAAGCCCTTCATGGGGCTCACACAAATGGACTTGCTGTTGTGTTCCCTGTCCTTCAAACAATCCCACTTTGATCTGGAAAGGCAGAAAATATTGCTCAGATGCCAAGCCCCCAGGTGTGAGCTCCTGGCTGAAGGGGACAGGGCACTCTGGAGATGTCAAATCTGGGGGGACGTGGGGGAAAGGAGCCCCAGCTGCAGCAGCCATGGCTTGGGCTGCCCCTTGCCTGCCAAGCAGAGAACATTCCTGCAGCATAGTGTGGCAGGCTGTGTGTCCAGGCAGTGGCTCAGCTCAGTGGGAACAACCTGTCTGCCACGCTCAGGGACTGAGTTTCTGTGGCTCCAGAGCACAGATCCCAGGGCTGAGCTCCTACAGCAGCGTTAAGGAATGTTTTCCCTTCTCTGTCTTTCAGGGATCTAAACTACAACGAGCTGCTGGAATTCCCTGGGGCCATCAGGACGCTGGGCAGACTGCAGGAGCTGTGAGCTTTTCTGTTTATTCCTTTTCCAAGCCATTCCCTGATGGAGGGGGACCAATACAGCATCCTGTGTGCTCTGACTGGAGGACAGCTCTGGGTCCAAGCCCTCCTTTCCCTTCACAGCCCTCTCCACCACGCACATCAAGGCAGTTTATCCCCCCAATTTCCACCAGCTCTGGTCACATCCCCATCAGCTCCACCCCAGGGCTGGTGGAGGGGAGTGGGAGATCCCTGTCAGCCTTGGAGAGGTTCCTCCTGCAGCTCTTCACTCTCCTCTGGCATCTGAGGGACTCAAATTCTGCCTGTTTTCTGGTTACTTCTGATGTCCATTCACCAGCTTGGAACCACAAGCTGGAGTTATCCCTGTTATTGTGAGGCCATCCCTTCTGCAGTCCCTGTGCCACCTCCTCTGATGTGCAGAAACTGTTTTATGTCCCTTAGGATAAATTTATAATAGGGATTTACAAAAGTTTATGACATTTTAGTGGATAGTTCATCCTCCTCTGGTCAGCCTGGGAGACACTGAAAATGAGGAAACATCCCATTTATCACCCATGAAGGTAGAAGCCCCAAGGTGGGGTTGAGCTGATGTGGGTCCTCATTTCTGGTGTCACACTGGTGCCAGGCTGGGGTGGCACAAAAGCAGCTGCTGTCATGTTTCTGGGAGCCTTGGAGTTAAAATCTGACACTGCTTTTTTCCTTACTGCAAGAATTCCCACAACATTTCTCAGTTCAGCCCAGATATCATCATTATTCTCACCTTCAAAATGAGAAGAAGATCCTCCATCTACTTTGAGATGGCTTCCAAAATGCCCATCACTAAAGAAGAGGCAAATTTCAAACCCATCACCTGCTCAGACTCCCCTGGCATTAAACAAGCTGGGCAGCACCCTGAGCCTAGTCTTAGTCCTGGCCACAGGAACCTGTGGCTGCCTTTGGTGTACAGGAGGTCAGACTGTGCCCACAGACATCTCTTCTGCTGCAAAAGTTTGCTCATAGCAATTTTCTCAAGCTAAACCAAAAATATCCCAGCCAGAGCCACAAATCCTTGAAAGTGCCACGGGCTGAGAATTCCTGCTGCCCTCTGGTTGGCAGCTGTGGGGGCCATGCATAAAAATTACCATTCCCGGAGGGTAGGAAATTTTGTGTTTGGTTTGCTTCTGTTTCCTGACCTTAAAGTATTAAATAAACCTTAAGTCCTCGTGTCCTCAGTGGGTTCAGTGGAGTCCCATATGGAGCACCCAGCTATAGGCAGAGTAAATGCAGCAGAGTGAGGGCTCTGTCCTGCCAAACCACACACCCTGCTCACCTGCTGGGACAGAGCCCACATCTCCTATTTTATGTGTGTTTTTGAAAACCCTCTGGCTTTAAAAGTGTTGAGGAAAGAAGGTTAATTTAATTAATTAATATCAAAATATTTGTTTTTCCCAACAGCGGTTTTCATAACAACAACATCAAAGCTATTCCAGAGAACGCATTTGTTGGGAATCCCCTCCTGCAAACAATGTAAGAAAATTAAATAATATTTCCTACATCTTTATATTACTGAGAAAGGGGCATTTCCTGATGAACTTGGAATTTCTGACAATGGTCAGCATGACCACACTGAGATTTGTTATCCATGGGGCAGAGCAAACTGAATTAGCTCCTTCTCAGCTACACCCCAGGTTTGTGCTGTGGGTTCTCCTTTCCCTGCACATGAACTTTGCTACAGCACAGGCTGATGGCAAGGAAGGAACAAATTACAGGTGCTCTTCATGGAAACCTTCTAAGCCCTGGTTGAGATCTACTGGTGTTCATTCCTTGTGTTTAGAAAAGCTGCTGGCCAGCTATGGCAGGAACTACGTGTGTCAGGGGACACCAGATAATTGTGTGTCTGCCCCAGACTCATGGACACAAAATTCTCCAGATAAATACACCCAGTTGTCAGCTTGTTTCCCTTCTGACCCAAACATAGGGAGCAATTTTTTGGATAGTTCTTCTCTGAACCACATGGATATCGGAAATTGTGGCGAGTGGCAAAAGCTCTGCTTGTCCAGTCTGGACTTAAATTATAGAAATACCAACCTGTGGAAAGCCAGGGTGACAGTGGGTGAAAACACTCACTGCTCCACTTGAAACAACCAGCCTCATCCCCCCCTCCCTTGGGCACATCCCTGGAGTGACAATGGGGGCACCTGCATCCAGAAGAGTCATCTCTCCATTGGATCTGCCCATCTAAAGCCTTTCTCAACCAGAGGGGAGAATTGCTTCTTGCAGGAGGTGACTCCACTCCTCTAGAAGTTTGTAGGGTCCTAGAAGAGCTCACTGCTCTGCAGTGACTGTGACAAGTAGGGAAGATGCTGGTACTCTGGATAAAGAGGTCAGAAGAGGTGTCCTCCAGTGCAAGGTGTTTCCCAGCAGGGTTGAAGGAGGGATTTCCATCCTTCTAGCCTGCCTGGTTCTGCAGGGCCCATTCAGAGCAACAGGAGACCTCAGTTGTACCAATGTCCAGCCAAAAAACGCTGGGGGTTGTCTGGGGACAAGGACAGCCAGCACCTCCTACATGGCTTACTGCTGGTAGCATTGAGGCTTTTTACCTGTTACAGCATCTTCTCTTCATGTGCAGCAGACTCTGACCAGTTCCTCTTTCCCATTGCAGCCATTTCTATGACAATCCCATCCAGTTTGTTGGACAATCTGCCTTCCAGTACTTGCCAAAGCTCCACACTCTGTAAGTTCACCAAGCACCTCCTAAAGATGTAGCCTGACCCTGTTGGACTGGGCACCTTTGTGACCTCCTCCCTTGCTCTTTTCAAGAGCCCCTATGCCAAGAGAGGACCATGAAGATGTGGTAGATGTTTCCTCTGTAGGAAACACTGTAGGGCAGCCCCAAAGGCAGGGATCCAGGGAATAGACACTGCAGATGAACAAATTTGAAAAGGGTATTTTGGAAGAAGTTAATTCCTCCTGCCCACCCAGCTGACAGGCACTGGAGCCTTCTAGGGCCTCCACAGCTGCCTCAGGACCAGCAGAGACCCCACACACAAGCATCACAACTTTTTCTACTGTTGTGTAGTTGCCCAAACTGATGGACACTGAAGGCATCTGGCTCCTTCCACAAGGTGGAGAAAAGGAGGAACACAGGTCCCAACCATGGCACAAATAATGTCACTGGGCAGCCAGCAGTGACAGAGCTTCCTTCACATGATCCACTCATGCAGGGACAGCACCATGGGGTGGGACACCACCTGGACCAAAAGAGTTCCTCCACGTTGGCTTTTCAGCCAACCTGTTGTGGCACAGCACTAAACACTGAGGCAGAGGCAACCCCAAAATCTCTATTTATAAGCCTCACCCAGCCTCTCACTGCAGGAACACACACTCAGGCAAATAAAATAAATCATTCAAATAGCCCCGCATTCTTTAGATCCAAATGCATAGACCAGGGCAGGCTTGGGTGGGATGCCCTGCTTACATTCCCCATGGTAATTGTTTGAGGGTTTTTTATTTAATTTGGGTAGAGATCATGCCAAGAATGTCAGTGGCTGGGAGAGGCTCTGAGCTTGCCAAGCTTCTTTGCACTGAAGTGCCCAGCTCCATCTCACTGTGCCTGCCCCAGTGAGGCATCTGCTCCACCAGCAGCTGGCAGAGACACTGCACCTGCATCCCTGCCCACCATTCCTGGCTGTGAGGAACCACATTGGCCACCACAGCTGATGGGGCTGGGAGCTTGGGCATCCTCCAGGACCTTGGGCATCCTCCAGGACCTTGGGCAGCCTCCAGGATCTGGGGCATCCTCCAGGACCTTGGGCATCCTCCAGGATCTGGGGCATCCTCCAGGATCTTGGGCATCCTCCAGGACCTTGGGCATCCTCCAGGATCTGGGGCATCCTCCAGGACCTTGGGCATCCTCCAGGACCTTGGGCATCCTCCAGGTCCTCTGCCCCCCTCCCCTCAGCCTCCTTTCCCTGCAGGTCACTCAATGGTGCGACAGACATCCGAGAATTCCCGGACCTTAAAGGCACCACGAGCCTAGAAGTTTTGTGAGTGGCACCTCTCTCCCTTTTCCCTGCTCGCTGTGCTCTTCCTCCTGCCCGGCGGTCCCGGCTGTTTCAGGACAACTTTCCCAGTGCTGTGCAGTGTCCAGCTCTGCCTCTCCCTGGGCACTCACCCTTCTGCTTCGTTTCACCCCTGTGGCTCCTGAGCGCAGCTTTCCTCTCCGTGAGTTGCTCTCTCAGTACTCTTGAGTGTGCTCCAATCTTTTTTATTTATTTATTTATTTATTTATTTATTTATTTTTTCCCCTTTCCTTCCCTCCTGCACCTGTGAAGGAATGAGCCTCTGAGTGCAGTGCTTCAGCATGGCCTGCTGAGCCCCAGGGTCTCTGCCCATGCTGGGACCAGCACCACGGAGCAGTGCAGGAAACATCTGCCACCCAGGCTGGGGGTCCTGCAGCTCTTCTGGCCCCCTCCTCACCCCACCAGGCCCTGGAGAGCAGGGACTTGGAGGACATGCTGTCTCTGGCCATGTGTGATTCTCCTCCCTAGGGCACTGGTCCCCAGGCTGTGCCCAAACTGGGAGAACCCCAGCTCAGGGTGTGACCTGGCTGTGCCTTCTCTTGGGGACACAGGGACACACCATCTGTCCCCTGTTCACAGGTTTCTGAGGCAGTCCTGGCTCCAGGCAGATCACCAGTCTGGACCATGGGCAATGTGTTCATTCAGTACGCAGCAGTGTCCCAGAACTCCTTAGAGGCACATTCAGCCAACCTGCCTGCCAGTTTTTTATCCTCTCCAGGCATTTCACTGCCCCATGGATATTGTCTCTTCTGCCACTATTGGAGACTGGTGGCTGGGCTTGTGGGTCACAGTCTGTGTGCTGGCTCTCAGCAACACCATTTCTTCTCTCTCCTGCACCCCTGTAGGACCCTGACCCGGGCAGGCATCCATTTCCTCCCCAGAGGGATGTGCCAGCAGCTGCCCAGCCTCCGGATCCTGTGAGTACCCTGTGTCTCTGCCCTGCCTGCTCATAGAACAATGCCATGAGGAACTGGTCTAGCTCAGGGAGAGGACCAGCTGTGGAAAACCATCCTGTGCTTCTTGTTCCCGTTATCTTTTCCATGCAGAAATCATGGCACTGATTTTCTCAGGCACTACCTTGAGCTCTTGTTTGTTCTTGAACCTGCTGCTTCATCCCAGTGTGATGCTCTGGCCCCAGGGCTGCACTCAGGCACATCCTCCTTGCTCTGCACCAGTGGGAACTCTGCCCCATGCAAAGGGAGGTGGGTCAGAGTGGCTGCAGCATTTCATTGCTCCCAGCTCTGCTGAAGCTCTTAGCCCAGGAACCAGGGGGGAATCACACTCACCCAACCCTCTGCCCCAGTGCTGGGGCATTGCAGCTGGAGCCCCAGCATGTGCCTTCATCTGAAGGGAGGATCCTGTTCACATCCCAGGGGGGTCAGGTGTGACCTGATGGAGACCTGTGAGGCCACAAGGCCATATCTCCTCAGGTGAGCCAGGTCAGGGTTGTGCTCAGAGTGTCTGCATGTCCTTGACTCTGCCTGCTCAGCCAGGGGCACCTGAATGATGCTGAGAGGGGGCCGTGCTTTCTCCTTTACCTTGGGACATGATGAAACCAACATCTCAGAAAGACTCCTGCATCATCCCAGGAATCCCAGCCCTGGTTCCTGAGATCCCCAACTTTGTCTGCAGTCAAAGACATCCTCAGGAAATGAGTCATGAGCCAGATTTATACAAGTTTGCAGCCTTAGGGCAACGGGAGGCTTGCCTTTCATGAGTCTTTATACAAGCAAGCTGAAAAAGAAACAAGTTGGTTCCAGGAAAGCAACAGGAGTGAATTCTTGATCCCAGAAATTGAAGACAAGAGTAAAACATAAAAGTACAAGAACACAATTTGTAATTTAGGAGATTACAGCCTTTTGGCTCCAGCTGTCCTTGTAGGGAAGATCTCTCCTCTTTAGACATCTGGATCCATCCAGTGGACAACTTGCCACAAAAGCACAGCCTTTGGACTGGCTCAGGCTGTTTAGTGCCAAAGCTGTGTTTATATGTGCAGGTTATTAGGCTGTGACCCCTGAGAGCAGAGCCTGTTCCCTGTGCCTGCCCCCTCTGTGTGGGACAGTTTTCCTGGGACATCCCACCTTGTTCTTTGTCCCTTTTCCATAGTGAACCCTCCTGATTTTCAGAGTTTGGAGAGAGCAGGTGGGTCAATGTTTGTACATGTCTACATCTCTCTGCCCTTTGAAATGCATTGGTCTCCTGTCCCCACAGACCCAGTGGGCTCTGCCAGCCCCTCCATTGACACCACGACTGTGACACTCACAGATGACACAGTTAATTCTGCATTTCTGCCCTCACACCACGGGGTGTATTCTTTGCAGAGAACCTGCATGGGGGCTGTAAGAGCCACTGCAGGGTCACAGGGTGGGCACTGAGCCCACCACACATAGGCAGGGCAGCCTTTGCTGCCAACCCAACACCATCCTGCTGTTTCCATCCAGAGCTTCTTCTCAGGGCACAGATTTCAGAGAATCAGGGAATATCCTGAGCTGAAGGAACCCATAGGGAGCATGGAGTCCAACTCCTGGCCCTGCACAGACACCCCAACAATCCCCCCCTGTGCCTGAGAGCATTGTCCAAATGCTCCTTGGGCTCTGGAAGATGAGTCTTTCTTCTCAAGCAGAAAGAGGTGAAACTCCTCTGAGCAGAGAGATGCCATCAGGACCTTCATCCTGGTATGTCCCCAACAGACTCCCAAGGACTGAGGCTGCTCTGCTTGTAAATACTGGGCTGCATCTTGTCACCCTCACTCTGGAGGAACCAGGAATAACCCCTGGGGCTGGATCTCCCCCAGCACTGATTGCTAACCCACAGCCCTGTCAGGCCTAGTGTACTTACACAGGGACCAGGGAAAAGGGACTGATGCTAAGGCTTTCTTCATGGGTGAAGCCTCCAGAGCCAAGAACAAATCTTTTGCTTGGTTTTCCCTCCCTCCTCCTCTCCACCATGGAAAACTGGTGGTGAGGGGGTTGGCAAAAAAAAATAAAAATAAAAAATAATTGAAATATTTTAGCAGGAACCTATTGGCAGAAAGATGGAAACCAAGTTTGGAAAGTCGGCAGAGAAGCCACATACAAAACTTTACCCTGGGGCAAATTTCCCTTGAACAACCACAAATCCAGTCTCTGCTGGTGGGGGAAAGAGCTGGGTTTAAATATTATTCCTTACCCAGCCTGTTCCAGCTTCAATAAATTCTCATTAAGCTGTGCCAGGATGGGTTTTCCTCCGACTACCAACTCGCTCTGCTCTGCATGCTGATGTGACACTGGGCCATGAACCAGGGGCAGAGGAGTTTGCTGGGAACTGCTTTCAAGTGACAGCACTTGAAAGAACAAGGACCAGAGGTTTTTACAGTCTGCAATATCCTGAACCAAATCCCTGCCAATGCCACCAACCCCTTCCTTGGCCTTGGGAGAAAGGCAGGAAAGGCTGAATGGGCAGCAGGGGATGGGCAGTTGCTTTGGGTGCCAGGAGGGAGGTGAGCAGTGGGCTGGCCAAAACCTCCCCGGGTTCTGCAGGCACAGCTTCTGGGATCTTCCATCCCCAGCAGCAGGACAGGAGCTCTGGCACAAATATCTCTCTTCTCTGCCCTCAAAACCCCGGGCTGTGCATGGCAGAAACTGGCACAGATGGGTTCACATCTGACTGGGGGCTGGGAAGGACAAGCCCAGCCCGGCTGTACAAGAAGCTCCAAGCTGGAGGGAGCTGGGCTGGGGCTGGGCTAGTGGGGAAACCACGGGGCAACCCTTGCCTTGCACAGAGACACTCAGATCCAGCACCAGGTGTGTGCAGAGTGGAGATCCCCCTCCCCTGGGGCTGCCCAAAAGTGGAGATCCCCCTCCCCTGGGGCTGCCCAAAAGTGGAGATCCCCCTCCCTGGGGTTCCTGTGCTCTGCAGCTGTGCAGAATGAAGTGAGGTCACCCTGCTCTCCAGCAGAACCTGCTTTCCAAGGGAGGGCTCAGGAGCCCTGGCTCTTGATCTCCTAACGTTCCTGTGCTGTCCTTCCCCTGCAGAGAGCTGTCACACAACCAAATTGAAGAGCTGCCCAGTTTCCACCAGTGCCAGCGTCTGGAGGAGCTGTGAGTACAGAGAGGCACCGTGCTCTGGGGCAAAAGGGCTGTTTGGAGGAGAGAGCAGCTCCCACACACACAGCTCGACCTTCACTAAGCCCTGGGAGTTATAACTCACTGTTTGGACTGCAAATGGACCAGGGCATCACTCTCTGCCCCTGTTCAAACACAGAATAAAAACACATTCCCTGTGCATAAGAGCTGAATTCGGGCTCTTTCAGAGGTCCCAGCCACAGGATTCATTTCACTAACTCCAGTCCCACTATGAGCTAGTCAAGAATGGGGTTTATCTCTACCTTAAATGTCTTCTACTTCAAGGAGGGGTCCCATGCCATGGGCACAAAGCAGCTCTTACCCCCACTGGCCAGGGCCAGCCCCTCCTTAGAGAAGGTGGGTGCATTCAGCTCACATTGCCTGGAGATCTGGCCCTACACTTCAAATGGAACAGAAGTTCTTGGCCTTTTTGAGAAAAAGAAAGGAATAATAGATTCCAGGATTTTTTATAGGATTCTGCCACCTGGAAGGATAGATGTATGGGAGCAGAATCCTCATGAAAAGAACACAGGAGGAGTTGTCCCTGCTTTCTGCAGCACCCCAGATGGTCTGGGTGGCCAGACCAGCTCATGCAGCCTTAGCAAACTGGACATTAGGGCACTGAAATCACATGAAAATGAGAGTCACACAGCCCCTGCTGCCTTTAGTGGGAGCTGTGAGGGCAGAGATAGAGCTGGATGTATTTTTATCTAAATTATCCTCATGAAAATGTTTGAAAAAAATAGAAAATTCAACAGAAAAAGGACAAATACCCAGAACTCCAAACCTGTCATTTCATGCATTCTGCTAAAATCTCTCTTCATAAAGTTTTATAATATGCCACTTCTGCAGGTCTGGAAATTCATGATGGGAATCTTGGAGGAATCTTAATTATTCACTGTTGTTCCACACTAGGGAAACTAAAACTGAAAAACTCAATGTTTCCCACAATGTGCATGGTTGGAGAGTTCTAGATGTCTCTTGGGGCTGTGGGGAGTGTGCAGGTCCATCAGTAAAGTCCATGTGAGCCTCCCCCTGCTCCTTCCCCTTCCCAGGGAGTGCAGGAAGCTGCTGGAAAGGAGATGTGGAGGGTTGAAGCACTTCACCTGTAGATGTGGATGGAGGGTTCAACAAGACATGGGGATTTTTCTTCATGAAACACTGAGATGCCTTCAGCCCTCAAACCCCCCTCGCCCTTGGGAAGGCAGAGGCAGCACCACGTGGCCCTCCCTGAAGGGTTTCACAGGGCTGGTTGATGTTCATGGGCTCCAGGCTCTCCACTTTGGCTCTGCATGAAGCAGTTTGCAGGCTTAGGGCAGAGCAGAGGGGGAAACCAGTGTGGCTTTGGAGACAACAAGGAACCTTTAACCACTGCACATCAGTGCTCTTTACTGAGCCATGATGGCACCAAAAGCAGAGGCTTCCTGAGCTGCCAGTAGGAAAGAATGGCTGTGGGACATCTTGCCATTCATCCTATTTAACCCTTCAAATAAAGAGCAGGCTCTCCCAAGTGCAAATAACAACCTCCCCTGTGATGAGCTGCACTGGGACAAAGATCCCTACACGGCAGGAATGCTGCCTTCAGCTGTCTTCTCAACCCAGTTTCTGTTTTCCCAGTGGGCTCCAGCACAACAGGATCCAGGAGATCAGAGCAGACACCTTTGTGCAGCTGCTGGCCCTGCGCTCCATGCAAGTATTGCCTGCCAGGGGGCTGGCTGGGGTCTTGCTGGGGCAAGGGGAACTGGGAACCCAGACAGGCTGGGGGGGTACCAACCCTGCTCCCTCTGTGTCTGCTGGGAGGTTTTGCCCTTGAGTCCCTCTTCTGCTTCCTCTTAGAAAAGGGCACAAAGCACCCTTCTGGCTTCCCCTGTGCCCACAAACCCCACTGTAAGTGCCTTCATTCCCTGCCCACGCTGCACTCTCAGCACACACTGCAGCTCTGGCTCTCTCCACATTGCAGACATGCTCCCTAAATGCCTGTGCAGCCAGGCACTCCTGGCAGGGATTTACCACGGCATTGACCTGAGCTCCAGCCCCCCTTGCCATGCCCAGGATGCTCCTGGGCTGTGCCCTCCTGGAACACCCATGCAGAGCATCCTGTTGGGTTTGGCACTGCCTGCCCACAACTCCAAAGCTTGCATTCGATGCACTAAGTGCACCCAAGCAAGCACATGTCACACACAGAGAGTGGCCAGTCACTCAGAGAGCTTATTGAGGGGACTCAGTGAATCCAAAGCACCCTTACATGGCAGGAGCCACTCCAAAATCACCTTGGTTCACCTTCCACACACCCTGGCCCTCTCTGTTCTTGCTGCACCCAGCACTGTGACTGTATTGGGAATGCTCTGGCACTAAGTCATGACCTGCCTCCTGCTCTGAGGTTCAGCATGTCAGCATAAAACCCCCAGATTTACAGAAATTCACCCAAAAAGGAGCCTTTCCCATTGGTCTCAGGGGAGGAGCTCCTGCAATGCCCTCTGTCAGAAACCACCCATATACAGACCCAAACACCCAGGGAGCTGCAATGGGACAGAACTTGCTGCTGGCCAAGGGGCTACAGATCCCCCCTTTGCTCCCATCGAGCCCCTTGGCCAGGCTGTGTCAGCAGCTTCACTGCCCTGCTCTGCTCCCTCCTTACTGGTGTGTCCTTGCCTTGCAGAGACCTGAGTTGGAATTACATCCAGTTTATTCACCCAGAGGCCTTTGTGACCCTGCACTCCCTCACCAAGCTGTAAGTCTGGGGGATATTTCCTTCACAGTGGGCTCTTGGATGGGAGGTGTCTGAGGACCTCACCCTGACCTCCTGGGCTAGCAGGACACTGGGATTTGGATGTTCAAAGGCTGATGTGCTGAGGGGCATGTCTCAGCACTAATGTGGTCAGACCAAATCCCAAGGTGTATTATCAATGCTGAAGGGATGACAAAGTGCAAGAGGGGCCATCTTTAGGCTGCTGTCACCCTGAACTCTTCAACCTCCATTTCCTGATGCTTTCATACCTGCAAGAGTCACTGCAGACCATTGTGCTGGCTCTGGAGGCTCTCCAGCCCTCCCACCCTTCACTTTGGGTATTTGATGGGCTGGGATCTGCAGTCATACCTGTCCTGCTATGGAGGAAATGTGTGGGGCAGGAATGTTCCAGAGAGGGAGATGCCATGCAGAGCTTTCAGCACAGGCACTAATCCCACTCCCTCGTGTTCCCAGGGCTTGCAGGCTCTACCTGTTTATCACCAGAGGCTTCTGGCCCCCATGCAGCACCCAGCATCATACAGAAGGAGCAATTGAGGCAGGCAGCACAGCTCTTCAGCCTCTTGGCTGCACCCTCACCATGGTCTCCCTCTCTCCTTCACCAGGGACTTGACTGACAACAGGCTGGTCACGCTGCCTCTGGATGGCTTGGCTGGACTGACCCACCTGAAGCTCCAAGGCAACCCAGCTCTCTCTGAGCCCTTCACCAAGGAGAGCTTCCCCAAAATGAGGTACTGGGGGTGTTGGCTCTTTCACTTCTGGTGCTCAGCACAGCTTGTGTTTGCTTAAAGCACTCAGCCTCCTGCTCTGCTGCTCTGTCTCGTGCTTTCCCCATCCTTCCAGGGTAGAGGAAGTTTCATCTGCTGCTAATGCATCTCATCTTTTAACATCTTCCACAGGAGAGCAATGCTGTGCTCCCAGACCCACCACCCCCACCCCAAACACACACACACACCCCCCACACATGAGTGGAAAGTGTGGAGCTGGCCCAGCTCAGGGCTCCTCTCAATGGAAAACATTCCCAGAAGCAGCCCCAGCTAATGACATCCAGGTTTCCTTCTGTAAACTCTGTTTGTGTGGCCGTGTCTTGTCTGCTGTGGATTAATGAGGAGCCTGGAGGGGTCAAACCTAGCAGGATGAGGCTGCAAAGGGCTCAGAGCTGCAGGCTCACACCCTCCTGACCCTTCTGTACAGGTGGGTCTCAGCATGGCACCTGCCCTCAGGCTGAGCTGTCCATGGTGCAGGGAACACAAATTCCCCTCAGGTGAAATCAGCTGTTCCTTGGGTCTCCCAGGGAGTTCCCTTCGAGCCAAGACAGCATGAGGTGATGCTCCCACTCCTCCAGTATTCGTTCCCAAGGTTGGAGCTGCTCCAGTTTGCACAACCAGTGCTGGGGTCACACCAGTGTCATTGCAGCAACACTGGCCTTCAAAACTCAGGCCTGAGGAAAGGTGT
Organism: Xenops minutus; assembly: GCA_035221455.1. NCBI lineage: Eukaryota > Metazoa > Chordata > Aves > Passeriformes > Furnariidae > Xenops > Xenops minutus. The sequence continues at coordinate 985,577 of JAWWEE010000069.1, read as the reverse complement.
GGAGCTCTCCCTTCAGGCTGACCCAGCAGTGGTGCCTGAAGGGCTTTCTCATCTGACTTTTTTGACTCCTCGTAGCTGGAATCTACTCCATGACTGGTTTCCAAATGGCAGGGGATTCCAGAAGCTTTTGGGGGGTTTTCTACACCCAAGCCCGTAGAATTACAGAATGATTTGGGTTGGAAAAAAGCATTAAAGCTCATCTAGTTCCAACCCCCTGCCATGGGCAGGGACACCTTCCACCAACCCAGGTTGCTCCAAGTCCTATCCAACCTGACCTTGGACACTTCAGGGATGGGCCAGCCACAGCTTCTCTGCCCAACCTGTGCCAGGGCCTGCCCACCCTCCCAGGGAAGGATTTCTTCCCAGTATCCCATCTATCCCTGCCCTCTGTTAGTGTGAAACCATTCCCCCTTGTCCTGTCATTCCATCCCTTGTCCCAAGTCCCTGTCCAACTCTCTTCACCAAGCCACAGAACCAGAGAATCATTAAGGCTGGAAAAGACCTCTGACATCATTGAATCCAACCAGTGGCCAAACACCACCCTTTCAGACCAGAGCCCTGAGTGCCACATCCAGTTATTTCCTAAACACCTCCAGGGACCCTGGACAGCCCCTTCCAATGCCAATATGAGTCTCCCCTGGTGTAGCTCGAGGCCACGTCCTCTCCTCCTGTCACTTGTTGACTGGGAGAAGAGACTGACCCTCACCTTGCTACAACCTTCAGTCTTAGGAAGTGAGAAGGTCCCCACTGATGGGGCACCCCTTGAGCCTCCTTTCTCCAGGCTGAGCCCCCTCAGCCACTCCTCACACAATTTACTCTCCACACCCTTCCCCAGCTCCACTGCCCTTTTCTGGTGTCGCTCCAGCACCTCAATATCTTTCCTAAAGCGAGGGGTCCTTCACCTGGACACAGGACTGAGGTGCAACCTCCCAAGTGTCAAGCCCTTAAGGCACTGGAAGGAGCTCTCAGGTCACCCTGGAGCCTTCTCTTCTCCTGCTGAACCCCCCCAGCTCTCCCAGCCTGTCCTCAGAGCAGAGGGGCTCCAGCCCTTGGAGCATCTCTGTGGCCACCTTCAGACCTGCTCCAAGAGGCAGTGCTCGTGCAGGGTGGGTCAGGCTCAGGGTGTTTCTCCTCTAAACTGGTTCCATTGGCAGCTGTGGAGCTGGTTTGGATTCACACCAGAGAAACTGAGCCTGCAGCAGGGGTTGGTTGAGCCATGCCAGGTGAGGGACCCATTAACATGCCCTAAGTTTTGGGGTACTGCCACTAAGCAGCTTTATTCTTGGGGCATATATGTGGAGGAATCATCTGAGAACAATTCTTACCCTTCCTGGGAGGATCTGCACCTCCCTACCACCTTTCAATAATAGGATCTAATTTGGAGCTTATAACAGGAAACAAGCTTGTATACAGAGTTTCCACAGCCTCACAGGGCTCGGGCAGAAATGTTTGGGAACATAAAACAAAAGCATATTTTTAGAATATAGAGTTTCACCATATTTACTGATCTTGTCAGAAGACCTTAATTGTCTGGAAAACCTGAGGTTCCTTTGCCTTCATCAGTCTCCCTGACTCCCAGCAAAGCCAAAAATGCAGCTGCTGACAGACAGCCTGGTATTGTGTCCAGATGATGCTCAGCTGCTGTTGAATTAACCTTGTAATCCATGCTATAATTAGCAACTAACATGTCAGCTTTCAAGTAGAAATAAGACATATTTAAATAACTTGCTTCCCTTGAGAGCCCTGAGAATTCCCTGCCTGAGCTGGCAGGAGGGAGCCACACTCCTGGAACTGGAGTCTGAAGGTGCCTTTCTGACCCTCAACAACAAGCAAGGGGAACTCTGCTCTTAGGAAGCTTCTCACCCCAAAGGAAAGAATGGATGCCCAGCAAAATATTGCCTTGGTGCAAAAATCGAAGTCTACATGGGATATTGGAGAGGGCATGGGAAAGAGGGGCTAATTTAGCCTGGGGAAAACTGCAGATGGGCTTTTAGGAACAGCCTGGTTTAGGAATGGCATTCTCCAATTTAGTATTCCTGCTAAAATCACAGGCTGCTCCCCTCCTGCCTCCAACTGGAGGCACAAAAGGCAAAGATTACAGTTTGAGACAAGAACAATTTACTGGAAATAGCAATGAGATAAGAGAATTAACATTAACAGCACAAATATTAATAGCAAAACTATAAGAAAAGAAAACAATTTACATGGAAAAGCCCTGACCATAAACAAGGTGGAACTCACCACCACATTTTCCCCACTTCTCCTTGGAAGAGAGGGGTGAGAATCCTTTCCTCACAGTGCCCACCAATGACTTGAGGTGATATAGAATAACCTCCAGGTCCTGGCAATGCCCCCTCCTGGCTGCTGAAAAAAATTAACTCTGTCTTGGTTCCTGATAAGGAATTATCCAGGAACTTTAGAGCAGTTTCCAAACCTGGTGTTTGACAACATTCTATTCCCTGTCGGTGTCCCAAGCACCAAAAGTGGGACAGTGCACAGACACCATGGGGTGCCTTGGGGCCACACTGTCCTGCATGGAGTCCTTCACCCTCTGCAGTGCAAACACCACCAGACACACCAGCTTTTGTCACATGTTGGACTAAGCAAAAAGTGCCACCCTGAAGCTCTGCTTTCCCCCCATGCAGAGTCCTGGAGGTGCCCTATGCCTACCAGTGCTGTGCCTACGGGAGCTGCAGCAGCCTCTTCAAGCTGCCCAGCCAGTGGCAGGCAGAAGATGTGAGTCCTGAGGAAGAGGATGCCCACAAGAGGACCATGGAGATGTTTCCAGGTCATGCTGACAATCACTGTGAGTAAAGTGGGCTGAATGGGGAGGGGTCCCTGGGCAGGGGGTGGGTGGGTGGGTGGGCTGGGTGCAGCCCTGTGTGTGCAGGAATGGTCCCACTGCCATCCAGGGAGTGACAGCCCCTCCAGGGAGGGCAGGCTGAGCCTTCTGCAATGCAGGTGGCCCAGTTGCTGTGAATGGGCTTCAGGTGGTGACCCTGCATGGGAGAAAGAGCTGACCTGGAGCATTCAAACCTTCACAATTAACTGAAGGACCTCCACAGCATGGACAGGTTTGCCAGTTTAGCCTTGCTGGTGATGGAGGGAGACTGCCCAAGGCACTGGAAGGTGGCTGAGACTACCTGGGACAACTTCTGGGCTTGGTCATCAGGCTGCTGGGCAGTGTGAAACCTTTGGCAGGACATCAGCCTGTCTTGTTACCACATCCTGGGGAAGGGCCTCAGGATTAATCTGAATAATGGAATGAACTCAAAGACCTGGAACGTGCAGCTGGCTGAAGGCAGAGAGACCTGTGTTTGTGCTACTTTGGGGCACATCCCCTGATGCTACAGAGAAGGTCAGGGTTAGGTATGACAACTGACACGTTTGGGGAGCACAAGGAGCTCACTGAGGGGCTGGCTGAGGCAGGGCAGAAGGGCCTCCACAGCTGAGCAGCACTTTCTGTCCACGAGTCCATTTATTCTGTGCTCCAAAGCTCAGTCCTGCCCAGCCCTCCAGTTCCAGGAGGCCAGCAGGGGCCAGCCAAGGCACACCTGCACTCCCAGCTGCAGCACAGGGCTGGTGGGATCCCTCTGCAAAGGAACCTCAGAACAACATGAAGAAAAGCAGGAGCCCCTTTGCTTCCTCTGTAACTGCTGGAGGGTGAAAGCAGCATTCCAGGACACAGCTTGGATGCTGCATTTGCTTTTGTTTGTGTAAATCCAGTGGCTGCATTGCCCTTGTGAGGTCCAGGAGGGCCGAGTCCCTGGGGAGCCCCTGACTCACTGAGCACCCAGCCAGGGGCTCTGCAGGCTCCTCTCCCATCCTGAGCACACAGAACTCGGTCTGGAGACAGATAGTGACCCAGAGTTGTTGAACTCTGTGTTACAGGCAGGATGGCTGCGGCTCTTTATGGCACAGCCAGCGAGTGACTCACTAGCCCTGTGCTCTGCTCCTTCACACATGAAGAATAAGCTTTAGACATGTAAAAACTCCATCCAGAGGCTGGCAAGTGTGATTCCCACTGGCCTAATGTGGCACTGGGAAGTGTGGTAGACTTGGTGGTAACCCTGGCAGCCAGCACAGGGGAGCCATATGTTACGGTCACTGCTGCAGGAATTTCTGGGTCAGTTTTTCCATCATTAATGCAGCCCATACTGGGACAGTCCTGGTGCAGACACTGGGGGGGGTTTGCCCAGCAAATTGCAGCCTCTGTGGAAAGCTCTGGTTGGTGAATGAGACCCACAGTGCAGATCACAGACCTGCTCTCGCTGGGTACCAAAGCCTTGGGTGTCCCACAAGATGCTCTCTCCTGGCTCTGGCAGCAGAGCAAAACCTATCACAGGCTCCCAGTCCTCCAGGCCAGTCTTAGCCTCATGTTCAGGAGCTGCAGGGACCAGAGGGGAATGCTGACTGATTCTAAGATGTGCCAGATGAGACTATTAGCAGCTTGTAAAGGTTCCCATTTTCAGATGTTAAAACACTGGATTTGTCTTGAAATATCAAGGCACACAGGTGCAAATGGGAACAGAAACATCCTTCTTATGGTGTGCAGCTTTTGCAGGTGACTCTCCTCACCGTGCAGCAACAGGGTCTGCTCTTGGTGCTCAGGGGTTTGTGATGTAGCTGTTTCACTTCATTAATGGTTTCTTTATTTCTGTTTCCAGTTCTTCCTTTCTGATGGCCACTGGTGCCTTTTAACTGGGTTATATGAACCTTGTAACACTTCCTCATTAGAAAGGACAAAAGCTCCCAAACATTCCTTTCATGCAAGAGGGAAAGTGGTCTAGTTAAGAGCGAATCACTCATGGCTCTGTCCCAGCAATGTACAGCCAGGCTCCTCAGGGCACTCAGATGCTCTGGGAGGACTTGGGAGAGGGACAGGGAACGTTTCCAGACAGCTCTGTCCTCTCAGCCTTGTGCAGTGCTTCCAGCCCTTCCCAAACAAGTCCACAGAACCCCACAGCTGGGTGGTGGGTGAAAGGCAACTTGTCCCAGGCAGTTGTTTAGGGACAAGAAGCAGATCCCTGATGGCACAGCAATGGCTCCTGCATCCAGCACTGCACCCTCAGCCAAGCCCAGCACCCAAGGGACACCCGACTCCAGCCACAGAGCTGGGTCATGTCAGCCCTTTCCCATCCTCCCAAGTGCCCTGATGCCTGGGAACCCACCAGACACCCCCAAGTGTGTCCATTCACATCTGACTAATGGCCACCTGAGGCCCAAAGCACTGTGGTCAGTGCATGTCTCATCACTCCATCACCTTGGTATGACAGATACTTAAGGTCCTGTTTTCAACATTTTTGGTGCTCGGGATATCCTGGAATTGTAGAATGGTCTGGGTTGGAAGGGATCTCAAAGCTCATCTCATTTCACCTCCCTGCCATAAATAGGGACACCTTCCACCAGCCCAGGTTGCTCCAAGCCCCGTCCAACCTGGCCCTGGACACTTCCAGGGATGGGGCAGCCACAGCTTCTCTGGGCACCCTGTGCCAGGGGCTCCCCACCCTCCCAGGGAAGCATTTCCTCCCAATATCCCATCTAACCCTGCTCTCTGTCAGTGGGAAGCCATTCCCCCTTGTCCTGTCCCTCCATCCCTTGTCCCAGGTCCCTCTCCAGCTCCCATGGAGCCCCTTTAGGCTCTGGAAGGGGCTCTCAGGTGTCCCTGGAGCCTTCCCTTCTCCAGGCTGGACTATCCCAGTTGTTTCAGCCTCTCTGGATTTCAATTGGCAGTGTTTAACAGACACCCCCTGCCCCAAGTCTGCCCTGTGGATGGGCAGGATCCCAAAGTTGTCTCAGGGCCCTGTCACACAGAACATCCTCCAGCACTGGCAGGAAAAGTGCCAGTGCTACCATGGGGCACTTCCATCCCCATGCCAGCCCCTCCCTTCAGGACCACTGGTTTGAAAGGGGTGTATTCACTTACAAGCATGTGCTTGCAATAATTGAACAGAGCTCTGGAAAGCAAAAAGAGGGCACACATGGGCAGTCATCTTTGGCATTAGGACAACTGCCTTCCTCAGCCAGCACCTCCAAGAACCTTCAAAGCTACTAAGGAACTTCTGCAACCACCTGGCAAACCCTGGAGGGTCCTTAGAGCTACACTTTTCCTACTTCTGTCATTCCAGAAGGCTACTTAAGTCCCAGAAAAGCACCTGCCCATGCCCCTTCTCCAGCAATTATGCTTCTCTTCCTCCCACTTTGCTCTGGGGACAGCCAGTTCCTTTTCCATGGAAAGGGCACTACTGGCAAAGCATTTTTTTCCGTAAGACCTCAGAAAGTGGAGGTGCCTTAGCAAAATTCAAATAAATAACAGCTTCTTCCAAACCAATGCAGTCTGTCTTGCTAGGACACAACAGCCCTTGCCCTTTCCCCACAGTTCCCAGGCTGAAGAAGTGCTGGTTTCCAGCAGAGAGGTACATTTTTCACTTTGAATCCCGCTGTGCTAAGGATTGCTTTGCAACTCCCAAAAGGCTCCGTGGTCCAGGCAAAACAAAAGATCCTCCTTCACTTCATGAAACTGTTGAACCTGGGCTGAAAACCAGCCCTTTGAGGAGGGAAGGGATGGGGCAGGTTACACTTTCCCAAGGGCTGGGTCTCAGCGGGGCACAGAAAGTGCAAGTCTGTGTCTGTGTTATTTGGGTATCGTGACTGCACATCACAGCCTCTGCTCTGTGGCTGGAAAAGACACTGGAGATTTATAACACTATAAAATACAAGGATGAAATATTTTTCCATCCCACTGTGAGTGTTTCCTTGCCAGGCTCCAAAGCAGCAGTAATATTTCAACTCTTATACAGACAGATTTTAAAAATTATTCTTTTTTCCAAAGCTCCCTGAAGCCGAGAAAGCCACAAAGCTTGTCAGGAGGCACTAAAGATAGCACGTTATTTGTCATCATTCTTTAATCAACTAATCCCAGCCACATTTTCAAACACAGGCAGGGAGCAGAGCTCATGAGAAGCACCACTTCTAAACAGATTAGACAAGTAAATCCCACTCAGGTCAGGCTGTGGAAACACCTTCCTGGGCAGTGTCTGAGCTGCCAGGTTCACACGTGGGCACCAGCATCAGTCTGTTCATCCAAGGGAGGGTCCATCCCACAGCCACAGATCCAACTCCCTGCCTACCAGGCTGCAGGAAGCAGAAAACCACATCCTTTCCCTTTCCTCCTGCTGGCAGAAACCTCTCCAAAGATCCCCAGTGGGAGCTGAAGACCGTGCTGGTGCCATGGGTAGGGACAGGGCAGTGGGACAGCTGCTGTCCCCACTGTGTCCCAGTGCTATCAGTCAGCAGGGGTTGGGGAAGAGGAACAAGGAAGAAAGCAGAAAAGCACGTCTTGGATTAGACTGAGAGGATGCCATTTGCTTTGGTGAAGACCTGCACTGAAAACCTGGCTGAGGTGAGGGTTAGGGTGACCAGACTGCCTTCAGCAAATCCTGGGAACCTCCACGGCTGAAAACAGGGTGCCACAGGCCCAAGAATTCATAAGACAAAGGAATTAAATGATAATTGCCTTGTCTCTTTGCTGCTGAACTGTTTGGTGGTGGTGGATGCTGACGAAGAATTTGTGCTGCAAGAAGAGGCTAATGGCTCTCTCTGAACAAAGGCCCAGACTCCCTGTTGATGAACACACTGGACAAGCCCTGCCCAGAAAGCTCCCATGGAGAAGATGCATTTGAAGGCTTTGTGTTGTGTAACCACACAAGCTGGAGTATTTATTTACTTTTAATAGCACTTGCTGGGAGGAGGGAACCGCAGTCTCACAGCTCTGGCAGCTGGGGCTCTTACACTTCAAATGTTGGGAGCAACCTAAAAACAGAGGGCTTGGCTATGCTGCGACCCACCAACATTTACAAGACCTTCTCTCTCTACAGCAGGGACTGCAGGGGACAAACTGGACACCAGCAGCTACTTTGAACTTGTGGGTTGGGAACTGGCTGGGAAGGTCTGTGTGGAGGACAGGCAGTGGGAAAAGCTCCTAGCCCAGTTAAAAGTCGTGGTCCTGCTCCTTATTCTCTGAACACCATTTCTTGTTCTTTTTCCCCAGATGACCTAGATGCAGATGACCTTCAGCTGGACCTTGAGGAATCAAAGCTTCACCCCACTATTCAGTGCACACCAAGCCCCGGTGAGCAGCCAGGGAAACCCTTTGAACAGAGCTGGGATCCTTTGAGCTTCTCTAAATCCCCAGGATCCCCCACGACCTTTCAGATCAGAAGCCTGGTTAGGCTTTGGCCAAAGTGGGGACAGGTGAGGAGCCTCCTTCTCCCAGCTGGATGTAGCTGCCCTCCTTGAGGAGGAGACAAGGTCAGGGTATGCCTGATCAGGAATCCCAGGTATCAGCAGCTCCTCCCTCCACCAACCCACTGCACTCAGACTCTGGCTCTCCACAAGTCCCTGTTCCCTTGCATGACTTAGGCTTGTCTTTGTCTCAGCCAGCCCAGAATGTTGCATGCCCTTTGGAAAACAGCATCCACCACCAGTCCTCTTTTCACACCCCTCTGACCTTCCCTTAGTCACTCCTCCTTCTCCCTGTGTCCATCCACCACCAATCTTTTCCCTGACACCCTTCCATGTTCTGCTTGCCTAGACCCCTCTGTCCCTTCCCTGCCACCCCAACTCCCTCCCTCTCCTCCTCTTGCTCAAACACTTCACCTCATGGTGCCCATCCCCTCTGTGCAGAGGCCATTCGTACAGAAACAGACCCCTCTTACCCATGGTCTCAAGTGTATGGGCAGATGTTGGTGATGCCAGAGGAGGGGACAACATCCTGCCAGATCTCACACATCTCCACAGCCCCAGCTCCCTGATTCCAGGGGGCACATGAGAAGGAGCAGGGAATGGCAGAGGGCCCCAAATGCCAGGATGACACCAGGAGTGTTGGTGGGTCAGGAGTCATGGTCTGCTTTACATAAGTTTGCCATTTCTCACATTTCACTTTGACCTCTCCCTTCACTTTGTTTCTGCCCGAGACAAGATCTGAGAGGATGGCAGAGGTACCCCAGGGTGGGGACAGGAGGGACAGAGCCAAGAGGCAGCTGCAGAAGAGGGCAGACAATGTTGTATTCTCCTTGCCAGCCCTCAGCACTCGTGGGGCTGGTGGGGCCAGGAGAGGGCTGGGACGTGGCCACCACTCCGAGCAGCACCAAGTGGTATCTGCTGGGTGTAACTTTGGGGTTTGTCTTGCAGGTCCCTTCAAGCCTTGTGAACACCTGTTTGAGAGCTGGATCATCCGCCTGGGGGTGTGGGTCATCGCTCTGGTCTCGGTGCTCTGCAATGGCCTGGTCATTCTGGCTGTCTTTGCCTCGCCCAGCTACCTCTCTCCGGTGAAGTTCATCATCGGCTCCATCGCTGGGGCCAACCTGCTGACGGGCATCTCCTGCAGCATGATGGCCCTCGTCGATGCCCTCACCTACGGCCACTTCGCCAAGTACGGCGCCAGATGGGAGACGGGCGCGGGCTGCAGGGTGATGGGCTTCCTGTCCGTGTTGGCCTCCCAGTCTGCCATCTTCCTGCTGACATTGGCTGCTGTGCAGTGCAGCATCTCAGCCTCCTGCGTGCGGGGCTACGGGAAATCACCCTCCCTAGGCAAGGTCAAGGCTGCCGCCTGTTGCTGCCTGTTGCTGTCCTCCGTGGCCGCCGTTCTGCCTCTCTTCTCCATCGGGGAATACGGAGCATCCCCTCTCTGCCTCCCATACCCCATCCCAGATGGGAAACCTGCCACCCTGGGCTTCACCGTGGCCTTGGTGATGACAAACATGCTCTGCTTCCTGACTATCACCGGCACCTACATCCGACTCTACTGCAACCTGCTGAAGGGGGAGTTCAGCGCTGTCTGGGACTGCGCCATGGTTAAGCATGTGGCCTGGCTGATCTTCACCAACTGCCTCCTCTACTGCCCAGTGGCCTTCCTCACCTTCTCCTCTACCCTCAACCTCTTCCTCATCACCCCAGAGGTCATCAAATCCGTCCTCCTCGTGGTCCTGCCCCTGCCCGCCTGCCTCAACCCCTTGCTCTACCTGCTCTTCAACCCACACTTCAGAGATGACTTCCGCCTGCTGAGGCAGAAGGGGCAGGACAAGGGGAGCTTCCCCCCGTCCTGCGGGGCTGATGACATGGAGAAAAGCTCCTATGACTCCACACAGGCTCTGGTGAGCTTCTCTGACATCGACCACATGTTTGAGGCACCAGACTCCCTGGCAGTGCGCCCCATCCTTGACAGCTACAGCTTCCCCTCCATGACGCTCATCCCCTGCCAGCAAAGAGTGGGCACCAGGGGGAAGGAGAGGGGCTTCTCTGAGCATTGTCCCTGCCTCAGTGACAGTGAGGTGCCGGTCACTTCAGAGAGCCGAGACCCCTCCAGCAGCAGCCTCCGGATAACCTTCTTCCCCTCCCTGCCCACGCCACCCTACACGTCTCACTTATAAACCTCCTCCGAGCAGCCATGTGGAACAGCCCCACAGCACATGCCAGGGCCAGCCCCAGTGCCGGGGGGCCAGCAAGGTGACACAGGCTGCTCCCCATAAAGCACCAGTACAACCTGTCTACCCTCAACCCCATCACACCTGCCTGGGCAGCAGGCGCCTCTCTGCCAGCTGCCCCTCGCCTGGAAGGGCTCTGACTGAGCTCCAGACACTCAGGGCTGGCCACAGGAGGAGAGAACCCTTGTGTGTGTCACTCCTGCTAGGAACTGCCCAGGAGAGAGCCCCAGCAGCCCAGCAAGTGGGTCAGGGAGACCCTCCTCCTCCTCATCCTGCAGCATCGCCAGCCAGGAGGAGCCTGCAGTGAAGCCAAGTGTGTCTTCTCAAGGCAGAAATGTCTTAGCAAAAGCCATTGCTCTATGGCAACACATGGAAATGGCCAACTGTGATGACCTGGCCACCCACAGGGACCTCAGGCCTTGTCCTCTGGGGTTCTCTGCAGGTCCCACACATCCCTGGACGTGGCCTGGTGTCTGCCCCATGCCATCAGCTAGAAGAGCAGAAGTGGGTTAAAAGCAGCGTATCCATGTGTGCACCTGAGGTTTGGACTGCTGCTGTGTTTGGGAGTCTCCACTCATTCACTGGGAGCCCCACGGGATGGGCAGGACCCTCACTTCCAGCCGACACCAGGAGCTGGGTATGCTCAGCCTGTCTTTCAATCTGACCCACAGTGTCTCACAAGGGGTCTCTGAAACCCACGGCAGCCAAACCCAAAGAGTTTCCCAGGAAAACCCAAGTGCTGTGCCTGAGGTCACTCAGCAGCACCTGGCCAAGGCACCCAAGGGCACACCAGACCCCCTCCATCCCCACCTCACACACCACAGCACACCTGGGGCACTCCTGTCTGTAGTCACCTGGCTCCTGATGTGGTGAAAATGGGGTCTGGCTCCCTCACTGCCCCCAAATCTCACTCCTGGAAGAGGCTGCTGGTTCTAGATATGTGTCCCAGACACAGTATAGCCATGTTAGGAGCTGCATTTGCCTTCTCCTGTTTAAAGGCAGGCAGCTCCTGTAGAAGGAGGGAGCAGAAATTAGCACTGTGGGATGATGGCATCAGGAGGACACAGGCCACTGGGAACAGCCTCAAATTCACTCCCTGCAGCTCAGGGATCTCCCAAATCCATCCTCTCCATCACGAACCCTCCGGTGCCTCCCGGCACAGCAGGGAGCCCTGTGGTCAGAGCTCCAGCCTTGGGCAAAGCTTTGGTTCTGCTGACGTTACTGCAGCTGTTTGGCATTCATTCTCATGAGATAATAAATGAGCCCCGTTGCTGACCAGTGGCTGCTTTCTGTCCTCTTGCATGTGAGGAGCATCTTGGTGGTCCTCTTGGCAGCTGCCTCTCCCAGCCCACCTGGGCTGCTGTGCCTTGGGTGTTGGCTGGGTGCATTGCCTGAGTGAGGGCTGGGAAATGGCATTGTGTCCACATGAGCTGGCACCATCCTTCCCATGCCTCTTGTCCAGAGGGAAGAGCCAAACCACCCCCCATTATGCCACGGAATTGCACCACCAGGGTCCCTCTCCAGATCCTGTGAACCAGAGCCACCTGCTCTACCCCATGATCTGCTGCCTGGGGGTTTGAGTTCATGAGCAGGACAGAGTCTGCTGCATAAAAGTTTAAGGACGTCATATAAGAGGGTCTCCCAGACTCCCCAGACAGAGCCTGGCTCTGTTTCCCTCCTCCCCACATGAGCCATGTAGTCAACTCGAGAAGAAACACTTGAGAGATCAACAGGAAGTCAGAGGAAATGGATCCAAGGATTAGGGAAGAGGGTGGGAACCCCAAATGCAGTGACAAAATCCAAAGCTCTGCTCTGGTCTTTAGGTGGGGACTGTGAAAAACATGGCTTGTTGTGAGACTTGAATCCTGATCCAGATTTCTAATATCCTACAGATGCTCAAAATCCATTCTCACTTTCACTCATTAGAAACACCAAGCCATTTTCTCCCACGTTCCTGGGGCTGTTCACGTGCACAGGACCAGGAAAGTCTCATCCTAGATCAATTTCCAGAAACAAGATGTTCCTTCAGAAGTAAGATCGACCTGTTGGAGCAAGTCCAGTTGATTGTAGAGATGGAGCACCTCTTCTACAGGGCAAGGCTGAGAGAACTAGACTGTTCAGACTGGAGAAGAGAAGGCTCTGGGATGACCTAATTGGGGCCTTTCAGTACCTGAAGGGAGCCCACTAGAAACATGAAGAAAGACTATTTACAAGGGCCTGGACTGACAGGACAAGGGGGAATGGTTTCAAATTGACAGAGAGTAGGTTTGATCAGATATTGGGGAAAAATTCTTCCCTGTGAGGGTGGGCAGGCCCTGGCACAGGGTGCCCAGAGAAGCTGTGGCTGCCCCATCCCTGGGAGTGTCCAAG
>JAWWEE010000069.1:928910-953624 GCA_035221455.1 Xenops minutus | reverse complement strand
CAAGTCCTGCTTGAAGGAAGACGAGACCGGTAATGGGAAGTGGGTGCCAGCATGAGCTGCTGGGGTAGCTGAGCTGCAGGGATGCAGCTGTAGAGGGAGTTTCTCCCTTGTTTATAGTGGGTTGGGAGGTGATCTGACTTGGGCCCAGATGTTGCAAGAGTCAATTTCCCAGCCTGTGGGTGAAAGGGTCTTTCACCTGGGAAGGGCAGATCATTGTCCCTTGTTTGCTTCAGTAAGACATGGCAGAGTAGCTCAGAGGTTAGCTGGGTACAGCTTGGAATGAAAGGGAGGCCTTTTGGATTAATTTTCTCTCCATGTTTTGAAGTGGTGGTGCTTGGAAAAAGAGCTCACATGGTATTCCTGAGGCCATGAGTTCAACCTAGCACTGGTCTTTTCTATCTGGTACTTGTCAACACGTGTTGTACTCTTTTTTACTCTTTTATACTTTATGACTCTTTTATACTCCTTTATATTCTGTATACTTAAAACCCTATAAGTAAAAGAATTCTTCTCTACTTTACCCACATAAAGTTGTCTTGGAAAGTTTTTTTCCTTCCCATTATGGCAACAATACTTTGTGCACATCTGTGCTATATCAGGCCAGACTGATGAGTTAAAATACATCAGTGTATATTTCAGTTCAGAAGTGCTACAAAGCAATAGCATGGATGGTATAACAAGATCAGAGGACTGTAAAATGTGGGGGATTATCAGTATTTACATACTTTTTTGTTATTTTCTGAGACCAAATAAAGATTTTCAAACTTTTCACTTCCCCAGTAATACTGAGTTACTGGAGGGGCCGGGGGGCGCGGGGGGAAATCAAAAGGAGAAAGTGGTTTTAAACTTCAGTAGGTATAGTTTTGGTAGAGGATATGGAAAACACAGTGACCAATGTCTTCTAAGTTAAAGGACCAGGGGCCTTAAGTTCTCAGTGAGTGCTCTAAAAATAGACATTGATGGAATCTCATGGATTCCAGTTTCTCTTCAGGTCTTCTTACAGAAATGAGATTGATGATATGTCTTTCTGAATAGAGACTTTCATGGAAATCATTTACCGCATTCAAAATAATTCTGTAAGTGACCCAACTTCTAGGAAAAAAAAGTTGTTATTTCTAACTTTTACTAAAAATGTAATGTTCTGAATGAGAAATATTTCATCTGAAAATTTCAGAAGAATGGGAATATATATTTATTCAAAAAGGTTGAGTCTAACCAAAGTGACATTGCCTAATGAAATACTCACTGGTGGTAAAATATTTGATATTTTAAGTGAAATATGCACAATAAATTATCTGTGATTTATTTATGGACATTCTTCCATTAATCCAGTTACAGTTTAATATTTATATACACACATTCCCATACATTCATATATATTTTGAAGATTCTTTCAGAGCTAAGGCTTAATAGCATGTATTGGTTGAGTGTTACCTTTCAAATAGCTTGAGTTCATGGGCTGAAACAACTGATCAAGTATAATTTCTGAAGCTCAGAGTGGGCGAATTAAACAAAAAAATAGTTAAAGAAAAGTTTAATTGTCAAATTAGAGGCTTCATAATTAATAACTCAGATAAGTGGTCATTTAGATCAGTTTTCTAATACGTTGTCTTAGTTCAAGGGAGGACTAAGATAACTATGTTGGCCAAGAAATAATCCCTCTCCTTTAAATTTAGAAAAAAAAAAAAAAAAAGAACTTTGCAACGGAGGCTGGCTCGTGGAGCAGAGAGATGACTCAATATGAGTTAACAGTAAAGCTCACTTTATTGCAAAGCACACACACAGTTATACTATTCCCAAGAATACATGCACTAAAATAATTGGTGTCCATGGAATACAAACAATTATCTATTGGCCACAGTTACAAGCTACTGCATCAGTCTCTCACGAACTCTTGCAAGTGTCTTATCTTCTGCTTCTTCTGATCTCTCTCTCAGTCCTTGAAATTAGTTTATCTTCACAGCTACACAGCAGCGATGGCCAAGGTCAAATTCCCATAACTCTATCAAGAAGTTCCCAGGCCTGGAAGCTACATTTTCCTACAAGCAACATTGTGTTTTACAACAGAGCTGTGACCTGCAGCCTCTGCCTTCAGGCTTGCAGCCACTTGGGCATCCTGGGTAAAACTCCTGAGGCCTCAAAGTGACTCTCCTTGATTGTGGAAGTGTGTTTTCCTGCATGCTGCAGTTGATTTCAGGGTCTGTAGGGCTGCACACTTTTTATGATGTTAGAAATGTGCTTGTAGGAGGGAGTATCAATCCCTCTCGGCTTTACTCCCTGCTGGTGAGCAGAGCTCTGATATTAAACAACAAAGGGGGAACTGATCTGAAATTCCAACAGCAGAGGTGTAGAAATATGTCTGAACACCCAGGAAAGGAAACACTCAGCACCTGAGAGAGGAAAGTCTGTGTGTTGA
This sequence comes from Xenops minutus, assembly GCA_035221455.1. Taxonomy (NCBI): domain Eukaryota; kingdom Metazoa; phylum Chordata; class Aves; order Passeriformes; family Furnariidae; genus Xenops; species Xenops minutus. The sequence continues at coordinate 951,208 of JAWWEE010000069.1, read as the reverse complement.
TTAACATTGTATGACCATAATTTTGCATTCTGGGTCCAAGTGTGGCTGTACTGATGAATGAGGGACTGCCTTGTGTCCCAGCAGCCCAGCACTGAGCACTGCAGGCAGCTCTCATGCTGCACACACAGGCTCAAGCTCAGCTCAGAGGCCTCATGGGATGAAGAGTCTGAAAGGCTCAGAGAATTGGGACTCTTCAGTCTGGAGAAGAGAAGGCTCCAGGGTGTCCTAATTGTGGCCTTCCAGTACCTGAAGGGAGCCAACAAGAAAGGTGGAGAGAGACTGTTTACAGGGGTCTGGAGTGAGAGGGCAAGGAGGAATGGCTTCCCACTGCCAGAGAGGGTCCATGGAAGGTCCTTTCCAACCCAAACTATTCTGTGATGATATAATTCTAAGTTCAGAATCAAATTGTTTCCTCCCTGAGATCCTTCTTTAAGGTATGATGTTAAAATTCCAATTCTGCATCACATCCATTATGTGAAATTACCTGAAATATTTCCTTCCTTCCTTCCTTTCAGGCATCCTTAGCATGTGAGTAAACTGTGAGCTAAATAACAAGTGAGAAGTGGAATGTAGCAGAGATATAAGGGAAGCAGGAAGTGATGATCTCTGTGGTTTTGGTGTTGTCCCCATGGTTTACGTTGTGGTCAGCAGTATAAGGAGAGTATGTACATGCCTGATTATTGAATATTGCTTGGGGATCAGGAGCTTCTTCACCAGCTCCAGGCTGATGTATGAAGAGCTGATGCTTACAGATTCCAGGAGGTCTGGTGCTTTTGTAGCCTCCTGTCAGTAGAAGTTTGTAACTTCTTTTTTTCTAAATATATGTGGTCTGTGTCTCATTATTGCTTATTGGAATCATCTGAGCATCTTGTCAGCTCTGACCTTTGGTGACATCTGTGTCCTTTGGGGTACCAAACAGCCTAGTCTTGTTTTGGAAATGTTTTGTCTGGCCTAATGCAGGAACTGGTTTTAGCTTCTGAATGCAATGTCTGGCCTGTCACACAGCAGGTCAGACGAGGTAATTTGCTGTGCCTTCCTGACTCTGGAAACCATAAAGTTTGTTCACTGAGTCAACAGGCTTGAAAGACCTCTTCCCTAAATGACTCTGAGGTTCACCATTCCGTCCTGCAAGTGTATCTCTGCTTCATAGACATCCCAGCAGACATCCCTTGCCATCAAGTGCCTCTGCAGGAATAGCTTTCACTGCTCTTATTTTCTCTACTTCTGTATCACCTCCTGTGGCAGATTGGAAGCCCGGGGATCATGCTTTGACCATGCTTTCTGCTTCCCAAGTCTCTGCCCAACTGGCTGTACCAGCTTCAGGCTCATTCTGGGCTTTCATCTGCTTGCTGTGGTGCTCACTGCTTCACAAGTCGGGTTGGTTCTGCAGCGTGGGGCAGGGAGATCATCCTCTGCTGAGGTCCAGCCTGCTGCTGAGCTGGCAGCAGCGTGCAGGGTGAATCACAGAACTGCTGCTTTGTGAAACATAATCTCAGTTTTCTGCAAATTTGGTGGATTCGCAGAATTTGCTGTTCCCAAAGACTGACTGTTGAGGGGATAACATTGTTTGGAAAAAATGATTATTCCAAAATTAATCATAGAGGCAATAAAATAGTCAGGGGACAAAGTCTGGGTTGTGTAAGTGCCATCAGTGCTCATATTGTCATTTTACTTTTAAATATCTGAGCTAAACCCACGTTTAACCTCTAACTCTGAACTTCCTGGCCTATAGCAATTTTTTTTTTGAACCTTCACCACAAGCTTGCAGAATGGATCAGGAATTGACCAGTTTAGAAAGCTTTTTATTTGGAGCACAGTGGTGATGATGTCCAGGTGTTAGAAAGGAGAGTTACTTGTGGATAGAATTGCCTTAATAAGGTTTAGGGCTGGACATGCTTCAGTGATCTCAGACCTGTGGGTGGTTACCAAAAGCTTGGGCAGAAGGATTTGCTACTGGTAGTGGGCACAGAGATGCCAAATTTCCAGGCCACAAGGACACTTGGCAGAACCCCCAAGATGAGGAAGAAACTAAGAAAGCCAACTCAGCACCTGTGCTGAAATCAGCCCCGAGTGGGTAGGAGGTAATTTCAGCAGGGGCAGATCCTGAGTACCAACCCATGGAACACCAGCCCCCTCCACCCCCACAAAAGGAAGAGAAAGACTGAGCATGGGACTAATTAGCATAAGAAGCAAGGGAATCATTAACCAATAGAAGATAAAATGCCAATTAATAAGAGAACTAGGTAACATAATTGCCTTTGTTTGCTAAGATGTATGAATAGTGAACAGTTGTGCCAGAGGTGTGCTGGCACTGGGGATGGGCCACCCAGACCCCCTTTGTGCACAGAACTGAAATAAATACCTCAACTCGGGGTGTGGTTTTACAGTGCAGTGTGACTGTCCTTCTGATCCATAACAAACTTTGTCTTACTCATCCTGTAAGTGAATTCTGATGGGGAATTCCCTCCTTCCTCTTATTCTCTCAGCACAAAAAGAGAAAGGACAAATCTCTCTGACCTCATTTTCCAACCTGCTGAGTGTTGTGGAATTTCTGATCACATTACTAAAAAATAAAGCTGTGTCTCCCTTCTAATTTGCAGCTCTCGGAGAAAGATAAACCCTGTGTGGATATCCAGGGCCTGACAGCCTCCACCATGGAAATCCTGCTGGACTTTGTATATACAGAAACTGTACATGTGACAGTAGAAAACGTCCAAGAACTGCTCCCAGCAGCATGTCTGCTTCAGCTGAAAGGTAATTCAAGGAGCAGCACAAATTGCACCATTGCTGCTCTGTAGAGATTCGGTTTGTTTGACCCGCTGTGAATGGAAGAGAAATTGGGGGAGGAATTATATTTGTTATGTCCAGCTTCTGTTTTCTTGTGTTCTGTGGTCTCGTTGGTAGAGGAACTGACTTGGGTTCAAAAACAGGTTATTGTTCCCTGCTTTGGGCTACTGCGTTTCTGCAGGACTATTGCCAAGAGGAATTGTGGGCTGCATAGCACAAAAATGTTACAGCTCAGTCAAATTATTACAATAAACAAATCCTAGATGTCATTTGACCTGCCATCACAGTATGTCTGGGTCAGTAACAGACTGGTTGGTGTCATTGCACATGCACCTGTGGAGCTATCCCAGGCAATTATCCCAAATCCCCACCAACTAACCCAAAAGTTACCATAGAAAACCTAGAAATCTGGTAGTTATATTCACTAGCAGATACATTCATGGATTACAATCCATGGAGCTGAGCACAACTCACACTGGAGTCTTTTCCTAGTTTCAGATTGATGTTATTTTGTCATCTAAATAGAACAGCCAGAGCTCAAACCAGCCCAAACACGTGGTCTGGCTGGTTTGAGTACCTTCACGTGCTCCAAAGCAGTACCTGCATGTGTGTGTTTCTGTGGTATTTCTCCTTGTTATTTGAGTTGGGTTTTCATTATGGGTTAGAAGTTGCTTTCTTGAAGCCCTTTCCAAAGCAGTGGATTGACAGTAAGCCTGCAGTGCTCATTCACCCCTCCAATTTTCCATAGGTGTGAAACAAGCTTGCTGTGAGTTTCTAGAAAGCCAGCTGGATCCATCAAATTGTTTGGGCATTCGGGATTTTGCTGAGACACACAATTGTGTGGATCTAATGCAAGCTGCAGAGGTCTTCAGCCAGAAACATTTTCCAGAGGTGGTTCAGCATGAAGAGTTTATCCTCTTAAATCAAGAAGAGGTTGAAAAGCTCATCAAGTGTGATGAAATTCAGGTAAAACCTGAAAAGTACCATTACTGTGCAAAGCATTGAAGTAAAACATTGAAACCAGTCAGTAATTAGACCATAGTCCTGGGGTGGACTTCTCACAAAGTTCCTAATTTGAAATTTAATATTCAAGAAGCTTCTAATTTCTTTTGCTAATTTGTAATCTGAATTTGATCAATAACGTCTAGTTTCTCTCTAAGAATTTGTTGTCACACAAGTCTTTTTTGCAAGTCAGTCACAGGGAGTTTCTTCTGCAGAGTTTTTCATACATTTTTCCCTCCTTTCCTTGGACAAAACAAGTTGTCTCAAGGGCTACATTTGAGAAATACCCCCAGGCTTTAACTCGTGTTTGCCTGCTGCTCAGCAGCACAAGGAATGCATGTGCCATCCCTGGGATGGTGCAGGGTGGGCTGACTCTGCCCGGAGTTACAGGCACATTTACTTCCCTTAAGGTGGGTTTCTGGAGGATTTTCTCTTTGACTGAAACATGTCAAATACATTTTTCCAACTTTTCTGTGAATAAGGTGGACATTCCTTGGTAATGAGGGCAGGCCATGATTGTTTACTGGGGTGGATTTTGTTAAGAGCTGATGTTCACTGTAGTTGAAGGGCTTGAAGTAATCACTCCTCAGAGTGCAGAGGAACAGGAACTCTTGGAAGCAAACCAGTGTAAGGATTACCTTTGATGGGATTCCTGAAAAGCCAGTACAGGGGTAGCCAGAGGAAAATTGTTGATGTTTGCCTTGAAAGTGCCTTTCAGCCACACTGGCATCCTCTGGCAGCTCGAGAAAGAGAGTGTGAGACAGCAGTGACCAATCCAACTCTCACCAGGATCAGCAGAGGAGGCTCAGTGTTTGGTGTTTGACAAGCTACAGCTTCATGCTCTGAGGGGCTGAGCTGGGGTGGATTGTGGTGATACTGACAGGGAGGGAGCAGGAAATAATGAGGAACTTGAGAACGATCCAGCCTGGCAGAGTAACATTCCTTGTGGATTGGAAGGGCTGATTCAGGCCCTGCAGGAGCAGTGAGGCGTGCATGCACTGTCATACCTTAAGAAGATGTGACCAGCAGGTGACAGAGGAGATTCTCCCCCTCTTCTCTGTCCTTGGGAAACCTCAGCTGGAGCACCGTGTCCAGGTCTGGGGACCTCAGCACAAGAAAGACATGGACCTGGTTAGAGCAGGTCCAGGGGGGCCATGAAGATGCTCTGAGGGCAGAGCTGCTCTGCTCTGGAGACAGGCTGGAGAGCTGGGAGGGTTCAGCCTGGAGAAGACGCTCCAGGGAGACCTTAGAGCCCTTACAGTGCCTAAAGGGGCTTGAAAAAAAGAGGAAGAATGACTTTTTACAAGGGCTGATTATGACAGGACATGGGGTAATGGTTTTAAAGAGGAGAAATTTAGATTAGGTTAGATGATGGGAATAAATTCTTCCCTGTGAGGGTGGTAAGACCGTGGCATAGGTTGGGCAGAGAAGCTGTGGCTGCCCCATCCTTGGAGGTGTCCAAGGCCAGGTTGGACAGGGTTTGGAGCAACCTGGTCCAGTGGAAGGTGTCCCTGCCCATGGCAGGGGATGGAACAAGATGAGCTTTAAGGTCCCTGCAAACCCAAACCATTCTGGGATAAGGAGCAAATCTCTCAGTTCTCTCTCTTGCTGTGCCAGCAGAGGTGCTGTGTGGAATCAGAGTGTGCTGAGGGAGCACCCTCAGAAAATCCCTGGGTTGTTCCACAAATACAGTGGCAGGTCCTCACTGTGATGCTGCATTTATTGATACTCATCCCTTATCAGAAAACAAATTATTTATTGTATAATAAAACTGTTAAATATATCTGAGGACATTCAGTTCAGGAGGGAATAAATCAGTGCAGGATTATTGCATTTAAGGAGGAAGTGGGGAAATTGGAAACAATACAGTGCTCTGCTCCCCTTTTGTGAGCTCTGATTGTCCTTTCCCTGTGTTTTCCAATAGAAAGAGGCCAATCCAAATGACACTGTAACAAATATAAATCAATGGCTTGGAAGAATGGCCTTACATAATTAACCTCTGTGGCTCCCTGCTTCAGAACATTCTGCCTGACAGCTTCAAACTGGACTTCAAAACGGACTAGTCATAGACTGGTGGGAAGGCTCAGTCCTCTCATCACAGGCTCTCCTTTTATCTTCATATTTAGTCTCAGTTAACAGCCTTTGTGGTAATAAATTCATGTTTGATTTGCTTTTATGTTGGAGGGTCTGATAGATGTGCAAAAAGCAAACCAAGCCTAAATAATATATTATAGAGATTTTTACAGTTGTTTTGCTTTTGGTGATCTCAGATATCCACAGCACCTGAGATTCTCTAACACAGAAATAAACAGTTACCTTGATGCCTGGGGGTTCTCCACTCTGAAATCCAATCGCTTGTAGTTTCTTAAACGTGGATGGAAATTAAAAAGTCACTTAAATGTACCTGGTCTGGCAGGGGTGTTCAAGGGGCTGCTGGGAAATAAGCAAAGGAAACGTGATTCTGATCATCTCTGTGAGGACACCACAGCTCCTGCTCCACAGAGAATTTGGGGAGCTGTCCTGTGAGTTCCTGCAGCTCAGTGAGTGGCAGCTCCAGGCTCTGCCATTCTGCTCACTGCTCTGGCACTTGCACTGCCCATTGTTGATCTCAGCCCTAGGGAAAAAAACAAATGCAAGTTTAAGGAAAAGGAAGTGAGGGAATTTCCTACCTGTAACTGCAGCTCCTGGGGGTGTCCCACTCCCTTGGCCGCTGTGGAGCAGCCTCAGCAGGCTGGACATTGTCTGTGCCGTGGCAGCAGCTCCAGTGCTCCCCTGCAGCGTGAGCAGGACGTGCCCCCTCCCTGCAGGTGGACTCCGAGGAGCCGGTGTTCGAGGCTGTCATCAACTGGGTGAAGCACTCCAAGAAGGAGCGGGAGGCGTCGCTGCCCGAGCTGCTGCAGTACGTGCGGATGCCGCTGCTCACCCCGCGCTACATCACGGACGTCATCGACACCGAGGTACGGGCACAGCTGCCAGCGGGGCCTGCCACTCACCCCCTGCCCTCCTCCTCTCCTTATCCCCTTTGATGCCACTGTCATGCTGAGCACTCATTTGCTACAGCATCTCACTGTGCAGCCCAAGGCTGTCCCGTCCGGAGCCATTAGTCAGCTGTCTCTGCTGATACACACAGCACCTTTCTGGTGTCATCCCTTACAGTCTCCAATAGCTGCTTTCTACCTTCATTCCTAAGTGCTGGAAGGTCCTCTTCCCCAGGCTGAAGGTTGCTGGATTGATCTCAGGAAGGTCACAGCTCCTCAGAAGGTGTCTGAGGTGCCCATGGCCAGCAGGTACCTCTGAGTGAGAAGGGCAGCAGCTGTGTGGGACCAGTTCCTTGATCTCAGGGAGGTCACAGCTCCTCAGAAGGTGTCTGAGGTGCCCATGGCCAGCAGGTACCTCTGAGTGAGAAGGACAGGAGCTGTGTGGGTCCAGGGCCAACACACAGCCAGGCACCATGGCTAACACTGCTGCTTTGCGTGCTGGGATGCTGCAGTGGCTACCCAAAATGGGCATGATGATAAGAGAGAATTAAGGTTTTCAGGGGAAGTTTAATTGGAAACAGGAAGTGATGCTGACCCCAGGCAAGGTCTGAAAAGAAGGCACGAGGAAGTTCAAACCAGCCTTCAGGTTAGACTGAAGTGATTACTTCAGGTGATGGGAGGTACTCAGGGGTTACTGGCCCTTGTCACCCAACAGATGCTGAATGGTGAATAATGGACATTTCTCTACTTCAAGAAAAGACTTGTTTAACAACAGTCATCTCAGAAGGGATAGATCATGGATGTTCTTAAATCAGGGCAGCTAATGGGCAGTTGGGTTGTGTCAGAGCTAAAGGGTATTCAGTCAGATTGTGATGGTCCACTTCAAATTGAAATTGAACTTAATGAAAAAGTTCATTTGGTACCAAAACCAATAGGTCTGCTCCAAATCCAGCCTAAGACAGTGTGTGTAGGCCCTCAGCTCCCTGAGAGTGAAGGCACAGGGTGACCTCTCCAGTCTGGCAGTGCCACAGGCTGGTGGGACATCCTCAGCCTGGGGCAGCATGGAGAGTGGAGTGTTGGCCCCTTGTGGGTCTGGACATTCTGGCTGCTTCACACAAACACCAAGAACCTGTAAAAATAAATGTGAGCTTATGGAAGCAGCATATACACCAAACAGCCAAGGGCAATGGAGCTCTGAGCATTCAGGGGAGGCTGGTCCAGGCCCTCAGCCAGGGAGGGGAATTACAAGGCATTATGCAAGGAGATGAGGCTGTCCTGGGCTGAAATGCCCCCCACTTCTCAACAAGACCTCACTGCTGCTGCTGCCTGCCCCCAGCTCCCTGTCCCATGTGCACAGGGGTTGGGACAGATCAGCTAAACTGCTTCATCATGCTGTGCTCCCATCTTTTCTGATGGCAGGTGCACGCCAAGCCATGTGGGGCAGATCGAGCCAAACTGGTTTCAAGTGTGGTTTCACTGACAGTTCCACTTCTCAGACATACTTCTGCTGGCTTAAATGTAGCAGAAATGGTTTTTCCTGAGTTTTCCAATGGAATCATTTTCCTTATGGAACCTGCAATGCCAGACTGTGAGAATGGAGCCCTGTCTTCTCAGCTGCACTCTGGTCTTCAGTTGCCTTTGCATTTCCCTGCATGCAGTGTTTGCAGTAGGACACTGCAGCCTGCACACGAGTCCTTTTCGTGCTGTCTGAGCTGATAAGAGTTGGCTTTAGGACAGTTCTTCTGAGGTTTCTTAAAATACATTGCATGTACCAGTGACTCATGTTTCTCCCCAGCCTTTCATACGCTGCAGCCTCCAGTGCAGAGACCTTGTAGATGAAGCCAAGAAATTCCACCTTCGGCCCGAGCTCCGGAGCCAGATGCAAGGACCCAGGACACGAGCACGTCTAGGTGAGCAGCAGAGGAAAGGACACTGAGGTATTGTCTCAGACACCTTGTCTAGTGCCTTGTAATTGTGCTGATGGGCTTCACAGCAGTAATTTGTCATCCCAGAGGTGCTTTTTTTTCAGAGCATGATTGCTTAGTGCCAGTACAGGGACTAGTTGATTGCCTAGCAGGGTCAGGCCCCTGCTCTGACCATAAAACTGGTTTCCTGAGTTGCTGGTACCTGCTGATATGGTTGGCCCAGTATGCAGCTGTCCAAGAAGTGTGGGAAGAGTTTATTGCTGTCTAAAAATGCAGATATTAGTGTCCAGAGACATGTGAGGTGAGTGACAGCTGCCTTAGAGTGCCAGCAAGTTTCCATAGGGAACCAGGGAGGGGAAGGCACAAAGAGGGAGATGGAGAGGTCCCTCTTTCCTTTCAGAGGTGATTTTTTTTTTCTCCTCAGCCTTGTTAAGGTGAATAAATGATGATCTCTTCCTTTATTTCAGTAACTCCTACCAAGCACAGTCACTGAATTGTTGGGAAAATGCTTGGCTTAGGTCTGTGAGAACTCAAGAGCAACATAAATGTAGGAATGACCTACAGAAGAAGGAAAAGTATGTACTGGTTTCTGTCAGAGTGTCTGTGCCATGCCTGTACCCCAGGGCACTCACATTGGTGCCAGCATGGACCTCTCTTCCTGCAAGGAACCCTCCTTGGGTGCTCCCCAGTCCTGCTGTGGGTGTGGTAGAGAAGGATCCCAAAATCCCCTCATGGCCTGTTTTAGGGAACAGAAAACAGTTTAACCACAAACGGAGGAGGGTAAATTAGGTTTGTCAGAGGCACATTGGTCAAACTTCTCTGGCCTAAAGGGAACGTTGTTCTGCTGCACCAGCACAGTCCAGGCTGCAGCACATTTTTGTGGGAATTCCTGCACCAGTTTCAATGACCTGCCCTTCAGCTCAGCCTGGCATTTCCATCAGCCTTCCAATATCTGATGGGGCCTACAAGGAAGCCAGAGAGGGACTCTTCATCAGGAGTTGTAGTGGTAGGACAATGGGGAATGGCTTCACACTGAAAGAGGGGAAATTTATGTTAGATATATGGAAGAAATTCTTCCCTGGGAGGGTGGGCAGGCCCTGGCACAGGGTGCCCAGAGAAGCTGTGGCTGCCCCATCCCTGGAAGTGTCCAGGGCCAGGTTGGATGGGGCTTGGAGCACCCTGGGCTAGTGGAAGGTGTCCCTGCCTGTGGCAAGAGCGTGGAACAAGATGAGCTTTGAGGTTCCTTCCAACCCAAACCATTCTGTGATTTTAGAAAGACACATTTAATTTTGTTCTTAGTTGAAATGCTTCACCTCATAAAAAGACATCACAAGACCATTTTATTGTTTTAATTGTACAGGTTAAAATGCACCTTATTGGTGAGGGTCATCCTTTGGATTCAGCCCTACCTGTTTTAATTGACTCCATATCATCTAATATCAACAATGTGTCACTTATAAACTGCAATCAAGTCATTTATTAACTTTGCATGGGAGAAGCTGAAGTGATTGCACTTTTAGCTGCTTTACTGGACAGGAGGCATTCCAAGGTGTTGAAGCTCTTTTGTGAATGCTTCCCAGTTATTTTTTATATTATTCTTCATCTGAGGTGGCAGCTCTTTTGCTTTGTGACAGACAGGGTGTTGTTAAGTGTTTGCTTCTTGGTGCTCAGTCCTTCTGCAATGAAAAGCTGGACAGTCCTAAACTCTTGGGATAAAGTCCTGTTCCAGAAAGGGCCCAAGGGGCCCAGGGGATGCTCAGCTGTTCTAAACCTGAGACAGAAGCCTGATTCCAGTCAGTGGGCACGGGGGAAGTTAAAACCCTCCAGCTCACAGCTGTTATTTAACAGTCATGATAGAAATAAAAATAAGTCAGAGGCTGAGAGAAAAGAAAACAGAGGCAACTTTGAAATAAAATGCATAAGATTTAAGAGAAATTCCTGGAAAAATATTTCATTTTCCAAGCTTCAGACAGCTTGTTGTGAACAAAGTCCCCAAAATCAGGTCTGGGGGGAGGCCTTGTGTTGTGAAAAGGCTGCAGGGAAGCAACCATTTTCCTCCAGATTCTACGGGGTGGTGAGAGGTTTGGGAAAAACAGTGGAAAGAATACAAAAGGAGATACTTCAGCACCTAATTGAGCTGGCTTCTCAAAGTACCCCTGATGTCAGGAGGAACAGCCCTCCAGCAGCCAGCTCCTGAGCCTCAATCACATGCCCTGAAGAGTTTCTCCCTCCTGTTCCCCGCTGGGCACAGAGTCCCAGTGCCTGGAGCCAGGTTAGATCCCTGCTCCAGAGCTGTGACGAAAACAGGGATTTAGATGCAGCTTTGCACCAGGGAAGGCTCAGTGTTTCCTCAGGTTGTTCTCCTGAGGTGACCCTTTGGTTGTGAGGGGATTGACTTGGCCTTGCTCTCCCTCTCTGCCCCAGGAGCTAACGAAGTGCTGCTCGTGATCGGCGGCTTTGGCAGCCAGCAGTCCCCCATTGATGTGGTGGAGAAATACGACCCCAAGACCCAGGAGTGGAGTTTCCTGCCGGTAAGGGACTGGTTTTGAGCAGCACTGGGCTGACCAAGCAGTGAGCAAGCACTGATCCTGCAGCATCAGCTGGCTAACAATCCTCTTTGGGCTGTCCTGTGCAATCCGCTGAGGATTTCTGGCAGAAATTCTTTAGAGATTTACATGGTGAGTGCTGAAACTGCTTCAGTTTGCAGAGTGACTGAGGGAGAGGGGGCTGTCACAGTCCTGATCAGCTGAGCCTGCAGAGACCCACATCTTGGTTGTGGGAGTGAGAACTATCGTGTTTCTTAGTGAAGGGGTGTTGAGTTTTGAGGTTAGTGATGATAATTGGAATGTCAATAGGAACAGTGTAATCAGTGCAGCCTTCAGGCTGGTGCATGATCCCACTGCTTGCAGTGTTTTGGAGCATAAAGGGAAGAGAGAATCCCTGCACTGAGAAGTATTTCAACCCAAATGAAAATCACCTTTATCTGTGTGAAATGGTGGAGAACTGCCTCTTCTTTAATACCACCAGTCAGGGCAGATGCAGTACCACCTGGTGTCCCTAAATTCTGGTCTTTTTTGGAGGCTAAAAGCTTCATCAAACATTCCGAGTCTCCCCATTTTTCCATTAGCAGTGTCTGCAGGAGACAGTGGGAGGCACACAAAAGTCCTGGATGCATCAAAGATTCTGTAGCAGCATAAGATAAATGGCATTTAGTGTGAAATGTGTGAGTGCAAAGAGACATGACCCTGGAAAGAAAAGCATGGCAGAGGAAGGCACACACAGACACTCAGTCCACAGTGCTGCCCGCTCTGGGACTGTGAACCATTTCCCTAAGGAGCAGCAGAAGAAGGCGGGAGAGCAGTGTTGGTCTCCATGCCCCAGTGTTGCTGCCTGCCTTTGACCTTTCTGTTGCTTTCCTGTGCCAGAGCATCACCCGTAAGAGGCGGTACGTGGCCACCGTGTCCCTCCACGACCGCATCTATGTCATCGGGGGCTACGACGGGCGCTCCCGGCTCAGCTCCGTGGAGTGCCTGGATTACACGTCGGACGAGGATGGCATCTGGTACTCCGTGGCTCCCATGAACGTACGGAGAGGGCTGGCAGGAGCCACGACCCTCGGAGGTACGTCCTGCTCACGGCCAGGGCAGAGCAGCCTGTTCAGCTCTCGCCCTGAGATGCCCCGAGTTGGTGTGTGCAGAGTGGGCTGGCTCTGGGGGAGGAGGGGAGCCTGAGATTCTGCCTTCTCACCACTGGGATTCAGAAATGGAAAACTTGCCCACGTATCCTGAGAGGAGCTCTGCCTCCGCTGCATTCCTACGGCATGTGTCTGTGCATTGAGGGAAAGGGGCTCTCTGAGGGACTGTGGAGGGGGAAGCTCTGAGGGTGGTGACAGTTTTGGGCAGCACTGGGCACAGGGCACCAAGTACAGCTGTCATCATCCAGGGCTGGAGAGACTGGAGCACATGCAGGGAAGGAGTGAGGGCTTTGGGGAGATGCTCACCTGAGGCTTATGATGGGCAGGGTTTGGGTTTGGGCATGCCAGTGTTTCAGTGGTTCTGCAGCATGAAAAAATAACTGGGTGTGCATGTTCTTCATCCAACAGCCAGAAGCAGATTTAAGGGCCAGGTGTGTTTTGTGTGTGTTTGTAGGGCCTGTGAGCAGGGCTGAGGAGCCTGGGTTTATCTTGGCTTCCAGTGTGCCAGCATCTGTTGTTCTGGGGTTTGCAGGCCTTGTTAGTTTTGCTTCATCTCTGAGGGCCCTCGTGCTCCCTGTGCATGTCTGACTGCTGACTCGTGGGGTACCACCTCTGTGTGTCATTGCAGACATGATCTATGTTTCGGGTGGGTTCGATGGAAGCCGCCGTCACACCAGTATGGAGCGCTACGACCCCAACATTGACCAGTGGAGCATGCTGGGAGACATGCAGACAGCACGGGAGGGAGCGGGGCTTGTGGTGGCCAATGGAGTCATCTACTGCCTTGGTAGGTACCTCAGGACCTCAGGGGGTTCTGTAAACCCTGACTTTTTACTGAAACATCATGCAGGTGCTGCCTGGGGAGCACTAACCTGTCACATCCAGGTTAGAAGAGGTTTAACCTCACTGCCCTGGGCACTCCCTGATGTGTCAGTGAAGGCTACCTGTGCTTACTGTTCCCTTCACAATGGCTGGGACTGGAGCTGCTGTGTCACAGCAGGAAATGCTGCAAGGGGCACTTTGCACACAATTTACACACTGCACTTGAGGGCTGGCTGAAGTGTGGAGGATGAGCAGTGCCCCCCTGAGGCTTGCATAGGCTGGGCAGGGGTTAAATGCCCAGAGATGCAGCAGGTAGCCAAGGGACAGAGGGTTCACCTGCACCACACTAAGCAATGGTGGCTGTAGTGTTCCAGAATTGTATTGTGAGCTATGTGTTCTCCAGCTCCTTTCTGTAGCACTTGTTTCAGTTTCAGAGCCCCACTCCAGCTGTGAATACTGTGAGAGTGCCAAAGGGCCAAGTACTCTGAAACTTGTTCTGTAGGTCACCTGCTGGGCCCTAAAAAAGGCAGACCCAGCATTGCACCCACATCTGTTGCAGTCCTGTTCTGGGGGAGTCACAGTTTTCATACACCAGACACTGGTTTCATAGAACCACTGAATGGTTTGAGTTGGAAGGGACCTTAAAGCTCATCTTGTCCCAGCCCCCTGCTATGGGCAGGGAAGCCTTACCCTAGACCAGCTTGCTCCAAGCCCCCTCCAACCTGGCCTTGAACCTGGCCATAAACCAACCTAGTTTATGGGTTTCATTTCCCCCTCACAAAGTCCTCCTCCTCCTGTTGTTCCCCAGGGCAGATGGCAGTGTGCTGCTCCACTGCTGAAGCTGCACAGAGATTTTTGGTATCTTGTGAAACAGTTCTTGAGACATCCCAGCCTACCCTGTTCAGACCTGAGCCAGTGCAGCACTGGGAGCTGCACATCTGCACGTCAGCACATCTGCAGGGCAGTGCCAGCAGTGGCCTCAGTGTGCTCAGAGGCAGCTCAGGGCAGCACAGGGCTGGCCTGGTTGTGCTGGTTTGGGGAGATGATGCTCTTCCACATGGCCCAGGGCAGGGCAGGGGCAGGGCTGGCTGCAGGATCCTCTGTCCCACAAGGGTGATGGCAGCACCACACTGTGCTCTGTGAACCAGCCATCTTACTGCTCTCTACACAGAAAATGTTCTTCAGAAGTCAGCCCCAGGGTTTGCTTCTGTGTTTTGTTTCAGGTGGCTATGATGGGCTGAACATCCTGAATTCTGTAGAGAGGTATGACCCCCACACTGGACACTGGACAAATGTCACCCCAATGGCCACCAAGCGCTCAGGTGAGAGCCCACAGTGCCTTGAGCCACTGTGTTTCCTGCTGCACTGAGGTAGCAGTCACTGCTGGTGTGTTCTGCTGCCCTAGAGGATGCTCTGGCCCCAGTGAGAAGGGATGATTTTAGGGCACGCTGAATTCCCAAGAGAAATAGTAATTTTCACAGCCTGGTGTCTCCATCCTGTGCCAAAGTGAGTATGAGGAATGTGGAGAGGGGGTTGTAGGTGACAGGGAAGGAGAGGAAGTCCTGTGTGACTTCCAAAACTAGGAACTTGGCTTGGAGAAGAACCCACAAGGCACAAACTTGTACAGACCATGGTACAGCTGCACAGGACATGGTGAAGGCAGGAGTGCCCTGTCAGGCTGCTCCTCCACCTCCACTCTGCTCTGGGACATGTGGGGCCTCAGCTGCTGGGGCAGCAGGAGCACTGGTGAGCAGCCCTGGCCCTGCACAGCCCTGCACAGGCAGGATGCTCAGTGCCTCCACAGCTGGGTGGCTCCCAGTGTGGTAGTTCTGTGCTTACAGACCCTCTTTCAAATTCCTTGTTGAAGTTGCTTTTTCTCTGCTTCCTTCAATAACTGCCCCCACAGTCAGCCTGGGCAGCACTGCTCCATGGGATCTCTGTGCAGTGTTCCTGGTTAGGGACAAGTGCTGGGTACTCACTAAAACTGGGCTCTGTTCCCAAAACATTTCAGCTTTCTTGTTCCTGCAGTGGCATTCACCAAAACCCCAAGCTTTAAATATTTATTTCTGTGACAGGGCTATTCCTGTTAAGTGTGGGTTTATCTGCCAGAATGGTTTTGATTTAGGAATTGGATGCTTTCCACATTGAGGAAGACCCCACATAAAACACAGGATAAAATCTGTGCATTTTCCTACATCAGAGGCACCGTGTGAGACCGACCCACAGATCTCTAGGAAGCTTGAGGATGTGATGGCTTTCCCCAAGGGATCTGCTGTAAGCACCAGAGAAGATTGACTTTGGGCAAGACCAAAAGCAGAGTTCAAGGGAAAAGCCTTCTACAATAGGTGTTTCCCAGGTCCATGCTCACTTCCCACAGGATTTGGAGGCTTTGGTAGCAATGCCTTGGCCTGCAGCATAAGCTCCTTGGTGCCACAAGCAAGCAGGAACATGGTGAGGCTCTTGAACCAGCACTGACTCAGCTGGTTCCTTCCCTGGCACTGTCACCTGGAGCACCAAGATCTGAGATGTGGGTGTGCCCAAGCACCTTTTTTAGCCCAGCTTTTTGTGCTGCCACTCTGGTACTAACACCCTTAACTATTAGTAACTTAGATACTAGTTGTACTTGCAGCCTTCATCCTGGTATTATTTCAGTCCATCCTGGTGACCTTGGACCCTGTAGAACTTCTTTTGCCCCCAAAGAAAACTTCCCAGAGTTGTCTGCATGCAGGTCTTTGAATTCCAAAACCAGGACGAAAAGTAATCTTGGCTTTATTCACAGAGATCTTCTCCTCCTTGTTTCTCTTCCCCTCTTAGGACAGATTCTGGAGGAAGGCCACCCCTCAGAGACCTTGGCCATATTGCATTGCTGGACTTGACTTCCCTGATTAAGCCTTGGTTTGGTCCCTTCAGCCAAAGTCTTTCTCACCAAAGCTCCCAGAGAACCCACTGAGCCAGCCTGGCCATTCCCAGCTGCCCCAGTGCTCTCAGCAAGCACAGGGAAAGTGAGGGTGCATTGAGTGGAACAGAAAGTCTCTTGTACTCTGTAAAGAAACAGAGCTGTGCCCAAGAGCTGCAGGGTAGCTGGCTTGTTTCCTTCAGGGTACTCATTAGTGCAATAGTTCCATTTGGTGGTAACAGCCTGACGGGGCTGGCTGTGCTCCGAGGTGGAGCTGGGAACAGCAGGAGCACCCAAGGCCAAGTGCATTGTATCCTCACTCTGTCCCTTACCTGGACAGGGCTGCTGCTGAGGTTATTTCCTGCTGGTTCCCTAAATTCCCAGTCAGTCCAGGCTGCTTTCACTGTGAGAACAGCTGTTCAGACAGATGCTCTGGCCACCTCTGCCTCAGCAACAGGGTAGAAACTGGTTTTCATTTCCTTGCATTCCAGAGGAGCAATGTCAGGCAAATCCCTCCTCCAGCTTCACATGGAGCAGTGGCTATGGCCAGAAGCTGGGTGGTACCAGGGGGCCAGAAACACCAGAGTAACCTGTGTCTGTGCTGATATCCCAGCAGGCAGAGCAAGCCTGGTGCTGTTCTGTTCACCGACCTGTGTCAGGTGTTAGCCCAGGGCAACTCCTCGTGCTGCTGTGCTGCCCAGTGCCCCCATGGCAGAGTGTTTGGTGGAGAGGCATGTTTTCATGTATCATCTTGGACACAGCAACAGAAGATGTGGTTATCAGCTCTTTTCTGGGGAGACACGAGCATAGCAGAGTGTCCTGTGAAGAGGGAGGAGCTGACCAGTTCAGCCCCATAACAGCGAGCCCGGGTGTGGTGGTTTAGTTTCCTTGGGTTTGGTCTAGGCCTTCCCTGGTAACAGGGTTATAACTAAGGAAGTATTCCACACCATTCCTTCATGTAATCAGGTGTATATAAGATGAGGAGAAAGGTTTCCTCCCTCTCTCTTCCTTTTGGGTGCTTGGGAAGGCAGCAGGTCTCGGTGTGTCAGCATCACTCTTATCTATATGAGCTGAGGCCTCATCTGAGAGCTGTTGTCCCAGCTGCACAGAGGGGAAGGAACTGCTTCTTTTGAGGGGAGTTCAGTGAGAATTTACTGTGTTAGTTACTTTATTGAGCTTTTCCCTGGGTTTACAAATGTGTGTATCTGTTTTGGTTTTACCCATTTTTGTTCCTTTTCCCTTTCATTTTTCCCCCTTTTCCCTTTTGGGGTTATTTGGGACTCTTGTTCTGTATATACATAGTGTTTAATTATATATAACTGTAACATATGTGAATATATATATACTTTTACTACAATTTTCTTTTGGTATTTTTTTTTTCTCTCTTGGGAGGGCAGGGAGGAATCTGTGTGGTCAGCAGCTGGGTTTGGCAGGGAGGACCGGGCACAGTGCTGAGTGTGACTGTGCCACCCTCTCTGTCCCCAGGGGCCGGAGTGGCTCTGCTCAACGACCACATTTACGTGGTGGGCGGGTTCGATGGGACGGCACACCTCTCCTCGGTGGAAGCCTACAACATCCGCACTGACTCCTGGACCACGGTGACGAGCATGACCACGCCCCGGTGCTACGTGGGGGCCACGGTGCTGCGGGGCCGGCTCTATGCCATCGCAGGGTAAGCACTGCCCTGCTTCAGCTGGCCCCTCCTCACACTGATATCCCATGGCCTGGGAGAGCAGACAGCCCACAGGGTCACGGTGCCCAAGCAAAGCAGGCAGCATGAAGGTCCAGGGGCCTTCCAGGAGAGCGGCAGCAAAGGGAGCTTCGTGCAGGGATTCCATCACTTTGGGCTATTCCTGCTGTTCCAGCTGTGCACCCCCCCAGGGAGGGCTCAGCCTCTCCCTCCAACACCATCCTTCACCTGTAACTTTCTATCCCTGCAGATACGATGGCAACTCTCTGCTGAGCAGCATCGAGTGCTACGACCCCATCATTGACAGCTGGGAGGTGGTGACGTCCCTGGGGATGCAGCGCTGCGACGCCGGGGTCTGCGTCCTTCGGGAGAAGTGATCAGCAGCGAGCTCCCAAAGAATAACACTCCAAAAAGTCTCGGCTGGAGGAAGAGTCCCGAGTGATTTGCAGTGACTGTTCTTGAGAGTTGGGGATGCTGTGGGAATAGGCACCAGAACAGCAGCTTTCTGTGCTGCTTGTGACTAGAGCATGTGCATAACCGTGTGATCTCAGCAGTCATTTGAAATCAGGGGCTCTATGGGAAGCTGAAGGAAGGGGGTGAGTGGGTCATGAGAAGCTGCACTCTCTGCTGTTCCTGTGGCTCAGTCTGTGGGCAGAGCAGAGATGCCCCAGCCTGGCCTCAGCCAGCCTGGTGAACCCCTCCCAAGGACATGTACATACCACTGGGTCACCTCTTCAGCCACCACAGGACCTCACCGGGTCCTTAGGTCACTCTCAGCCACATGGATGTGTGAGGGTGAATCCAGCTGCTCTTGTGTTCCAGCTTCAAATCATCATGTACATACTGAATGTTCAAACGTGCTCCTCGAGCACACGTGGGTGCAGAGCCACATTGGGTGAGTGTGTGTGAGGGCCTGCACTGGCCGTGTCTGCAGGTTCCCCACAGGGCTGCACGCAAAAGGAGTCGCAGGTTAAAGCTGCCAACTACTGAGACCCAGAGGCCTGAGGCCGTGGGGGCAGAGGGCAGGGGAGAGGCTCGTTGCCTGCTGCAGAAGCAGGTCTGCAGCGTTTGTGCTCTTGATCAGGTGCTCAGCAAAGTTCACCCCATCGTGTTTCCCTGGGAAAGCTCTGGCAGCCCCAGTCGGGGGCACTGGGAGCCCCCCTGTGCTGCGGCCGTGCCTTTGCTCCTCCCTGCAGGGACAGCACCTGAGCTGAGGCCACCACAGCAGGGACACAGTGGCTGCTGCCCACCAGGGTCTTGCTGGTGAGTGGCTGGGGTTCATCCCTGGACAGACCCGAGTCCAGCACACCCTCGGCAGCCTTTTGTTCAAGTTCATTGTGTCGGTTTTCCTTTTATCTAGGAGTTTTCTGCTTCCAGGGCTGTCCTGGAGTAACATCCAGGGTTCTGTTTCGCCCTCTGTTCTCAGCTGTTTATCCCCCTGCCTCGTAACTCCACATCCTCCAACACTTGCTATCCCTTGCCTGCCCCACGAGCCCAAGTGAGGGCTCCACTGCTGGCTCACCAGAGCACTCCCTGCTCAGCATGTGTCCTGCCTCGCTGCGTTCCTGGGAGCACAGGCTCCCCTCTGCCATCAGCTTGGCCCCACAGTGCCTGGGCTCCGTGTAGTGCTGCTCGTTGAGCTTCCTGCTGACTCCTTGCTTGGGGACAGGGTGGGATCAGGGACGTGGTAGCATGACTTAATTATGCACTTTCAGCCAACGCTCTGACCTTCTGCGTTTGTTTCTATCACACAAGTGTTCTGTGGTTTTATTTCCTATGTTTATTTTCTAATGAAAGTATAAAGAATAAAATATTTCCTGAGCCAGTAGGAGTTTAGCTTCTGTTCTCTCCCTTCCAGACCTTTGTCTAACTACTGCGTGGAGGGTTTGTGCAAACCCTGTGTCAGACCAGCCAGCCCCCTTCAGCTGTGCCTCTGCCCTGCAGCTTCAGCCTGGTGGTGCAAAACAGCTGCTCCAGCTGTGAGATCCACAGCACAGAGACCAGCCAGGCCTGCAGGACTCACCAAACAGGGGATTTGTTGCAAGGTCCATTGGAGAAGAGCAGGCACCAGAGATGAGGATGAGACTGATTACAGTCGACAGTAGTAATTACTCCTCAGGGGCTGAACATGAGCCCAGGTGTGCCCAGGTGGCCAAGAAGGCCAGTGGCACCTGGCTTGTACCAGCACTGGTGTGGCAGCAGGGCCAGGGCAACAACCAACCAACCCTCTGTGCTGGGCACTGCTGAGGCTCCTCAAATCCTGGGGTCAGTTCTGGAGTTCCCAGACACTGTTCCTGCCTCAGAAATACTGGCACAAGTCACAGAACTGGATTATGTCTACCAGCTACCCCAATTCATAGCAGGACTGCCTGGGCTGGAGCCTGAGGTGAGCAGCTGGATTGCTGATGAAATCTGTACCTTTATTTAGTACTCGAAGACCAGTTCCCATTTCTGGCTTCTGAGAGTCCTTGGCAGCAGACAGTGAGGAGACAGCGAGGCAGCAGGAGGATGGTGCATATTTGTACTAAATGGCCAGGGGGAGAAAAAAGCAAGAATCAGGGCTCTTCTGGGATTTGTTTTACCCTCCTAAGAAGCAGTGGCTCAATCAAAAGGTCTCTTTCAATCTTTTCAACCACACTAACAGTGTTAGCAGCGGGTCCCGAGACCAGCACGCAGCCACAGCGGCTCAAAGGTGCTCAGTGAAGGGCAGCAGAGTCACCTGGGCCCCAGGACCTCTCCAGCACTGCTGCCTGTAACCCTGGCACTGCCCAGGCTCTTTGGGGTCAGAATGGTCTCTGCCTTCCCCTCCTGGAACACACACTGCTCCCAGGGTCAGCGCTCAGTGCCCCCCCAGTTTCCAGGGGGTTCTCCAGGTGCCAATCAGCCAGGTGAGCTGCTGAGAGCAGCAGCAGTGACAGAGCGTGGCCCGGTGTCTCCCAAACGCTGGTGCAGCCACAACACACACGGAATGCACAGCAGCTTCCCAGGGCCCCAGAAGGGGTGGCACTCAAGGGACCCCAGCAGGTCATTGCTCAAGCAGAGCCATCCCTGAGCACAGGGCACAGGACTGTGCCCAGATGGTCCTGGAATATCTGCAGTGAGGGGGACTGAATGGAGGTAATTTCCCTTTGCCCAGCACCAGCTGAGCTCCTTCTTGGAGCCCTGTGCTGAAGCCGAGTGTCCCCAGTAAGAGCCTGTCCCCCATGGTCCCCGCACACAGCAGACAGGACAGCCCCCTGCCAGCCCGTGGCACAGCACGGGGGGCTCACAGAGTGCCACGCTGCTTTGGTGGCAGGGGACCCTAAAGCTCAGTCCGTTCCAGCCGCGCCGTGGGCAGGGACACCTTCCATGGGACCGGCTCTGCCCGAGCACCAGGGGTGGCACTGGACGTGGCCCTGGGGGTGGGCTGGGCTCCAAGGGTGGACTCGGCGTGGCTGAGCTGTTTGCCAGCCTGATTGATCCTCTGATTGATCCTGTGAGTGATCCTGTGATTGATCCTGTGATTGATTCAGTGATTGATTCTGTGATAGACCCTGTGATCGATCCTGTGATCGATTCTGTGATTGATCCTGTGAGTGATCCTGTGAGTGATTCAGGGATTGATCCTGTGAGTGATCCTGTGATTGATCATGTGAGTGATCCTGTGAGCGATCCTGTGATTGATTCAGTGATTGATTCTGTGATTGATTCTGTGATAGACCCTGTGATCGACCCTGTGATCGATCCTGTGATTGATTCAGTGATTGATCCTGTGATTGATTCAGTGATTGATCCTGTGATTGATCATGTGAGTGATCCTGTGATTGATCCTGTGATTGATTCTGTGATTGATTCTGTGATAGACCCTGTGATAGATCCTGTGATCGATTCTGTGATAGACCCTGTGATCGATCCTGTGATTGATCCTGTGAGTGATCCTGTGATTGATTCAGTGATTGATCCTGTGAGTGATCCTGTGATTGATTCAGTGATGGATCCTGTGATTGATTCAGTGATTGATCCTGTCCCTCTGTGGCACTCCCAGGGATGGGACAGCCCGGTGTGACCGCCCAGGCCCCACCAGGGGGGCGGGGGGCAAGGCCATGACGTCACGCAGATCCACTGTGGTGACGTCACGTTCCTCGCACCGTCCGGGGGCGGGGCCAGTGACGTCAGGCTGGGTCTGTACGGTGACGTCACGTGGATAGCGCCATCCGGGGCGTGGCCAGTGACGTCAGCCGGAGCCCGCGCGGTGACGTCATCGCGGCGCCGGTCGGCCATGGCGGCTCCGTGCGCAGAGATGGAGCCGGCGGGGGCGCCGCCCTCCCCTCCTCACCCTCCTCATCCTCCTCCTCCTCCCTCTGCCCCCGCAGGGCTCGTGTGCTCACAGGGCCGCAACCTGCGCGCCGTGCTGTGCCAGCGCTGCGGGTCCAGGGTGCTGCTGCCCGGGGCGGCCACCTTCGCCCGCAGGGCGGTACCGGGGCGGGGAGGGGGCGGGGGCTGGGGCGGGGGGGGGGGGGGGGGG
>JAWWEE010000069.1:912052-925620 GCA_035221455.1 Xenops minutus | reverse complement strand
CTGGCTGGTCATCCTGATATCTGACTGACCACAGCCTGCCCGCCCCATGGCCTGAGTGACCACAGCCTGGCTGGTCACCCCAGTGTCTGACTGACCCACAGCCTGCCTGCCCCATGGCCGGACTGACCACAGCCTGGCTGGTCACCCCAGTGTCTGACTGACCTACAGCCTGCCTGCCTCATGGCCTGAGTGACCACAGCCTGGCTGGTCATCCTGATGTCTGACTGACCCACAGCCCAACTGGTCACCTCACATCCCAGGTCCACAGGCTGACCAGCGTCAGGAATCGTAGCCCTGGCACAGCCAGGTCCTCACCCACACCCACACAGTGGTGGTGGGACCCCTGTGACCTGCAGGGACATCTCACTGTGACTGTTTTGCCAAATAACCTGCTCTGCCACTGTCTGCTCTGTCACGTCCCTTGTGGCCGCTGTTGCTCCAGGGTGCTGAGATGTCTCTCAGGCTGGTGACAGCGTGTAAATGTGGGCACTGGGAAGGGGAAAGGACAGGATGGGGCTGCTGCACTGAGTTGTTGTGGCAGCTAAAACTGTCTGACCTACAGCCAGAGCAGTTCCAGGGTTTGAATCTTCTCTTGATTTTCAGGAGGAATGCTCCCTGTCCCAAGCCCTGACATTTGCATTCTCCAAAACCTTATCCCACGTGACTCTGGGAGTGTGTGGCACCTGAAGTGAGTGTAAGGCATTCCAACTAACGTGTGCAGTTCTATTAACTGAGTACTTAGAAACAAAACACAGTACAGGTGAAATGGCTGATGGAGCAGCAAATAAAGGAAATGTGCCAGATCATAGTTATTTTGAGGCAGCAAGAGTGAAGAGATTCCAGCCTGAAAAGGATCTGAATCATTGGACAAGCAGAGTGCAGTAACTGTGTGTGTCAGTGCTGAAGCATGTCAGAGTAGCCTTGTGTGTGTGTGTGTATTAAAGAAGACAGGAAGGAATTTCTCTTCTGTAAAAGCATCTGGTAAGAGCAGTCTGGTATATTGTGGCCAGTTTTGGTCTCTGCCTTTCCAAAGCTGATTGAAAATGGAGGGAGGCTGCACAGCCGTGGTTCTCACTGTGTTTTTCTGTTGGTATTCGTGGCCCAGTTGATTCTCCATTGCAGACCCCAGTAGGAGTGACAAGAACAGCTCTCCAGGGATGCCCTGGGGTTCTGACCTGGGTTCTGACCCAGCTGTGAAGGCACAGCTGTCACCATGCTGGGGTGATGGAGTTGTGTGTCACACCAAGCTCAGGGTGGGTTGTTCCTGCAGATTAAGGATGTTGCTGCCTCAAGGCTGTGGGAGGGACCTTCCCCTCGCCCCTCTCATGAAGCAGTGCTGCTGGCAGGAGTCTGGGGGGCAGGCACAGCCTGGGGTGAAGCCCCAGAAAGGCCTCCTGACAGCAGGAGAGGGAGAAACGAGTCCCTTGTCCCTGCAGTGTTTGAGCCCCTGCACTTTCAAGCTTTGGAGACTCTGCCTTAATGTAGAACAAGGAAGGTGCTGGCTGTGCTGGGGCTGCTCCATTAGGAACTTCTGCTGTGGACAGGCAGGATTTAGCAGGGGAGGGAGAGGGGCAGAACTGTAGTCTGGGGGCTGACGCTCTTGCTGGAGCAGGAGGGGAATCCTGTGCTGTGCCCTTGTTAAATGTGTCAGATGCACATTTGACATGAAAACTGCCTCTTCCCTCCTGCCCCCCCTTGTCTCTTAGCCCTAAGCCCAGTGACTGAACAGGTTCATCAGGGGTATGGACCTCAAAAGGCAGGAGAGCCTCACTTGGGTTCTTCACAGGCGCAGCAGAATGATGGGATCACGTCACTAATTTCACACTTTCACTTGGATTGTTGTCTGCTAGGGAACGTGTTTTGACCTGTAATGCCCCATTTATAGTCTGTGTTACTTAAATATATCATGTGCTGCACAAGCTTCATTTTGAAGGCACCACGGTGCTGAACAGGCTGTGGAAATCGGCTCAACTAACACTGAATGAATGACCTCCAAAAAATGGTACATGTGGATTGCTGGTACTGGGGAGTAGTGGGTGGCACTGGGACAGAGCTGGGGAGTGGTGGCAGCTTTCCCAGTCAGAAGACTTCTGGAGGGAAGGGAGACCTCAGGTCAAAGGCCTTCCCATCAGATCCACCTCAGTGCAGCACTGCTCAGTGATGGGGAGTGCTGGGAGCTCCTGCTGCCCTTTGGTGGGAGAGGGGAGGTGAATCCTCCGTGGGATCCTGGTGTGCTTCCTGCTGGCTCTTAAATGTACAACAGGATCACACTGACTGTGGAAATGCTAAGAAGAAATGAACAGTCTGATGGTAATTCTTGGGAGGAGCCTTTTGTACCATGAGATCTTGGGATTTTCCACCCTCAGGTAGGGCCTTGGGTTCCTGCAGCTTGGAGAAGCCACGAGAGACACCCCTGAAGTGCAGGTGGCACGGGCAGGGACCTGGGGCAGGGGAAGGGGCAGCTGTGCAGTACAGCTCTTAGTTTGGTGCTGCTCAGGAGCATCCCCTGGGCTAGTTCATATCCCCCCAGGGGGCTGAGAATTTGGGGGGCTGGGGGAGGAGTGGGGAAAAGGCAACATCACTGCGTGGAATTTGAGCCCTGGGCTGTTAATGGAGCTCTGGGGGAGGAATGTCCTCAGTCAGCAGACGTGGCCTGGGGGAAGAACTGCTGCTCCTGCACTGGACACACCACCAGGCTCGGTGTCAATGTCAGCTAATAAAAATTCAGATAAACTCACAAATAAACGTGATCTTTTCACTGCTTTTTATCCAGCATGTTGAAAAACTGTTTTCCACTTGCCTGCAGTAACTCCTAAGCACAGGAAGCACTTATGTAAGACCTGGGAAGGCTCATCTCTTGCAGCCCATCTGTCTCTGTCGACACCAAGACAGAGCAGAAACCCTTATTTCCAAGTGCAAGTCACTTTACATTAATTTGAAAATTAATTCTTCCATTTAGTGGCTGCATAGACTTGACTCCTAAGGCTGTTCTGTGTTGAGCTGTAGCAGTGCCAAGACAGGGAATAGTAATGAATCTGAGCCCCTTCGGGGTGGACAAATGATAACAATTTGGTCTAATTGCTTCCCAGTGTGGATTTAAGGCATGCCTGTTTGTGTGGGTCAGGTGTTTATATACCACAAACATCTTTAGGATGGTTAAAAGCAGAGCTTGCTCTGTTCTGGCTCTGGGATTGAGATGGGTTCACAGCCCCAGAGCTGGGCTGGGCTGACACTGGCACCTCGTGTAGCTTCACCTCTCTGCTCCCATTCCCACCCAAACCTCTCCCCTGAGCAACTGCTGGACTCTTTGTATGTTCAGTTTCTTGGGCTGCTGGGTTGAGACGTGGAAGTTTGAGCTCTGCAGCCTCTGAGATAATCCAGAAGCAGTGGTAGGATAAAGGTCTTGTTCCTTTCAGCAGCCAAAGGCTGTGAGATCAGCCGAGCTGTCCTGGGGAACTGCCTTGTCACAATGACACTCTTCCTTCCCTAAATTAAGTGCATTCCACTGAGCCAGGTGGTTGGTGCTTGGAGCAGGGACTGGAATTCAAGGCTCCCTCTTTCCTCAGCTCTGCAAGTCAGCAAAAGGCCTTGGTGCCTGGGCCTACCAACACCTGAGGTCTCTCCATGATTCCTCCCCTCTTGCCAGGGGAATCTCTGCCAGAGCAGTGACGACAATGTGGACTTTGAAGCAGAAGCTTGGAGGACTTTGCTGTTTGTCTCCCTGCTGTGTTCCATGGTCCTCCCAGAGGCAGCCAGGAGGGACTGAAGTGTCATCATTGCAACACCTGCACTGAGGGTGTCTGTGGAGCTGCAGGTACACAGGGCAAGGGCTCAGCAGAGTTCAGAGAAGAGCTGTGGGTTGATGAAAGCTGGGCCAGGAGAGGTGGCTGTGGTGTCCCCTGTCCTGCCCAGCTCACCTTGCTGCTTCCCCTAAACCCCTGTGAGCAGGGACTGCCCCCTCTGGCAGTGCTGAGTGGGGGTGTTTGGGGGAACAGGGGACTCTGAAATGTGCTATGAATTTCCCTGAAGGTCATTTTACATGTCTGACATTACAGGAACAAAAGTAGGAGGAAAGGAAACAATAGAGAGGAAATAGCTTCGGGGTCCTTGGAAAAGTGGTGCAGGGAAAGCTTCCCTGCCTCCTGCAGAGTCAGCTTAACACAGGCCAAGCTCCAGAATCAAAGAAACACTAAACCACCGAGCCTTTTGCCAAAAACCACTGAGTATTCTGCAGCTGCTTGGGGACACGGAAGGAAACCACAGCAGATGAGTGGAACTTGCCATGAAAGTGCAGGGAGAACGTGAGGGCTTTGATAAAAGCCAGCTCTGTTCTACTTTCAACCAACACTTTTATGCATTTCAGCATAAATACTTGTGTGCTGAGTTGTGAGGCAGCCAGGGCTGGACAGGGCAGCTTTGGGAGGAGCACAGTGGGGCCCCTTGGTGCTGGGGAAGGGGGAGATGACAGCCCAGCAAGCCAGGTGAGAGTTGCCCTGGATGGGGAGAAAAGCCAGGTTTGGCAGGAGTGTGCTTTGGAGTGAGCAAAAACCAAGTGCTTTGCTCCCTGCATGCAGTCCCTGAGGAAGAGGGATCACCTTCCTGGGTTGCTGATGTAACTCTGAGGGGGAAGCAGCTCTGGAAAAAAAGTGTTTCTTGCATCTCTCTTTCTTGCACAACCAAGTGGTTGCTGCAATTCAGCTTTTGAAGTCCTGCACACCCAATTGTGGGAGAGCTGCAGGGGTGTGAGCAAGTCTGTCCCTTGAGCATCACAGGGACATTTCCTGGGGGCTTCACTTTTGGTTTTGGTTAGGACATGAACTATTCAGACACAGCTTCTGCCTGCAGTAAGGCACAGCTGCCCCTCCCTCCTTGGCACTGTTTTATCAGCCCTGGGCTGGGCTGGAGGGCAGGGTGGGAGCCCAGAAATGCAGCTGGGCCTGGCATGGGGCATGTGGTGCCCACAGCACAGAGCCAGAGCCCTGTGTTTCAAGGAGCTCTGGGTGTGTCTGGCAGGACAGGGCAGAGCTGCAGGCACGGTCTGTCCTTCAAGAGTCTTTCAGGGCAGTCTGTGGGCTGGTGGGATGGCATGTACCTGAGGCAAGAGGTTGCACTGGGAGAGTTCATCCCCATTCCCTGCCTCCCCTTGCTGGGGAAGCAGCAGGGAGTCTGTGTATGCCCAGCTGAGCTTCTGCTCCCCCTTTCGTGTTCCTTATCTTCCAGGAGGCTCTGAATTCCCAGGAGGAAGGGAGGCACTTGCTGCTGTGAGTAGAGAATCAGAGCACTCCTGTCTGCTGCTGCCAGAGTCCCCTCTTCCTCTCTGTTCCAACCCAGCTGGAAGAAATGCCCTGAAGAGCAAGGGAAAATGAGCAAAGCCATGTCAGCACAGGTATCCTTCCCTCGTGGGGCAGCTGGCTCTGCACACTGCCTGGAATGCTGTGAGCAGCAGGCTCTTTCCATGGCAAACATCCAGACCACAGCTCGCTGCAGAATGGCTGGTTAATTTGGAATATCTGGCAGTGGAACATGAGAATGTGGCTTTAAGAACTTGTTGCCTTGTGCTTTCCTGGGAAGGGAGTGCCCTGTGACCCCTGGAGCACTCAGTTCTCCCTGCCAGGACATGCCAAGTCCAAGGCACTGGCACCAAAAAAGGGCAGGAAGCCAAAAATGCCAGGACTCAGCAAACAGAACCCAACTGCCAAGGAGAAAATCCCTCTAGCTCTCCTGGAGCCCCTTTAGGCACTAGAAGGGCTCTCAGGTCTCCCTGGAGCCTTTTATTCAGGCTGAGCATCCCCAGCTCTCCCAGCCTGGCTCCAGAGCAGAGGGGCTCCAGCCATCAAAGCATGTTTGTGGCCCTAAAAAAGAGGCCAGTTACTGTAGCAGGGAAGACAAGGTGTGTTTCCAGTATCTAACCCAAAAGTTAGTGATGGAGAACACAACATTTTGAGTTTAATCATTAGAGGGTACCAAAGTCTGGCATCATTTGAGACAGGGGTACCATCCAGCACGGACACCCCAGTAGGGGAGGGATTCAGGAGGCCTTCAAATTGTGAATTAAAACCAAGTGCAATCGATGGAGAAGCTGTTTCAGCTTTGACATCCATCAGGGGGAGGTTTGGGACAGCAGGGGAGGGCAGGGAGCAGCACTGTGAGAGCCTGGGCTGAAGGAGCATTTAAAGGGAGCAGGGATGGGAGCAGCCCCTGCAATGTGGGCTTGCAGAGGGCAAAAGAAGTAGGGCAGGTAGTCAAGTCCATGCTTGCAGGAGCAGGATTAAAACAGTTGGGTGAACAAATAATGTAAGATTCAAACGAAGAGAATGTATTTAAGGCCATTAAACCAAGCTCTTATTTAAGGATTACACCCAAGAAGCACAGTGAGGTTACAAAGCCAAGCCATCGACATAGAGAATGCTGATCTGAAACTTGCCCATGGAATGCTGATCTGTGTACAGACACTGCTGCAAGTGCTCTGACTGTCACAGAGGGAACCTCACAAAGCAAAACCAGAGCCCAGCCCTTTGGGGTTCCACTCTGGCAACTCAGGCACATCCTGCTGCTTAATGGGACACTCCCTGCGGGGGAAGGACCAGGTATAAACAGGATTTAATCATGTCATTTGAGATACACCCATTGCACATGTTCAGTGTTCTGGAGGGCAGTGATGCCTTTCCTTGTACAAACTACCCTGGGTTTGTCTCCTGCACTCATCATTCTCATATTTAAGAATTCCCAGCCCATCTGGATCAGGGAGTGTTTAGATCAGGAATTAATTCAGCTCTGTCTAGCTGGATTGTTTTCAGCTCTAAATGAAAGATATTTCTTGGCACCCAGCAAACCTTCCAAAAGCCTCATGCAGAATCCATGGAGGTTTGGCCTGAGATCAGTGGATTAAGCATTTCCACCTGGGAACATTCTGCCCAAACTGGGGCTCTGTTTGCTGCGTGCAGCACCTGAGATCAAATGTGCAGGTCTGTGTGATGAGGGACAAGGCTGTCCTGGCTTAGGAATGGGCCTCCCCCATTCAGTGCCCCCACTGAGACCCTCCCAAACCAGACCCTGCTCACTCCCCCACCTTTCCTTCTTCTTCCCTCTCTTCTCCTGGGATGGGGTTGAGAATTGGAGGCACAAAAGCTGAAAATCACAGGTTGAGATAAGAACAATTTATTAGAAACAGCAGTGAGATATGAAAAGGAACAGTAACAGCCACAATATTAATAACAAAAGGTATAAGACAAAGAAATGGTTTACAGAGAAAACCATGCCAATAAATAAAGTCTGACCTGCTCTTCCCCACCACACCAGCCTTTCTCCCAGCTGAGGGAGGGGCCCTGCCCTGGCCCTGCTGCCGATGCAGAACAACCACCTGGCCATGCCCACCTTGCTCCAGGCTCTGCCCTCCACAATGCCAAAAACAATCACCCCATCCTGGCCAAAACCAGGACAAATGTGCAGGTCTGGGATGGGGATGAACAAGCTCACTCTGCCATGTGAGCCCAGTGATGTGCCCTGGGCTGTTCCCACCCCTCTGTGTGCCCAGGGCACCTGCACAACCCTCTCCCCACACCCCGAGGCAGAGCAGGGTTTGCCTCCCTTTCCCAGCAGGGCTGGTGGATCTTCAGCCTGCCCAGGAAATAGAAATGGGCTGAGCACCCCTTTTGTGCTCCTGGGTGACCCTCTGTCCCCTGGGCACGGGGCAGGGACAGGGGCTACAGGGAGAGCTGCAGTGGTTTCTGATTTCAATGCAGTCCAGTGAACCCAGTTCCACTCTGGTGTCTTCTGCTGTTCCCATGATATGTTTAGTTCATGTCAATACATTCAGGCAGGGAAGGACACAGTGCTGGCTGCTCCTGCACCTGGGGACTAGTGACAGCACAGTCTGTGACAGCCAGATGAGCCTGTCTGGGCAGAATGTGACCACAGTCAGGACTAAA
This sequence comes from Xenops minutus, assembly GCA_035221455.1. Lineage (NCBI taxonomy): Eukaryota > Metazoa > Chordata > Aves > Passeriformes > Furnariidae > Xenops > Xenops minutus. Next base: position 917,692 of record JAWWEE010000069.1, on the reverse strand, counting down.
CCAAGAAAAATCTCAATGCACAGCACAGGGAAGTACTGCTTTTCTTCATTCTTGCTAGCCGAGCTTTATAGAAGAGTTTTCCTCACCTGCCATTCCCCTCCCAGGCTACAGAGAGAACAAACCCCCTGTTTCTCTTCGCCTTCCACGTCTTCAAAAGGCTAACAAAGGTGCTGCTTTACCTGCTGTCAGGAGCCTTGTCCCTCCCCAGCCTCTGCAGAACTGACAGTGCATTTTGCAACAGCCAAAGGTCAGGGCTGTGCAAGAGGCCCTGTAAAAGTGCCCAGCCAGCAGCCCTGGGGCAGCTCGAGAAGGGCTGCACCAGACCCAGTGACCCCAAGTGTTGCAAAGGAAGATTAAACCAAAACCAAAATATGTGGTCCCTGTCAGGAGAATTTGGAATTAAATCCTTTCCAGCACTGAAACCCACCTGTTCCTGTAAAAGCACAGGACCCCAGACCCAGGAGGAGACTCTGGGTTCCCCTCCCAGCTGCTGCTGAGGCAGGGAACCACTGGTGGGGAATGGGGCAGGAGCAAACAGATGAGCAAGACCCATAGTCTGGTCATAGTCTGGGATGAGAAAATACAGGCTAGTGGTTCAGGAATCCTCCAGGACAGGAAGCACTGAAGGTGGGGAAGAATATCCCAGGGTAGTGGTGCTGTTACCCAGGCCCTGCTTCCACACTTCCCAAGGCATTTCCCGTGAGCCCCTCTGAGGGAGCTCAGATGGCTGAGCCATCTTCTTGTGCAATGTGTTATGTCCTCAGCAACCTCCTCATGTGTGCAGCCAGAGCAGGATTAAAGCACAGATACCTGAACCCAACCTCTCACCCTTTGCCCAGCACCAAAGATACCTCCAGTGCAGAATGGGACCCAGGGCAGCCCCACGGTGCCCACCCTGAGCCCAGCTCCCCTGACATGCGTCCCTGGGCAATCATTTGTCACAGCCCTGTGTTGTGCAGAGCTCAGGGGATCAGCCCCTGTTTGGGAGGCACATCCTCACCTCGCCCTCAGGAGAGCCCTGAGCTGCCAAATCAATCCCATGCCCCTGTGCCAGGAAGGGAGGGAAGGGGCTGTGTTGGTGAAGAATGAACTGTGTCACACCACCCCTCCCTCTGTCACAGCCCTGGCCCCAGCCCCAGCCAGGGGTGTTCCCCATGTCATCTGACCTGACCAAGAGGAAACCTGGGTGCTCCTTTTGGGAAAAGCAGTGAGGAAAGCATGGAAGCAGAGGATGGAGCACCTGGGCTAACACTAGTGTCTGTAGCTAATGGAGATTTCAGATGGCAAATGGCCCAGGGAGTCACAAGCAGATGGACACAAAGGCTGCAGCTGGCACAGAGGTGAGGAGTGATCTGCCCCTGCTCATCTGGGTTGTCCAATTCAGTGGGAAAGGGAAATCCCTGTTCAGGGCCTGGCTGCTGCTCCTTCCTGCTGTCAGCTGCTGCCAGCACACCACATCCCCTGCCCAGGACCAGCTCAGCATCCTGCATCTAGAGCAGAAAGTGATAAAATCACTTCTAGTAGAGACAGAAAGAGTCATTCAGAGCCACAGAATAAAACCTGTCACTGGGCAGCAAGGCTGGAATGGGCTGGTGTAAGGCTGGTGGTCATGGGGAATGGCTTAAAGCAGAGCAGGAAAACTCCCTGCCAGTCCCCACCCTCGCCTGCCCTGCTCCTGTGCAGGAATTGTCCAGACAGGCAGCTGGGCTGGGTTTTCTGGCTCCATAAAGGAGGCATTTGGAAGGGAGTGTCTCTCCCCCGTGGCACAGTCAGAGGGGCTGTACACATCTGGAAGGAGCCAGATGTAAAGCCAGGGTGAGCACACAGCTTGGGGATGGGGGTGTGAAACGGAATGGGTTTGCACTCAGGGAGGGGCAGACGAACCTGGGGACTGAAATAGTGAAGTCTTGGTGAGGCATTGTCACCTTCAGTGTCACTGCACATGTACCCTCAGCAATCCTCCCCTCTGGGTGAGTGTCCTGGGAGCTGGGGCTGGAGAGGGGCCAGTGCCTCAGGCAGCACCCACTGACACCCCTGCAGCACCCACTGACACCCCTGCAGCACCCACTGACACCCATGCAGCACCCACTGACACCCATGCAGCACCCACTGACACCCATGCAGCACCCTGCCCTTGTCAGAGGGCTGGGAAATGTGCAGGGAAACCCCAGGCCAGCCCCAAACCCAGTGCTTACAGCAGACAGACATGGGGTTAAGGCTCTGTCCCATTTTTGGGGATCCACTGCTAGAAGTGAATGTGCACCCTTTGGGAGAGGACAGAAGGCAGAGCTGCAGAGCTGCCCACTGCAAGGAGTTTCAGCCCAAGCCCTGCAGGAGCCCCAGCCCCACAGAGACCATCCCAGATGCACAGCCCAGCAGCCTTCCCTGCAGGTATCCTGTTCACTGAGCACAGGGGCTGCAGCCAAACCCTGCTCTGGGGCCACAACAGCACCAGGCACAGAGAAATCCTGGGAAACATGAGACCTTCCCCTGCTGCACACAGCCCTGATCTCCAGCTGGAAAGGAGAATGTGTTGGATTAATCCATGCTGTGCCCTTGGGCTTGGTGTTACTGTGCAGTCAGACTGAATCAAATGCATTTCAGGCCCCCAGAAATGTTTTTCTGGGTGTGCAACAGCAGCAGCTCCTGTAGGACTGGGGGCTCTGTGTCAGAGCAGCAGCTCAGGGGGGCACACTGAGGGAAACTGAGGCAAACCCAGCTCCAAGGGCCACCTGTGTGGTCCCTTCCACAGCATCACAGAACCATTAAGGTTGGGAAAGATCTCCAAGATCATCAAGTCCACCCTGTGCCTGATCCCCCCTTGGCCCCCAGCCCAGAGTGCCATGTGTAGTCATTCCTTGAACACCTCCAGGGCTGGGACTCCAAACCTTCCTGGGCAGCCCCTTCCAGTGTCAGACAACCCTTTCACTGAAGAAATTCCTTCTGATGTCCAGCCTGCCCCTCCCCTGGCACAGCCTGAGGCCCTGATGGCACATGAGACACGCCAGGACAGGCTGCAGCTGCCCAGGAGCCTCTGTGAAATGAGACAAAGCAGCACCAAAACATGAATCTCTCACCAAAGTCTCCCCAGCAGCTGGAGCAGCCTCAGTAAATCCAGATGAGCAGGATAATGCTGATTTCAGAGCTGAGGGACAGGTCAAAATCCACCTCCCAGTGGCTGTTAAGATAAATCAGAGCAGGTTGTGAGCATGTGAAAAGCTCAGCTGAAGCTGCACCAGGGCAGTCTAATCTCTGGTGTTGTTTGTCAGCTCAGCTGAAAGGAATGCCCACTGCACTCAGAGTGACACCATCTGCATTTTCTGCTTTGGCAAGGGGACTGAGCTCGTCATGCCATGGTGCTGTAACACTTCTAAAGCACAATAAAGTCTCCCAAGTGAGACTGACCCCTGGCAGTGCAGGGACTGTCCCACTGCTGAACTGCACTGGGGGACTGAAAGGGCAGCTTGGAACAGTGTGAGAGTCATTTCAGGTCAGAGCACTTGAAAAGCATAAACCAAATCTTTCAAAGTCCTAGAACTAGTTTTAAAAAATCAGGTCATTTTTTGTTTTGTTTTGTTTTTTTTTAACTAAATCAATGTGGGCACTTATTTTCCATGCATTAGACAGTTTGGGTTAAACTTTGCTCACAGCTTGAAGATTTTCGTAGTAATTTGGAATAACAGAACCAAATGTATTGTTTTGAAGGAACACATGAAATTCTCACAGGTCCACCTGGTGCCTGAAATGGGAGGCTTTGATAAAATAAAAAAGGAGAACACAGAAATATTTGTAATAGAATAGCAACATGTGGAAGAATTAAACCCAGTCTGGCCTATTTCCTCTTTTAACCTACAAGAAAGGGATTCCCAAAGATGTGTTTGTGAAGGTCCCATCACTCATGTGGTGCTGATATTTTGCTTCCAGCTGAGAAAAGCACAACAGATGATAAAAGGAGGGGAAAAAAGCATTTAACTGCCCTTTTTTCTCAAATAACAAGGAACAAAAGAAACTAAAATATGGTAACTATTTTCCTCTTTCATCTTTCTTTAATACTTGCTCTGGTGGTTCATGATCACTGTGGGTGCAATCCCTCCAGCCTTGGCAGGAACTTCTCCAGCTGCAAGGATTTTACAGGGGCAGACACTGCCAGGGCAAGGGGGGATGGTTTTCAACCAAGAGAGGAGAGGTTTAGATTAGATGGTGGGAAGGAATCCTTCCCTGGGAGGGTGGGCAGGCCCTGGCACAGGTTGGGCAGAGAAGCTGTGGCTGCTCCATCCCTGGAAATGTCCAAGGCCAGGTTGGATGGGGCTTGGAGCCACCTGGGCTAGTGGAAGGTGTTGGAATGAGAGGAGTTTTAAGGTCCCTTCCAAGCCAAACCATCCCATGGTTCCATGATTTCAATCCTGCCTGTCTCAGACAACCAGAACTATCCTGGTTTTCTTTATCAAAGGTCATGGTCAGAGTTAAAGGCCCTTGGCAGCCAAGGTCATGCTCCAGTGAAGTCATGGCAAGCAATTAGCATGAAACAAATGAGAGAAAAAACCAGAAAGAGAAGTTCTCTCAGGTCCCAGAGCTGACTGGAGCACAGGGAGAGGTTAGCTGGGTCAGGGCTGTGGGTTGCTAGAGGTTTTATATTGATTGAATCCTTCAAATATATACCAGCTTAGAGCACCAAGCGAAGAGTTTGGGCTTGTGGGGGATTAGGTGACATAAAAGAGAAGACTTATCTTTAATAAAACAATTGCACAGCTATTTGGTCTCCCCTCGTGTCCATCACCCAGCTCAGGGGGAAAGAGCACCTTAGTTTCACACTCACAGGAGGAACTGGAGCCTCTTTGTCCCTTGGTGCAGATACAAATGTGTGTGATCAATCCCAGCCACCCTCTGGTGTGGGGACGGCCAAATTCCCAAAAACAGACAGGGCAGTGCTCTCATATCCCACCCCTTTTTGTCACTCATTGCACTTGGCATAACTCTTTGGAAAAAACAATTGTATCAATGTTATTTGTGGGGTTTTTTTCCCACTCCCTCCACCTCTGTCCTTCTTGATCCTTGTTGCCCAGAGTGCTTGTGCCCTGCTTTTCTTTCAGGTTCCACTCCAGGCCCTGGGCTGAAATGCCCACCGTGGGGTTGATGACAGCAGTCCCAGGAGCATTGCTGTTCATAGAGCCAGCAGGACACACCACAGGGGCTTCACGTTCCCACCCAAACCCCACATTAAAGTGGGGCTTCCAAACACCAGAGGGGATTGCAGGAGGCTCCCCGTGGCTCTCCAGGTCTGGCCCTTTGGCTCTGAGTCTTTGGCACTGTGTGACTCTCTATCCCAGTGGGGCTCAGCAGACCCTGCTGTGGGGACACCTCCAGCCCCCTTGGATTGCCCACGGTCCCCTCTGTCACCCCCAGGGGCAGCACCCAGAGCCTGCCTGCAGGACTGGGGTCTCTGGGTGCCCACCAGGCAGGGCTGGGGTCTCTGGGTGCCCACCAGGCAGGGCTGGGGTCTCTAGGTGCCCACCAGGCAGGGCTGGGGTCTCTGGGTGCCCACCAGGCAGGGCTGGGGTCTCTAGGTGCCCACCAGGCAGGGCTGGGGTCTCTGGGTGCCCACCAGGCAGGGCTGGGGTCTCTAGGTGCCCACCAGGCAGG
>JAWWEE010000069.1:868914-902443 GCA_035221455.1 Xenops minutus | reverse complement strand
GTGGTGGGTTTCAGGCCCGGGGCACCCAAACCCCGCCGCCCCCAGCGCGGCCCCCTCGCCCGGCCCGGGCTCAGCACACGGGGCTGCTCCTCAAGTTGGGCAAAGAGCAAACTCCGCGGCCGGGAGTTTGGCTGGTGGCTCTGCGAGCTGGAGCCCAGGCAGACATGGCCACCATTTTAGAATGCAACACACAGTGGGAAGAGGAATGAGCCCTCTTCTTCATCTTCATCATCGTCATCATTATCATCATCATCGTCTCGACCCGTGGTGTATTAAGCTCGAAACTGTCGTGTGAATTCGGGTTTCCTTTTGTTGGTCGGCTCAGTTTATGGGGAAATGTTCTGTGGCGACCTTAGAGCCATAGTTTGTGTAGCCAGAATTGTTAGTTTGTTTAAAGGGGTGAACACCCGCCCTGGGGAGGAGAGGGGCTCCTCGTGGTGGGAAATACAACCAAACGATGCCGGAATCGCCCTTATTTTGGGTGAATTGCTCTTTCCCTAAGTGGAGGGTGGTGCAGCCGGGTTGAGGCACTTAACGTGACGGCAACAACTAGAATGTTAAAGAGATGCCGAGGTAAAATCTCCCCCAGCGAGGGGGGAAGCTGACAGAGCAGTTCTGCAGGGCAAACTTGGGCGAGGGAGACTTGGAGTTCAAAGAAATATCGTTCAGAAACACACACTGCTCACTTCGGTGTGGTAGCTGTTGCTGGGACTCCTCTTGGTGTCCATCCTCTTCCTTCTGAATAAAAGAGTAGTAACTTGCTGAGGTGGTGTCTGAGGTGGCCGAGGTGTTTGTAACAGAGTGAATAACGTGGCTCTCCCTGGAGAGGAAGGTGTTCCAGCTCTGGAAAAGCAGTCCTTGGTGTTAAGAGCACTCTTGAATTTGTGCCCCTTCTCCTGCAGGGCAGCCAGAGGCTGGCAGAGTTAATGGGGGGAGATGGTTTCTGTTCCAGAGTCACCACTGAACTTCTGTAATATTTTTGAGTACAACGATCTTTTGGGGTTGTACATTGTCACCAGTGTTTCAGCAGCTGTGAGCAGAAGAGAATTTACTTTTGCTTTTTGGGGTTTATTTCTTTTGTGATTTATTTTTTAAAAAAATGCCATCTAAAAAAAATCCCCTCATCTATTTCTTGGTTGATTGTGTTAAAAGCCAAAAAAGCTTCTTTCTGTTGGAGATCATAACCCAACAGCCCTCTGAAGGCCTGAATTACTTATTGCAACTGCATTTTCAGCCACTCTTCTCTTCCTGAAGAGGCAGGTATTGCAGCAGGCATTGCACCAGGTGTTGGACCTGCCTGGCTGTGGGATCAGCTCCTTCACTGAGCCTGTTTAGAACAGGATGAGAATAGTTGGAGCTGCTGAGAGCTGAACAGCGGAGCCTGGCTGTGGGAGAGCTGAGCTCCCGTGGCTTTATCTGCCCTGCCTAATGCCTCGGATGACTTGTGAAGTGCGTGCTTGGTTCAGCAGCCTGGAGCATAGAGGGAGCTCTTCCAGAGCGACCAGAAAAGCCTTTAAGTTGACGTAGTTCCTGGCCTTCCTCCTGCAGTCAGGAGCCGCAGTGAATACTCAGTTATTGTTCTTCTCGGTGTAATCCAGGGGTCTGCAACACTGTGAGCCACACACTGTCCTGCCCTTTGCACAACACTCTGTATGTGTGTGTGTTTGTGTGTGTGTGTGTTTGTGTGTGTGTGTTCTAAGGAGATGCCTTGTTTGGTGATGGCTGAGCTTTGGAATCGTCCTGCACCCAAGGCAAGCTCTTCCCGGGGCCGTGCCAGGGAGCAGGTTGGCAGCACCATGAGCTGTCAGGGTCTGTGCTGGGAAAGGAACTCATCAGTGGATGGTTTGGGCTGCCATTGTTGTAGTTGAAACTCTGCTGGGCAATTTCCAGCAAATGGATTCGTGTTCCTCCGTCTGAGCTGCAATATGGAAGAGCGGTGTGTGAGACTGGTGGTGCCCAGCTGCAGCTTCCCCAGTTGGTCATGGCACAGCCCTTCCTCCAGAGCTGGCTTTGACCTTGCAGCACTGGAGCACACTGGGGAGAGTTCCCTGAGCTCCCAAGGACTGGGGGCAGTGCTTTCTCTGCTCCCTTTCTGCTGGCATCACCTGGGCACCCAGTGGGCATGGAGAAAACCACAGCTGTGGTGGCTTCTCTTGTGTGGCAGCTTTTGAGGACAGTGAACTGTTCTGTGAGGGGGTGTCGAGGCAGCTGATGTGCAGGGGACATCTGGGTGGAAGACAGAGGACTCTGGGTGATGGCTGTATGTTCATGAGATGAAAGAACCTCCAGGAATATAACAGAGGTATCATTTCTGCATGGCAGTTCCCAGTGGAGGACTCAAACGAACCTTTCTTCCTCTTTGTTCCAGTTCAGTTTGTTCCAGCCATCACTGATGACTGAGTTTTACTCTTCCTTGGAGACCCTTTATTAGGATTTCTTCCTTTCAACCCAGCAGAGTTTAAGCTAAAATAATGCCAGCCCAGCCATTCCTTTCTTGGCACAGATGCTGACAGCTCATGGTATTCTGGTACTTTGGAGTAAACTAAGTTTATTCCAAAAACTTAGTGGTGGCCTTACGTTCTGGGAGCTTGTGATAGCTCTGCAGATCAGTGGGGGCATTTAGGGGAGTGAAAGGAAGAATTGCCTTGTGGCTTGACAGTGGAGTAGTTGCTTGAAGTAGGTAGTTAATAGTACTTAGTGGAAGCAAAGAGTCTAACAAATGTGAAGTTTGACTTCAAGAATAAAAGGTAAAACGTGGAGCAGGAGTGGCATCAAATGCTCCAAGTCTTTCTTGAGGATGGACTGTTCCTTTGCTCCTTTGAAGAAATAACAAATAATGATTACTTAAGCCTTACTTACCATATTAATCAACTTCAAAATACACAACATTGTACAATGTACTAGAAGCATCATAACTTTCCCAAGGCCAGGCGTGAAAATTGAGAAAATTCAGGCTGAACTTCATTGCTTTAAATAATGTGAATGTGGAGAAGTACCTGTTAAGGCTTCCAAGTAACCTAAAGCAAGCACTTAAAGGTTAGAAGGTCTGGGTTAATAGACCTGGAATCCAGAAGGAATTGATACTGGAGTTACTGAAATTATTGACTGTCAGTTTTCAGTAGATCCTGGAACACTGGGGGGCCTTCAAGAGGGCAGGGAGAATAAACTCTCTTAATGGTGGGTCACAAATGATTTCAACTCTTAATGAGTGTTTGTCATGAAGGATCCTTTTCCAATGGTCTCAGAACCTCAAGCCAGGGGTATGTGACTTTCTTTACGAGTCCAGAAGAACAAAAGTCATGATTCCAAATGGAGTGTGGAGTTCCAGAGGTGGCTCTTGCTTTGGAGGGATCCCAACTGCCCAATGAACAATGGATATTAGGAAGCAGTAATCGCTTAAGTAGAGCTCAATGAGAGGGTTTACCTTTGGAACAAAGGAGCACAGCTCGTCTTAGAGAAGGGAGGAGTGTAGGAAAACAACTGTGGATCCTTGTGGAAAGCAGTGGAATGGTGGGATGGGAGCTCCAGATAAAGCAGGGAATGCAGCTCTGGAGTTTCAGTGCTAAAGAAGGGGATTTGGGCTCTGTGGTAGCACGAGAGTAGGAGATTTTGCATTCAGGATCCTGCACTCGTTGGAGGACTTTAAAAAGATTTGATGACTGGGGAAAATACAAAAAAGCGTCAGTAAAGTTCTGCCCATGAAATAATGAATTTTGAAAAATGTAACCTTAGCAAAGCTCGAATGGTGAAACCTAAAAGCTCAGGGCTTGGGAGAACTGGAGCTGCTGCTTCAGGGACGTGTTACGAGGAGCAACATTGATTGAAACGCTGTTTAAACCTCTTGGAGTCTGTTCAAGCTGCTCCTTCAGGTGGTTGCTTGATTTATTTTCATTTTTATGGAGAAAAAGAAAACACAAAACCAATTCCCTTTTGGAGCAGCTTGATTGAGGGTTCTGGCATTCTCCTGGTCCTGGAGCTTTAAACCAACCCACTGCTAAAACAGGAGTTAAGGCAGAGAATTGAGATACTTTGAAACAGAAAGCTGATGCTGATGATCCTGCAGATTTGCTTGCTAATACAGAGAGGCTCATCCCGTTGATTTTATGAAAAAGGAAACAGAAAAATAACTCAGTTACAGCCCATAAATGAGCTCCTGGGGAGAAAGCAGAGGTGCTGCAGTGTCTGTCAGTGCTGGTGAGCTGTGGCTGAGCCCTGGGGTCCTGCTCAGGGGAGTCAGGTAAGGGGGCCTTTTGACTGTGACAGCATCAGCTGTTGGGGGAGGATGAAGGATGGGACTGAATTTGGCACTTTGGGTCAAGAATGGGTGGGGTTTTGGGGTGGAGGAGGTGGTTCAGTGCTGAGGTTCCTGTTCCCATGCTGTTCAACTTGTGAAGAGCAGCAGATCAGTGGCTGAAGGTCATTAGGAAATGTTGGCTTTAAATGAAGAACTTGTCACATTCATCACAGGGGTCCTACTGTGGAATTAGGTGAATTCAGAGTAGGTTATTTACTGGTCTCTAATTAGCAAGAAAACATGCAAAAGGAGCATTATTTTAATTTGTTATTTAAATTATTAATGGCAGTGGCCATGCACAGCATTGCTGTGGTCACCATGGGGTGGTTTCTGCTCTTCAGAAACGCCAAAATGTTGGGGCGTGCTTAAAGAATGGTGAGAGTTTCCTGTCCTTGCCTCAGGCTCTTCCAGGGAGGGGTTTTCAACACTCCCTCTGTTCAGCTCATTGAAAATTTAAGGTGAAACAAGGTAGTCTGTAACTTTCCACATAGGGCAAGAATAGTATAGACAATTTCTGTAGGTTTTTGTTGAACTTGAGATAGCTAAAAGATAGAATTGGAGTTTGACACTAAGCACAGCTCCTTTCCCCAGCACTGAAACCCAAGCGGATGGAACCAAAAATGCCTGTGTATCCATTAGGATGTGATTCCTGTCGAGCTCAAGCCTGGGTTGTATTGTGGGCTGTGCTGGGGGGGAATGCTGTGTGTGCAGCCAGGAGAGCAGGCTGAGCATTTTATAAAAGGGGGAGCTTGTGGGATCCTCCCGGTGCTTTAGCAGGGACAGAGGATCTGAGCAGCTGGAAGGGAGGGGAGGGAGGGTGTTGTGGAGGGCCAGGGCAGGGGTGGTGGCAGTCCCTGGCTGGGTGGGTGCTGACGGGGGGAGCCAGCAGAGCTGGCCATAGCTGTTCTGCTTCTGTTCTGCATGGCTGGGAAATTCAGGTCTTTTCTTAATCCCAGTTACACTGGGAGCAAAATCTAGGTTTGACTTACAGCTCTGGGGAGGACACAGACCTACTCCAAGGGCTGTGCTGGGACAGCCCCAGGAACAGCCTGTGCTGTCTGTGCTGGGCACACACACTGAGGGATCGTTCTGGGGATCAGAACAAAGCTCTGTCCACGGTGTCCTGTGCCTTGAGGGGAGGTGGCAGCAGCAGCTCTTGGGACCCTCATACCCTCAGGGTTGGGTCTCCCCCAGTCTTGAGGGATGCTCTGCTTCGAGGTGTTGGTCAGTGCTCTGAAGTGAATTGGGAATCTGGGATTTGCTGATCCAACAGCCCACCCATTCCAGCTGTTCCTGCAGTGCTGCTCCTGCATTGCTGGGTTCTGCTGGAGCCTCTGGATCCATTCTGGCACCCTGTTGTGTTTTGAGGTTCAAACCCTGTGTGTAGTTTCTGTCCTCTCTCTGCCTTTGGGTCCCAAGGAGCAGCTGGCCCTGACACCTGAGGATCCTTTCCAGCTCACCTTAGCCTTTATTTCTCTCCAAGTGTGGAGCTGGCACCGAAGCACTGGGATCTAGAGAAGTGATTCCCACTGCACACTTGTCCTTAGCTCTGGTTCTTGGATGGGAAGGATTTGTTTCTGCAATACATAACACAGCCCAGTTTTCTCTAAACTAAGAAATAGTCCACCAGGTTTGTTATGGGAGAGTTGTGTGTGTGTAAAGGTGTGTTACTGCACCCAATGCCCCTCCTTGGCAAAGAGCAATTGAGGGGATTTGTTGGAAAAATCCCCTCCAAGGAAGGCCTGTTCACCACAAACTGGGTTAGCTGATGATTGGAGTTCCCAACTAATGTTAGCCTTTAACAGGGTCAGAGGGGGATTAGTTCCCCTTAGACAGGAGCTTTGTGGCTGCCCCACAGCTGGGCCCTAATGGGTTTGTGTGGATTCTGCCATCTGAGCTCTGAGTGGGTTTTTAATGCAGTCACAAACCCAGGAGCCTGGAAGGGACCTCCTGAGTGACCGAGTGTGCTCCCTCCCTCCCTCCCTCTCTCCCTCTCGGGGGCAGCACTGGTGGAACACCTTTGCCAAGGCAAGCTCATGGATGTGGGAACAAAGAATGTAGGTCAGGCTTGCAGGGTGGGCATCCCAGGCAGCTGGGATTCACTGCAGTTCACTGAGTGAGTGTGTTCCTGTGGCAGGGATTGCTAAGATATTCCTTTGGATCTTACTCTGAGCTGCTGTCTGGCAAAATAATGAAAGCAATGTCTTTTTTGTGTGTCTGACACAGGAGAGATTGCGAGTAAAACACTACTTGCAGTTTTCAAAAGATGTTGAAAAAATATGAGAGACTTCAGAAAAAAGCCTGAGGGAAAAAAAAAAAGTCTTTATTTGCAGGATTGGAAAGCTGGCTCTGTAAAGAGAAGCAAAAAGGTATTTGTTTATTGAGAAATGGCTTGAAACGTTGCTTCCAGGAAGGGCTCAGGAATAGCTGCTTGTGCAGGCAGCAGATGAGGGATTTGGTTAAAAAGGACATGAGGATAAGGGAAGAAGAAAAGCTGAAGCTAACTAACTTGTAGAACAGCTTAGCAGGGCCATTTCTTGTTCCCAGGAATTCACAGGGGCGAGGGTGGTTAAATTTTAATTCAGAAATTTGGATGAGGTGCAGGGTTTGCCAGCTGAAATGCTCTGAACCTGACATCCCTGGAACAGCCCAGCTGGGAGCAGGAGTATGGGAATACCACAGGAATAGTTCTGCTGACCCTTTCTAGTTTGCACTACTACTTGAAATATTAGTATGATCCTTAAAGGGTGCCTTCTGCACAGCTGGATTTGTCCCCACAGTTTATAGAGCAGTTTGACAATTTGAAGTCAATCCCATTATTGCCTGGATTTGATGCCAGGTTCATAATAAGTGCAGGCTAAGGTGAGCACAGGATTTTGTCCCTTGCAGGCTTCTTACAGTCAGGGTTGGACAACAGAACACAACAGAGTCATTTCAAAGGAAGAGTTGGTGGTGGAAAAACTTCTTTTTAAGAAATGGATGTTTTCTTGCTTTCTGTATGTACTCAGTCTTACCACTCAGCATTGCTGCTGGAAGGTAATTAAAATGAACTTTTTAAAATAGGGAAATCCAGACCAGTTCCTTTGAGGAGCTGGATGGAAAGGGCGAGGCTCACAGATTCCCAGGCATGAGCTGAAGGGAAGTGTGTCTGGAGAGTTTGGGGGTGTGTGCTCTTTTCTTCCCCAGCAAAGCTCCTGATGTGGCTGAGCAGCTTTGCAAATGAGTCCTGCACCACAAAGCTCCCTCTCGTGGTGCTGCTGCCTTCCCAAGGTGCATGAAGACTTTTCTGTCACACACAAATGTCCCTTAGTGCTCCTTCGAGTGATCATCATGTTTGACTGGGTAAGTTGTGCTTCAAAACGTGCCCAAGGTTCTTGTTGGGTGTTCAAGAAGGGTTGAAAGCATCTTGTTTAGGACTTGAGGAACTTGCCATAGTGTGGAATAGAGAAAGATAAATATTACCCTTATTGGTTGTATCAACTCTGAGTAATTTGGATGCTCCAAAATAAACTGTGTGACTTTAAAATGACTCGGTGACAGACAGGATGGACTGTTTGCTGCACACTGTCATTTCTCCAGATGGTGAGTGCCTGTGGCTCTGTGACAGTGTCATCTGACACAGTTTGTGTTCAGTGGGACATGCTGCAGTGTGTTTGTAAAGTCAAAAGTGATTTTATAATAATCTAATATGACATATTATAGATAGCATTCATTTCCTTCAGCTCTGTCTGCACTCGGGTGGCCTCACCTTGAGCCCTGTGTGCTGTTTGAGGCACCACAATCTAGAAAAGCTGTTAGAGAGCATCCAGAGAGGCCACGAGGAGAGGCTGAGGGCACTGGGCTTGTTCAGCCTGGAGAGGAGGAGACTCTCTCCAGGCTAAACAGGGTGTTCAGACAGCTCACAGAGGGGCAGCACCGATCTCTTCACTCTCGTGACACTGACAGGACTTGAGGAGACAGCATGAAGCTGAGAGGGGAAGGTTAGGTTGGGTATTGGAAAAGGCTCTTCCCCCAGAGGGTGGTGGGCACTGCCCAGGCTCCCCAGGGCACTGGGCACAGCCCCAAGGCTGCCAGAGCTCCAGGAGGGTTTGGACAGCACTCTGGGGGACAGGGTGGGAGTGTTGGGGTGCAGGGCCGGGAGCTGGATTTGATGATCCCTGAGTCCCTTCCAACTTGGCATGTTCTATGGTACCTGTTTAAAAACCTCAGAAGCCAGAGTCAATCCAGTGTTCCTTCTCCTTAAGCAAATTTCCCATCTCACAGCAGAAGCCCTTGCAATTACACACTCCTTGCTACAAGTTAAACACTTTTAAGACTGTTAAATGTCTGTTTCTGGCTGATGAACTCCTGTGCCTGATAGGCTGAGAAGTCACCTCCTGAAAATACTGTGTTTAATAAATGGAGTTGTTCCCAAAGCTTATCTTTGGTAAACAGCTGATGTGCTCTCGGGGCATCCTGGTGTGTGTTGGGCATTCAGTATCAGTACATTGGAAAGCTTCAGCTGTAGGAAATGCCTGTGGTGGCAGCTCGTGTTGTCTGGAGTCGTGTTACCCTTCCAGTGCAGTAGGTAACTGGTGCCTTGCCAGAGCCAGTGTGCTTGGCCAAACAGGAAAGAACGTCCTCAGACATGCACCAGTCAGTAATAAAGAGGAGATCACAGAGATAATCACTTAAGTCTGGAGCAGGTTGTGTCGGGTGCCAGGCTGTGAACCAGGGGTTTCTGGAGGATACTGCCCATAAATGTCCTCCTTTGCTCCCACAGGCAGAGAGGACCAGCCTGCTCTGTGCTGTCTGCCCTGGGCTGGGCCTGTGTCTGCCCTGGGCACCCTTGGAGCTGCATGTCTTGAGTCTGAGCATGAGGCAGAACCTGCAGGAACAGGTCAGCATCCTGTTCCTCCTGTTGTGCCCAGTGGCATGCAGGCTTTCTGGGGGCTGTGCCCAGAGCAGCAGGCTGTGCCAGGGGACACATGGTCCTGCCACAAGAGTCTCCTGAGCTCTGCCCTCCCTTCCTTGGCTTCCCTGATGTGCTGCCAGGGCAAGAACTGCAGGCAATGGCCCTGAAGCTCAGCATGGGCTCGGTGACAATGTCAGGGGCAGTGTCATTGCCTACCTGAGCTCAGTTCTTGCCCCTGTTCCCTTTACTGCTGTTTCCTGACCTCTGCAGAGCCTTTTTGGAGGATCTGCTTTAGGGTGATGCACAGTCCACCTGGGGACAGCCTTGGCTCATGGCTTAGCCAGGCAGTGAGGCAGCACAGCCCCCTTGGTTTCATTTACTCTCACTCTAAACAAAGCTCCCAGGACCCTGCAGTTCCCCCCTGGGCAATGGAATTTGATCCACAGCATGTCTCAAGGGGCCTCACAGGGGTGTCATCACCACTGTGTCCCCTCCTGGGCTGGCTGCCTGTCTCCTGTCTCCCTCTTTTTGGTACAAACTCCAGAGTTGTGACTAATGATGGAAACAGTTGGCTTAGCTTGGGAGTCACATTTGTCCTGTTGAAGTACAACACTTCAAATCCTGCCCAACTGTTTCCAGTTGTGCTTCTCATCCTACAGCTTGAGGGCCACCAAGGATTCATCAGATAGCAGGATGTTAGAAAAGAATATCAAATGTTCTCTTTGTCAGACTTCCTGGTTTCATTGCATTTGGTGTTCTGGCAAAGAAAACAGGCAGGAAAAGAAGGGCTAATGTTACTGAATTGTTTAAGAACATGTTGTTGGGCACCAACCTTAGTCTTGGGGTTAAAAGCAGGAAAATAATTGAGAAACATGTCCCACTGGTTGAGGGTTGAGTGTCCTCGTGCTAAGTTGTCATCCTGCCCCCCACCATTGTCAAATTTCCCATTCAAAGTTTAGTTGCAACTGGCTTGGTCAAGTCTTAATGTGGTGCAAGTGCCTTGTAGGATCAAAAAGCTTTTATTACCAATTTTGAGGTCTGGATTAGGTGACCAAAACTTGATAAAGCATGTGGATTGTCCCCTTGCTCTTCAGGTTCTTCATGCTCTCAGTGACTCTTGTGTCTTGTTTGTTATGTAAGATAATTGCTTTGCAAACCATTGATGGTTGGGTTTAACACTAGTTTTCATACTCTCTTTGACTGCTAAAACAACAAATACTGTGTTGTGATGCTGGTCTTACTTTAGTTACCACCAACATTGAGGAATTTTCCTTTTCCTGGTGCAAAGCTCTTGTCTTACTCCACCATCAGTAGTTCTCTTGTGCATTGTCTTCATTCTGTAATTAGTGATAATAAGATAAAGTTATATGCAATAAATTCCTGTCAAGTTTAAATCAAATGAATTTGGTTTTGTGAATGTGTGCCTTGCCAAATCAAGTGTGTGCGATGGATGTCAGAGATCTAAAAGATAAAAATGGCTTTATAGTTGTGTTTATAAATACCACTGCCAGTTGCAGGTATTTTATCAAAGCAATAATAATATTTTTTTAAAATTGGTCATATTCCAGCTCTTTTTGAATGTTTGCAGCCAAACTAATTGTCAGGCATTGGCACAGCTGCCCAGGGCAGTGGTGGAGTCCCCACCCCTGGCCACGCTCCAGAGATGTGTGGCTGTGGCACTTGGGGACATGGTTTAGTGGTGACCACGGTGGTGCTTCAGTGATCTTAGAGGGCTTTTCCAGCCTCAGCCATCCCAGCACTCTGTGGAGGCTCACACTGCAGCACAGATCTTTGGTTCCAAAATGTCATGGGTTTTGTGGCTCCATTACCTCCTTTAAAGGCACATGGAAATATTTCAATACTCGATGTATCTCACTCTCCCTGCCTGCTCCCCATGAAGGCATTTGATGATGCTGATGGGTTGGGTCCATCTGCTGGAGGAGCTCCAGAGGCTTTGGGGGCACAGGAGCCTCCTGCATCCTTCAGTCTGCCCTGCTGTTCCCTTCCTTTCCCTGCTCTTTTGATGGAACTCCTGTGTTTTCCAGGACTGGCAGCCTCCGTTTGCGTGTGACGTGGACAAGCTTCACTTCACTCCCAGGATCCAGAGGCTCAATGAACTGGAGGTAAAGTGCAGAGCTGAGCTTTGCTCCTGCTCCCAACTGTGCCCCTGTGCTTTGCAGAGCTGATGTTTGCCAGAGCATGGGCCTTGGGACAGCACTTTGGGCCCTCTGAACAGCAGGGTTTAATTAGCACAGAAATTCAGCTGTTTCACAACCTGCTTAAAAACATTCTGAGCATGAAAAGTAAAGTTAATGCTCATTAAAGCAGAATAATTCAGGCCTTTTCCACACAGAAGTGCCTCTAAGTGGTTAAACTCAAACTCTCCAGTGCTGTAGATCTGTGTTTTGCACACACACAGCATCTTTCCAAAGGAGAAGAGATGAAACACTTGGAGTGCTTTAAAAATAACCAGCCTTTTGGAAGAAAAAATTGCAAAATCTGGATTGAGTTGGTGGAAATTTGCTGTTCAGCAGCACTTTCATTCACTGCTTGCATGAATTGAGGCTGGAAAGGGAGTGTGAGGAGCCCAGGGTGGCTGGTGCCAGTTGGGTGCCAGTGACTCTGTGCCTGATTTTAGTCCTGATTCTTCTTTCTCAAGTCCTCTCATGGTCATGTGAAATGCCAGGGAAGGGCTCAGGCTCTAGTTTGGGGTGCTAAGAGAGGGATTTGTGTGACCACAAGCTGGTCAGAACTCCCTGGAGTTTACAGCTGGCTTTTACCATGTGCTGCAAATAAAAGGCATCAAAATTTCAATTCCTGCCCTTCGACCCAGCAGCACTGCAGTGATCTTACTGTGGCAATTGCTGTACAACCAGCCAGGCTTTCTTTTCTGATTGTGCTCTGGCCCTTTTGTATCCCTAAAAGTGAACCAAATATGGTTGGGAGTGAGAAGGGATAACAGAAAAAACTTCTGAAATGTATATTTTTTTTTTTAAGTATTGATTTATTTTTGGTTTCCTACAAATACCAAATTGTAATTAACTACTGCAATAAGTAATGTAGTAAATGCAGTAAATCCTGACAATGCAGCTGCTTTAGGGAGTTTTTAGCATTGCTTGGCTGTTCTCAGAAAGTACTTTCCTCAGTGCAGAAAAAAGTAACAAGAAGTGACTTGAGAAAAGCCACAGAATTTCTTTTTGTCCAGATGATGAGAGGGAGAAATGCAAGTGACCCTTGCAGAGGGCAAAGCCAGGCAGGCAGCTGGGACTGGGGTACAAAACCCACCTCTGCCCAAAGCATGCAGTTCACTGCTTTGTTTGTTGGTTTGTTTTCAGGCCCAGACTCGTGTAAAGCTGAATTTCCTGGACCAGATTGCAAAGTTTTGGGAGCTTCAAGGATGCACCCTGAAAATTCCACATGTGGAGAGGAAGATCTTGGATTTATTTCAGCTTAATAGAGTAAGACTGTTAGGGAGGAACTCAAAAGGGGTGGTGTCACTGTCAGGGGAGATTTTGGGGTGTATCCAAGCTGGAAAAATATTTCCTTTTTCAAACTAACATAGCTAATATAGCAGTAAGATGAAAAATACATTATCATGGATAGTAAGTAATACACTGTCATGGAAGTTTTCATGTGAGCTAGGGGAGATCATGTTAAATTTCCAGCTCTTTTTTAAAGTTAAACTCTGGTATAAACTGATCCAGAATAAACTTAGGCTTAGCTGGAGAAAGTTCCTGAGCAATGACAACAGGGAGGGAAAAATTTTTCCATTAGAAATACATGAGGAAAAACTCCAATTACTTTTAGAATGAAACTTGTTAAACTTCTGGAGAAGTTCATGTATTCTGGTAGTAAGAGATGGGACTCTCTGCCCCCAAGGATGTGTTCTCTCTGTTTTCTTTATGTGTAGGGGAGTTTTTATTGGGTTTTTTTGAGCTTATTTTGTAGCACTTGTCCCAGTGAGAACTGAGTGTCCTATGCTAGAAAGTCCTGTTGGGATACAAAGTGACAAATTGCAGCCAAATAAATTCCCAGAGTTTGCACAATGAACACAGGTGCTGACTTGGTTTAATTCCTAAATAGGTTATGTGTTGTATATTCCAGTTATTGCCTTGAAACAACTTTTATGTCTTGTGGGGCTTTTTAAAAATCTGTGTTTTACTGGTTTAAAATGTCAGTCGTGGTGCTGTCCTGCCTTTTGCCTTAAACGCTGATAATTTCGTATTAAATATATAAGCATTAAATACACGAGCCTTTTATTTTCCCTTTTTAGCTAGTTGCAGAACAAGGAGGATTTGATGTAGTTTGCAAGGAGAGAAAATGGACCAAAATAGCCACGAGGATGGGATTTGCTCCTGGCAAGGCCGTGGGCTCCCACATCCGAGCACACTACGAGAGGATCCTCTACCCCTACAACTTGTTCCAGTCAGGAGCCAGTCTCTTGGTAAGCCCCCCTGGAGCTGCAGCTCATCCAGCAGCCAGAGTGTCAGGGGTCTGGGATCACTGGCACCTCTGGCAAGCTGCATTTCATGCCTGGTGTCATGCAGGTGACCAGATGCATCATGTGCTGGTGGTGAAGGCAGTCCAGAAAACAAAGGGCAAATTTTTAATTAAAAGTAGAGTTTTTAAGCATTAGTTTTCAAGGTAAGCTTTTACTTCTGCTTTGAACACCACCTGTTTGAATTTTCTCTCTGCAGTTTGCAGAAGCCTCCTGGTAAGATTCTTTCTGTGGTGGTTTCTGTAATGCCAGCACTGCCAATCCATGGAACATTCCAGGTCCATCTCTCTGCCAGAGCAAGTGCTCTGGGTCTGTGTTGGGGCACCAGCTCATCTCACAGTCACCAAGGGTGGCAAGTTGAGGAACACTCCCCACCATTGCAGCAGTGTGGCTTGTGACTTCTCCAGGCTTGAATCTTCATCCTTCCTGAGTCAATCATCAAATCCTTGATTTGGCCATTAAACCAAAACTCAGGGTTGGCTGAGAGTGGGGGCCACATGATCCCTGATGAGGAATAGGCCTTCTCTCTTGGAGCAGTAGTCATTCATTTGGAAAACCAAAATAGGTTGCAGTTGCCAACATCCATTTTTATTTCTTTGCAATGTTCTTTCCATGATGATCTTTCAAAGACAGGAGTGTTGACCTTTTTTAAGCAATAAAGCCCTAATCCTGTTACAAGCATGTCTCTGTGTACAGAAATCAACACAGGCCTTTACACAAAGCTACAGAAATGAGGGAGGATTTGATATAAATCCAGAGAGGATAGAATTAGACTTTTTCTTTAGGCAGTGACGATCAATTCTCAGTGAAAAACAGCTAAATTCTGCAGGCCCTTCACAAAAAGGGGTCTTTTGCAAGCAGAGGATAAGAACAAAATAGAGCTGAATATAAAAATCTTCGTGCTGGATCAAAAATATTTTGGCTTCCCTCAGACACATTCATGTTAAGCAGCACCATTTTCTGAGGGCATTTTGTTGAAAATTTGCCATTTGACTTTTTTTTCCTTCCTGACAACGTTGTCTTCCAAGTGAGTTCATTTTGCAATACATTTTGTGAGGAAGAGTCTTAGTTCAGCTCCTCTTTGGTTTTGGAGGAGCTGTGGCTGTGGGATGTATCAGCTCTCACTTGGAGGTGCTTCAGCAGCCCTTCACACAGCTCAGGTGATCATCCAGACAACACCAGTGCTTGCCTTCACTGATCCCTTTGATTTATTTTCCTTTATTTGGTAGTACTGGAAATGTTCATTGACTTTTCTCCTGCAAAAGCAAAGACTATGGAATGGTGTCGTTTCCACTGGTGACTGTGCCATGGCTTAAATCTCATCCAGATCTGAGTGTAGCATTAACTGTCTGTGTGGCTTAAATACATGTTAAACTGGCTTCAGAAGTTATTTTGACAGATATCCCAGCTGGAGAGATTTCTGTCTACATACTGAAATAGTAAACTCTGTGGAGCTGTTCAGAGGAGGGTTGGTGGGAATAACATGTTTTTATTAAAGCTCTTGTTCAGTCCAACAGCAAAAATTCCTTAAATCAGCCAGTTTCTAATACTCAAAGCAGCTCTCCACAGGGGGGTATTTGGTTTCTTATCTTCAGACATTGGATTAGACAGGCCTTGGGTGTTTGTCTCCAGAGCAGTTGCAGTGAAGCTGTTGGTACTGGTTCTGTAGCTCCCATTCCTACCTGTAGTAACCAGCCAGGTGATCCTGCAGAGTCCCACTGTGCCCAGAGGGATAAATGGCCCCTGCCTCAGCTGAGGTGTCTGCAGTCTCCTGTCAGTGCATCTCCTGTGGTGCATTGCCCAGATGTTGGATGATTTAAACAATCCCCTACAGCTCCAGCTTGCAGGGCTTGAGATGGTCTCACCTCTGTTTTTCAGTGAATCCAGCTGGGTCAGTAGTTGTGGTCTGGTCTCTCTTCCAAACTAAGGCTTTAGTGGCCTGAGTGGGATTTGTATTTCCAGACATTTGTGTGCGCCTCTAATAAAGATCTTTCAGTGTGAGACAGTTCTCTGGCACCCTTTATTGTGTCCCTGGAGAAAAACAAGCACCTCTGGGGTTTGGTGGCTCTTGCCTTGCATGGGTTTGTAGTAGGGGTACACCAGTTGGGTTCTGCAGGCACAGGGAGCCTGACTGGCTGGCTTATGGGTAAATTACTGCTAATTTAATTGCTGCTAACAAGCATCTAAACCTGGAGGAGATGAATTGCATCCCTTTGTTCCCCCATCTTTTGACATCCTGGAGGCCTTGTGACCATTCCTTCTGTGTCCCTTGTCTGCTAAAGGAGCTGCTCCTTTGTGGTTTCAGCTGATGGGCATAGAACGAGGTGGTCTTTAAGGTCCTTCCCAACCCAAACAATTTTGTGATCCTGTGGCTCATCTTCCAGTGTGAGCTTGAAGTCTGGGGGTGAAGGCAGTGCAAAAGAAGCAAGCAGTTCTGGAGGTTTCTTTGGTCAGTGTTGTGGACTGGCTGTGGGTGATGGTTAATCACATCCTGCTGCCTGTGACTGATACTGCTTTTTTGTTAAATATGTAATTCTTTCAGCATAGACTTGTCTTCTAAAATACCACTTTGTCCTCATTTTCCATCCCCCCTCCTGGCTGTCATTTGTTGCTGAAGGTCTGATTTCTGTGCTGTCTATAGAGCATCATCATCCTCACACCACTGCAGTGGTTCTTTACTGCTCTCTCTTGCTGAGAAAATGCCTGTGATGGGAACAGGGGAAATGTGGATGCAGCAATTCCTGTGAATTACTTCCTGACAACATGGGACTTTTTCTTTCTGTAGGCTTTGTTGTTTACTCATTAAAAACTGTTACATTTTGTCTGCTGTTACTGAGCGTTGTGTGGCTTGACAAACGGGGAATTGTCAATAATTATTCTGTTCTTTGCCAAAAATGTGCACGGTTTTCAGCAATTAAATGTGTTCATTCAGCAGCTTGAAAGAACTGAACCTGTTTTTGCATCTTTCCCCTTCTGCTCTTAATTCATGGGGCAGTTGTCCTCTCCAAATCATGGAAGAAGGGAGCTTCTGTGATGTCCATTGGACAAGGCTGTATTTCAGTCAGGACAGGGATGTGTGATAGGCTGTAATTTAATTTATTTTGCTCTGTGTGTTGGCATCACAGCAGTGCAAGCTGGGGGCACTGTGGCAGTGCCAGAGAGCTGGGATCCAGTCTGCAAAAGCCCCTTCTGGGGTTGGCATTTCGCATAGAGAAATGTTTGGTGCTCATAACACTTCAAGGAGGACTTCAGCTTTATTTAAGATCCTTTTCTGTGGTTATTGCAGTCACTAAGTGGGCAGGAAAAAGGGACTTTGTGACTTGTTCAAGCAGGTAATGTCATCCACGCCGTCCCATTAACCCAGCACAGTAATTACTAGAGCTCTGTCTGTTCTTTCCCACGACCCACAGAACTCGGGTTGGACGTGGGGGCAGAAATGAAACCATCAAACTGTGTCTCTTTAGTGCTTGCAGAAGCCAGAGCTGAGCAGTGACACGAAGGACAAGGAGTACAAGCCCCACGACATCCCGCAGCGACAGTCGGTGCCGCCGTCCGAGACGTGCCCGCCCGCGCGCCGTGCCAAGCGCCTGACGGCAGAGGTGAGACCCTGGGCACAGCACCCCGGGGGCTGGCACCAGGGCTGCTGCACAGCACAGCTTCACTGGGGCATGGGGGAACTTGGAGAAATGCAGAAATCCTAAATAACAGGGGGAGAGTCGGGGGGGAGCTCAGGAATGGCGTGCCTGAGGTTGGGAGCTGGGGAGGCTGTGCTGGGGACACTGCTCAGGACAGGGCACAGCAGGGTGGTGTGAGCACTGCGGGCTCTCACCCTGAAAGGCAGGTGAGAATGCTGGAAATGAAGCAGCTCTGACCTGCTGTTCTCAGCTGGTAAGCTGCAGTTACTCTCTAAAGGTGCTGGGCTTTTCTGTACTTCTGTCTGAGCTGGAGCCAGCTGTTGGGGCAGGGAGGGATTTGGTTCTGACATTAGCATTGTTATATTTCATTTGTCACTCTGGAATTCTGTCAGGTTTTGACAACTGACCCATGCAATATAAGGAAAAAGTGCATAACATGAAGGCAGTGTGGGTTAGTACAGTCTTGAATGTGCTTAAGAAATAATATTTATTTGGATAAGCATAAAATGCATTGATTCTATCTCAGTGCCTTCTGTGAAGACTCATTTTAGGAGATCATGGTGTGTCTCCCTTATTGCTGTAGTAGTCCTGTGGCTCCAGCCTTTGCAGCCTGATGATCCTGTCTCCAGAGAGTTCCTCCTCCTCCTTTTGTTTGAGCAGATGAAGAGAAGGGGAGGGTATTCCCAGGAGAGGGTCTGATTAGTGGTGACATCACGAGTTAGGAAGGTCACGGTTCATTTCAGACTCTTATTAACTCCCATTGTTCTGGTCTTGGTCTTTATTAGTAGCAATAGTACAGCTTAGTTGTTGCAAATTCTGCCTGTAATTATGCTTAGTTAATGAGTTACAATTAAGGTTTCTAAGGCTTTTCCACTCAGATACCTGGTTACAAGGGGATTTATAATTCTGAGCAAACCTCAGTAGCTGGGGCTGAAACTTTCCCTGTGGAGTGTGTGCTGTGGTTGCAGGATGCTTGTTCCCATGGATCCCTGAAGGATTAACAGCAGCACAAAGATACACTCAAATTCCAGCTGTTTCTCTGGCAGGGGTGTCAGATGACACTAACAAAGAGGGCACTTTTTTGTCATTTCAGTGGAAACCAACTGCTCATCCTTAGCCAAAAGGCAAGGCTGCCCTCCCAGCTCTTGCCCCAAGCACCACTGGTGCCATGCACCTAATTTTTGTGGAAAACAATCCTTGATTAAGAGTGGAATTGGAACACACAGTGCTAAGGCTCAATTAAGAAGCAGGGACTGACTGGCTTAGCAAGGAGCTGCAGTGTTTTAAGGCAGTAATTTCCACAAGGTTTGTTAATGTGAATATTTCTGTTTCATTTCAGTGCAGTCAGCCACACTGATTAAATCCATTTTATTCAACACTGAAGATCCAAGCAGTTGGCATTTGCACTGATCTGGTTGCAAAGGAGTAATGTTTGGTTCCTGTGCACCAACTTCTTGAGACGTACAAGGATTTGTCAGTGTCTTAAACCATAAATCTTAAATTCATTCTCATGTTTGCCAGTTTGACATTTCCTGCCTTTCAAAGGCTGACCATAAACCTTTCAAAGAAGTGAACCCCAGGGAAGCACTGCAAATGATCATGGCCTGTAGGATAAGTGTTGGTTTGCAGTTGTGGGACACACACAGTTTTACCTTGCCCTTTCCTACCTGGTGAGTAAACAGGAGAAAGTCTTCATTGGAAAGGAAAAGGGCAGTGACTGTCACAGGCTGGGTTTGAAATGCAAAGGATTTAGATGCTTGATGTAGGAAAGTTCAGTGTGAAAGACCACAACAATGCTGGGCAAGTGAAAGTGAGATGAATGGGAGTGATAAAAGGCTCAGGCTGAAAACAGGAGCTGCTCTTGTGACACTCTGAAGCTCAGGATCAGACACAGAGGAGCTGGGGGTCTGTCCCTGCATTGCTGGAGGCTCAGGGCAGAGGAAATAAATCAAAATCAACTCTGTAATAATCCAAATCAACCAACCAAAGCTTACAAAAACCCCCAAAATGAACAACAGTCCCCACCCCTTGGAGCACCTGGGGCTGGGTTCAATCCTGCCTTAGACCTGAGCCACACCCCCCACCATTTGAGCTGGTAGTGACTGACTTGTTGCATGACCTCATCTCCTTAGGGAATTAAGCTTAAAAAATACAATGTTAGAGAAATCTCTCACAATGCTGAGGGATTTGAGTTCTCCCACAGTCTCAAACTTTGGGCAAGAAATGTAAGAACTAAATGGCAAAACATGATTCTGTGCTGAAAGCTCCTCAGTGCCCCAGGAAGGTCCCTGCCTTGGAGACTGGAGCATGTTGTGCCTCTCAGGAGCACAAGAGGAGCTGGGGGAGCCCAGAGTTCCTTGTTCCTTTGCTTTTTAGGGGGTCCCACTGCAAGCAAAGCCCAGGCTGGGTGTGGTTATTGGCATGGACTTGGTGTGGGCTTTGCTTTCAAATCTCCCACTTTGTTCCCTGTGTTATTTCTCTCTGAACTGTTTCTAAATAATTGAAGACAAGTATTTCAGACCTTCAGGTGTCTCTTTAGATTTATTGGTTTGTAATTATTGAATGGTTCTGAGTTTAATTGAAGTCATCAGGGTCTCTCTGAGTTGCCCCTGCCTGGAATGGGGCAGGTTACCAGGTCCAAGCCCTGGGGGTGCCTCAGTGAGGTGTTTGTGTCCCACACCAGGGAATCCTGGAATGGCTGGGCTTGGAAGGGACCTTAAAGGACCTTTAGCTGGGACTCACTGTTGGCCACAGCACGGAGTGCAGGGCCAGCTGGAGACTCCAAAATCCTGGCTCTGTTCTTGGGCACGCAGCTGGGACATGAGCTGGCAGAGAACATCTTCCCTGTGCAGGTGCCAAACCAAAGTGTTCCACAGGAGGGGGTTACTCTTTCCTTTTCTTTTTTTTCTCCCCTTTTTTCAAGGCAACCAATATTAAAGCTGAGTCAGACCCTCCAGAAGCCCGAACTCACAACCTGAGGCGCAGGATGGGCTGTGCCCCTCCAAAGAGTGACAGTGGTGAGTGAGTGAGACACTGCAATGCACCTCCTGCCACTTGGGACAGGCTCATTGTAAAACCAGAGTTAAAGTCAACAGTTGGAACTATTCAAAGTAATAAAAAAAGGATGTCACAACCTACTGATAACTTGATTTTAAAATTGGATTTTATAGTAAAAGTTCTTTTATGGGTTGGAAGTATTTTTTATTTTTCTTGTAGAAGAAGATACTTTCAGTTGATAAAAAACTTCAGCTTTTGGAAACTTGGGTGTCCCTTCTGGAGAAATCTTTTGGGAAAGAATTGGGATTTGATATCAGGAAATGAAACTCATGAAGGCAAAAGATGTTTTGAGCTTAATGATAAAGTTCCTAAAACGTGATTAAATTGCTGCTGTCAACAGTCCTGAGTCTGTTGTTATCAGTCCTCAAGTACAATTGTTTCAGACTGAGAAGCAATATTTAATGCCATCAAACAGAAAAATAAGCTTGTTGACAAATAAATATAGGGACCATTTACAACTATGCAATGATTTAAATTACCTGAGCAGTCTGTCAGTCTCCTTTGTTCATTCAAAATCTATTTTTCAAGAATTTGTGTAGATTGTGGTTTTCTGTAACTTGATTTTTTTTTCTTCAAGGAGTGTAAGCTTTAACCTTCCCCCCTTGACAATATTTGTTAACACCACATGGAAACAAAAATCTCAGCTTATGAAGCTGCTCATAATTTAATTTCAATTAATTGAAATGGGATTTAAAATAAAACACTGTGGGCTCTGACAGTCAGTGCTGGCTCGTGGTGTTGTGCTTGGATTTTCAGGTTACACCAACTTCTGGGGGCACTGCAGGTGTTTAAATCTTGCCTTACCCTGACTGAAACAAGTGTGTGGGGGATAGCAAATAATTGAGCAAATAACTAGTAATAAATAAATAATAATGAGGAATGCTAAGCACTGAAGTGTTTTGTGATACTCTCATTTGTATCCCCTTGCCCAGACAAGGAAATGCGCAGCCTGGTGAAGCTTCCTGAGAAGAAAGAACTTGCTGGGGAAGCAGAGAAGGACAAATCCAAAGTCAGGTCTAAAAAACCCACCAATGCTGTGAGTACCCCCTGCCTTCCTGCTGCTCCTCCTGGGTCTGTGGGTGTGCAGTGACACCTCCTGTCACTTCTGTCCCACTGAGGCCTCTCCTGTTCTTCTGGAGCTGTGTGGCTGGAGCACAGCAGAGTCTGCTCCTGCTGGAACATCCACACTGCCAAAGCTTCTGGCTTCACAAAGCTGGAAAGAATAGCAGAGTTAAGTTTCACTATCTGTAACTAAAGTAACTTGGTTTTTGTCTCCAGGGTACAGTCTCAAAATACCCATTTTGAAAGCCTAGTCTGGTGGAAGTGGGTTTTGTGCCTGATCTCTCCCAATTGTTCTTTACCTTCAGGGGAGCTCAGTGCAGGCTGTGGCACTTCCATAGACCTGCCCCTGATTCCACAATTTCAGCTCTAAACTGGGAGCTTTGTTATTCAAGTGCATCTTAAAAAAACAACCCTGTCCCTGCTCCAACTCTCCACATACCACCAACTCCACCCCAAAAAAAACCCCAACCTGAGAGCAGTGGTAGTTGTCTCACTTTTGAGAAGATTTTGAGGGATTCTTTCTGCCCATGCCACTACTTGGGTCCCTCCTAAAACAAACATGTTCTCCTTTAATCCACACCTGTAGCTGAGGATGAGGGGTGCAAATACCTGACACCCCCCAAAAGGGATAAAGCTTGTGGGGAGGAGCAGAAGATGCTGCTGCTTATTTTAAGCAACAGCAGATGAGGCTCTGCCTGTGCTCACAGCTCTGCCCTGTGTTTGGGAAGAGCCTTGCAGGCTGTTGCTGGTGGGAGAGGGGTGTAGGACAGGCAGCAGACAGCCCTGTGCTTGGGCCTGTCCTTGGGGCTTGGCAGCTGCTCCATCACAGCCAGAAGCTGTGCCCCTGCCCAAAGCTCTGCTGGGAGCTCAGTGCCTTCTCTGGGGGAGAAAGAGGAGCAATCCCTTTGTCTTTTCTGGGGTCACACCCAGTTGGTCTCAGAGGGGAACAAAACCCCTGAGCACAGCAGCAGGAGGGGCTGTGAGCCCCCAGCACGTGCTGGGTTGTTCCTGTGCTGCTGCTGTGAACTGGCCCAGCACTGAGCCAAGCCCTCTGGGGTTTGGAAAAAGAACACCTGGAAAGGCTTGCAGCTCTTGTGGCCCTTTCTTAAATCACAGAGGGGGCTGTTTCAACTTTCACATGAATATTTGGTGTTTGGTTGTGCTTCCAGTGCAGAGATAAAGTAAAAAATAAGCTTTGGGAAATGGCACAGATGAGGGTTACCCTCAGTGCTCACGTTCCCACTCTGGAATTCTGTGTTGCAGGTGGATTTGTACGTGTGTCTCCTGTGTGGCAGTGGGAATGATGAGGACAGGCTCCTGCTCTGTGATGGCTGTGATGACAGTTACCACACCTTTTGTTTGATTCCACCCCTCCACGATGTTCCTAAGGGGGACTGGAGGTGTCCCCAGTGTCTGGCTCAGGTAAGCTGACAAACCAGTGCAGTTAGGAGGAAGGGTGTTTTATGGGCTTTTTCAAATTGATCATAGGGATTGAAAATACAATTTATTGTATTGCTTCACGAGGTGATGGAGGTAAAGCTAAAATGAAGGCTGGGTGTGCTTCAAATTGGAAAGCTGTCCCTTAATGCCAGAAATTGGTGTGCCTTGGAAGAACACCATGGGGTTTAATTGGTGCTTTCCCTCTGTGCTTAAAACTGGAGTGTCTCTGGGTGCTTCAGTGTGGTGCTCTGTGGATCTTGTTCTGCTTAGCTGCACTAGAGTAAGGAGAAATTAGGCATGTGAATTCATGAATGTTTATGCAGAGTTATAAATAAATAAATATTGTGATTTGGCGAGTCAAGCAGAGATTCTTCTTCTGACTCTGCGCTTTGGGGCATTTCAGTGAGGTGTTGTGCCTTTTTACCCCTCACATGCTGTGACAGCAGCCCATTTTTGTAAAACCTGAGCACAGGGTTATATGAAAACATTACAGAAATGATTCCCTTTTCAATTGCAGGAGTGCAACAAGCCCCAAGAAGCCTTTGGGTTTGAACAGGCAGCACGAGACTACACCCTGCGCACCTTTGGAGAAATGGCTGATGCCTTCAAGTCAGACTATTTCAACATGCCAGTACATGTATGTTCCTGCCTCACCCTGCTGCTGCTGCTGCCATGCAGAGTTCCTCTTGTGTGCCTAGTTAAAACACATGACTTTGGAGAGGGAAGGAGGAATTCTGGTTTTGAATGGGATGAATTCCCAAATCAGATGTTCTCATTTACGTCAGTGAATCCTTGTTCTTGCTGATGTCGTGGTTTCTTGTTCCACCAGCTGCTCGTGTGTTTTGTTTGTTTCTCCCCACTTTGGAAGAAGTGTCTGTAGGGAAGGGAGCTCTGTCACCCATTCCTCAGAGGACAGAGCAGCAGCATCTCCTGGAACATGTTTTTGCTGCAGTTTTTTCTCTTGTGGGAACAGTTTTGAAATGGGGAAAGGCTTCAAGCTCATGGAGGTTTCTCCCTGAGACAGCTTTGATGCACGTGCTTCTTCTCTGCTTCCTCAGTACATACTCCTTTTTCTTCTTCTCATGCATAGATGGTCCCCACTGAGCTGGTTGAAAAGGAATTCTGGAGACTTGTCAGTACCATTGAAGAGGATGTGACAGTGGAATATGGAGCTGACATTGCTTCGAAGGAGTTTGGCAGTGGCTTCCCAGTTAGGGGTGGGAAGTTTAAAGTTAGACCAGAAGAAGAGGTGGGTTTTGGAGTTCACTGGGAAGGGTTTTATTGCTGTTTTTCATTAAATAAGTCTCCTTAGTTCAAAGCACAATAATGGAACTGGCTTGCAAAGTGTTTGGTTTGTGTCTAGCAGAGTATTTGGAAAGGAGAATTTTATCAGGGTTTTGAATAAATAAAACTTGCTGTGATCAGACTTTCAACACCACAGGTGTATCCTAGTAGTTAATAAATAACTTTCAAACTGAATAAAACCAAATAAAAAAGGTCTCATTTTAACAAAGCAGGTCAGGTCAGGGTTGTGAAAGCAGCAAAGACAATGAAGGGTTTAGCCTTTGATTCACTGACCTGTTTCTTAGATTCCTCAGTTGTGAAAGATCCTTCTGTTGCTCTTTAGCCATTTTATCTTCTTGGGCTTTTTACTTCCTGTTGTATAAACCTACAACTGTTCTGTTCCATTTTCAGGACTACCTTGATAGTGGCTGGAATTTAAACAACATGCCTGTGATGGAGCAGTCTGTGCTTGCTCACATCACTGCAGACATCTGTGGGATGAAATTGCCCTGGCTGTACGTAGGAATGTGCTTTTCCTCCTTTTGTTGGCATATAGAAGACCATTGGAGCTATTCCATTAACTATCTGCATTGGTGAGTTTGAGGAATAAACCCAGTCTGGGAAACAATCTCCCTTTCCATTCCCCTTCTTATTTAGTGGACTAAAACTTGATTCATAGAGCTCAGCCAGAGCTCTCATTGCTGTCCTCTCACAGCAGGGTTAAATTTGACAGTGTAATTCCTACATTGATTTACTTTTGGACAAGAGGTCATATTTTGGAAAGAGACATCCATTCCCAGTTCTAAAAATCCATGAGTGATGCAGCAGATACTCCATCAAGTGTTTTATTATGCTCAATGTAAACTAAAAACCATGCAAGTTTTTTTTAAGAATCATCTAAACTTCAGCTAGCTCCTCAAATCTGGCATGTTTTGTCTGTTAGATGGCTCATGCTGTCATAAATCCTCTCATCAAGCCAACACTTGTCAGGTATAATCAGGACAGATCTTTGCCATCTCTTTGATATTCTAAATAGACTGAACTTCTTGAACTTCTCACCTAACAACAGCTTTTCTACAGTCTGGATTATTCTTTTCACTCTTCCTGAAACCTGTCAAGCTCTTTCCCTTTCCTTGTTCACATGAGTGTTCCAGCAGGATGGTGAAGCCACATCCCAGCTGCTCTTCAGTGGGTTGGTCATTCACTTGCTGCTCCTTGAAATAGCTGCTGCTGTAGAGCAGCCCAAGAGCCAGTGACTTCATTCCCTTGCTTTTGTGGTCCTTGCTGTTCCTAAACCAAGTGTTTGAAGGAGGGGAAGTGAAGGAGTGACAGGATTATGTGGTAGAAAGGATCTTCCCTGTCGTATGTTGCTGCTTTTTTTTCCCCTTTGTCTGGCTCTTCAGTCAGGCTGAAACCTGTGGGTGGGAGAGGAGTTTATTTGCAGTACAAACTTCATTTCATCTGGGAGAGCTTCACTCACTGCTGTTGGAATGGCTTTGTGTCCCAACACGTGCCCCAAGTTGTATCAGTGTTTGCAGCCAGGCCAGAAAGGTGCTTCAGTGTGTGCACAGGCATGTGCACACATGAGACATTCAGACACATGTGAAAGTTACCTGACTGCCTTCAGTTTATTTATCCTCCAGCAGGAAAGTCTTTGATGTATTTTCTTTTCATTTTCAGATACTTTTCTTTATTTCCCTTCAGTGTAGAGGTTCAAGTCTGGGCTTTTATTGGAGAGAAATGTGCAGTTGAGTTAAAGCTGTTCTTGGCCAGAGCAGTCAGTCTGAACAACCTGCTGCTGCAGAGATAGTGCTGCAGACTCTGAAGAGACTCCACAGGGCAGGGCTGGGTCTTGGCAAGTCATAGGGCTGGTGTGTCCTCCTTCAGTGCTCCCACATGCCAGGGAGGGGCTCATGTCCTGCTGCAGCATTGTGACCCAGGCTGCAGCAGCAGGGCTTTCCCAGAGTTCAAGGCAACAGTCCTGCAGGACTCTGAGTTTTATGTGAGTTCTAGAAATGGTAAAAGGAGGAAAAACACAAATCTCTGCTTCTGAAGATGCTTGGCAACTAATAAATAAGGTGTTAGTCCTGGCCAGAGGAAGAATTACTGTTGTTGCTGCTGGTGTTTCTACAGACAGCCTATGGAGCAGTGCAGGAAGGACTGGCACCTCCCTGCCCCTGCAGGGTGCTGGCACCTCAACACCTCCAGCAGAATTGTCTCTCTCTGTTACCTGTTCTCCTGAGCTCTGGAGACCCCTGGTTCCAGTACCCTGGTTCAAGTTTAGCACAGTTCATACCTGCTGTCACCCATTCCTTGGTGCTGGCACATACCAAGGAGCAGAACTAACTCTTGACTCATCCAGTGTTGGCTCTGGGCATGGGATGGTTTTTAGTGGCATCTGTGGCTGCTCTTCATCAACTCCTAGAGTTATCCTGGGGCAGTGATCAGGTCCAGGGCTGCAGAGTTATTGCAGGATGATGACCAAGTCCAAGCTGCATATTTATTTAACACTTCATAACAGCTCTCCCAGTGTAAGTGCCCCCTCCACAGCCCATCCTGCTGGCTATCCTTCCCCCTGACACACAGACTGTGTGAGTACAGGGAGCAGCTTCTGGGGATGAGGGGTAGGCTTTTGGATTCACACTTTGGAATCCTCCCAGTTGCTACATGATTTATGGAAAAAAAAGAACACTGTTGGGTCAGTTTTACTCTGCCAGCTCCTCAGGAGCCTTGAGATAAGGTGATTTGTCTCTTTTCCTTTCTAAAGAACCTTTTCTAACCTCGTTCTCTCTAAGGCACTGAAGGCATTTTCATCTTGGTGCTGCAGGGAGCCAGTGTAAGCCTGAAACAGGATCTGCTGGAACACATCTGCAGCACCTTAATTCTCTCAGCTGGCTTGCACTGGGTTAAGCTGGTGCTGAAAGTTCTTTGTTCTTCCTCTGGATATGGATTTTTTTCCCCTTGAAGCCTTTTGCATAATTTGGAAGTTTGTTTTCTACTTCCTCTATGTTGCTTCTATGGCAGTTAAGCACAAAGACAGAAAGAACTGGCTTTGCTTGTTAAACCCAAGAGGGAGTTTGTGTTCATGGGAAAAGACAAGCAGCTTATGTTTTGAAGTTGTGCTGAAATCAGCAGAACTTCTCTGAGAATTTCCTCAGCCTTTTCCCCCCGCCCCAGAACATTTGAAGTACCTGCTCAGAAATGTAAGCAGTTAAAACCAGATCTGGAGGAGAGGGACCTGTGTAAAATGTGAAGCTTCAGGAAGGTACAGAGCCTTTGCATTCCTTCCTGGTGATATGCCCTTCTTTTGAACATGGTGTATTTTAAAGCAGAAGACTAAAAATGTGACTGAAAGATTGCTTATATTTAACTTTTTTTAATAATCTTGCAGGGGGGAGCCTAAAACGTGGTATGGAGCCCCAGGGTACGCAGCTGAGCAGCTGGAGGATGTAATGAAGAAACTTGCTCCAGAGCTATTTGAGTCCCAGCCAGATCTCTTGCACCAACTTGTCACCATAATGAACCCGAACACTTTGATGGCCCACGGGGTGCCTGTATGTGTCAGACTCCTGTGCTACTCCCCAAACCCAACCCTCTTTGAGTGGAACTCTGCTTAAAGCTGATAATTGAAGCCACTTTTATTGCAGAGATGGTGTGGTGGTTTCCATGTGGGTTGCATCTTCCTTATCCAGCATAACGTGCCAGTGTGAACAGATGGGCAATGGAATCATTGCCTTTGGAATTGACTGGCAGACTCTTCTCTGGAGATCCATCTTGGATGTTTCTGTGTCTCAGCTGGAAGGTTTAGGCTCAACCTTTGGAACAATGGCAGGAGCTCTTGTATGTCTGTTCAATCAGACACCATTTTTTTTGGCATAGAGTTTCTGTCAAGGGCCCAAACCCCATTCTTCCTTTATTTGTCATCCACATCCTCTTATTTTTCCTGGATAAGTCCTTAGGTATTTAAAAAACATTTTTTCATCAGTTTCCATCTTATTCCATACTAGATTATTCATGGGAATTATGTCCCTTTACAACTTAATTGGCTTTCAACAAGCTGACCTTGGGACTTAAAGGAAAATCTGGAAAAAGTGGCAAAATTTGTAGTGTCTCCTATGCTTTGCTGGCCTCCAAAATGGAAAGATGCAGGAAGACCCAACTGCTTGATGCTGACTGTGTAGCCCCAACAGTACCAGATTTACAGTACTATGAACTGTGAGGTTCTCAATGTCTCTTGCCCTTCAGCTGCACCTTGGAGAGAGCTGGGTCTGTGCTAACCCCACCCTGAGGCAGAGAGGTGCCCCAGCCAGCTTAGAACTGTTCACAGTGGGGGTGTGGCTGAAGGGAACCCTTTGTTTTCCGGGGTTTTACACGGCCTGTTACCAAATGCCAGTTGTAATTCTTGGCCTTACGGTTTAAAACTCTGCGAAGTCCTCCCAGAAGTCACAGGGAGCTGGAAATCCGTGTTCTGCTGGCAGCTGGGGGTGGGTGTGAGCTGACACTGCTCTGTCTGTCCTCCAGGTGTACCGGACCAACCAGTGTGCTGGGGAGTTTGTGATCACCTTCCCCAGAGCTTATCACAGCGGCTTCAACCAGGGCTTCAACTTTGCTGAGGCTGTGAACTTCTGCACCGTCGACTGGGTACGTGCCAAAGCACTTCTTCTGTCAGTGAGCAGCTCCAGAGCTCTGCTTTGCTGCTGATGCACAGATCTAGGGCACTGATGAGAGGAGCCAGTTACTGGCAGCGTGGTGTTTGCTGGAGGGGTTGCTGTCCTGCACTGACCTGTGGGCTTCCTCTGCTTCCAAAGGTTTGGAGTTGTACATCAGGGCTGATGCAGCTTTTGCAGCAGCAGGGGGGCACAGTCCCATGCATGCCTGAAGTATGAGATGCACCAGTGGGCTGGAGTCTGCTCCTTTTGTGTTCCCAAATTCCTTTTCAAATCAAGAGCTCAAATGAAATTTCCCAGTTTATTGCACTGGGAATTTTCTAAGAGGTACTTTCTGCTACTGAAAGCCAAATCCAACTTGAATATCTTTTCTGACTTTGCCTCTGTGATAAAATCAGATGATTCATGTAACATACATCAAGAGCAATTAAAGACCTTGGTAGTCCATTTGGGGAAAAAAGTGGGAATTGCATCTGATGTGAGAGCATCCTCTTGGATGGCAGAGGTGCTGTAGGTTTTTAGGGAAGGGCACCTCAATGAGAAGGGAGCAGAAAGTTCTCAGGTTCAAACAGAAGGTTTACAGACCAGTACTTCCCTCCCAGTAAGCTTCCCTCAGCTCACTGAGGCAGCAGAGATGGGCACACACTGCAGTTATTAGGTCACACTTATTGAATGACTTCTTTGTCTTTTTTAAGACATGCACAAATGGAGGAGAGTTACTCCAAAGTTACAAGTAATTTTTCCTTCCCACCAGATGACTCAGACACACAGTGTTGTCTGATCTCAGAAAGATCCTTTGGAGCTTCTGATATTTCAAATTACTTCTCTCAGGACTTTTTTCCCCCTAGAAGGTCTTGGCTATTTGTAAGTGCAGTCCAACTGAGAGGGTTGCTAGATTTAAAAAACATCACTTAGAAGAGGGAGATGATTCAATACTGCAAGAAAGGTCTCTGCACTATGACTGTGCCCGTGTGGCAGATGGCTTGGTTTGCCTTTTCCTCTTGTCCTTCATGAGTTTCATTCTGGACTCACACGTAACCTCATTGTACCCTGCCCATCACTCTGCCTGACCTCCAAATAAAGCTGGGAGTGACCTGCCCAGCTCATGGTGAATTGTTTGCTCTGCCTGCAGCCAGTTAGGGATTTCAGTGGGGCACAAAGTCAGCAGGTTCTCCTGCTGCAGCACAGAACATGTCCCTGTACACCAGCCATGTCAGGGAGAAGAAGGGCCTGCACCTGCCTGGGGTTGGGCATCCCTCAAGGGCAGGTGTCTGTACTGCTTCTGATGCTTCCCTGGCCTCTGCCTGTTCTTATCTTGGGTCTTCCTGAGCCCACTGTGGGTTAGTGATGGAACTGCCCCTAATCATGATCTCTCCAGAGAGGGCACCCCCCAGCTACTCAGCTCACACCCAGAGAGGCCCCTGGAGAGAACCATGAGCATTCCTGGTGTGCACAACCCTGGGGCTTGCCTTCTCTCATTTCACACTCTGAATACTGCTGCGAGAAAGGTTTGTCCTGGCCGTTCCCTGGGCCAGCTTTTGGTTAGTGTCATGAGGAGCTGGCACCTCCGTGTCTTTTCCCAAGTGGACTCCCTGGGTGCCCTGTGTGTCCCGCAGCTGCCCCTGGGCCGCCAGTGCGTGGAGCATTACCGGCTGCTGAACCGCTACTGCGTCTTCTCCCACGACGAGATGATCTGCAAGATGGCCTCCAAGGCAGATGTCCTGGATGTCGTGGTGGCATCCACCGTCCAGAAGGACATGGCTATTATGATCGAAGAGGAGAAGCGGCTGCGGGAGAAGGTTGATAAACTGGTGAGTGGTAGGAAATGATGGTTGGGGTTGGAAGGGACATAAAGGCTCAGCTCGTTGCACCCCCTCGCCATGGGCAGGGACCCGTCCCACCAGCCCTGGCCAACGTGGCCTTGGACACTCCCAGGGATGGGACTCCTAATGAATGAAGGAGCAGTTGGAACAGTGATGGGAGAACATGCTGATGCTTGTCCTGGGGAGTCAGTGGCTTAGAGGTGCATAGTTCCTTCCTGAGTTTCAGAGGAGCACCTGGGTGAAGAATCATTTATTATGTGCCTTTTTTAGCACCTGCCCTGTAATATTGCTCAGAATGTCACTTTAAAAGTAATATTTCTTCTTCCAGTAATGTAGTCAGAAAAGCTGATTTTTCATTAGCCAGAATTTCTGTCTACCTGCCTTTAATACCTGATTTCTAAACTTCATTATTCCTTTGATAAATTCAGCTTCTGATGTTTTAGCTTGGAATAGTCAGTTCTGTGTAATAGTCCCCACTTTGAAGTGAGGTAACCCTGTGTTGCAGGGAGTGACCGACTCAGAGAGGGTGACATTTGAGCTGTTCCCTGATGACGAGCGACAGTGCCTGAAGTGTAAAACCACGTGCTTCATGTCAGCCGTGTACTGTCCCTGCAAGCCCGGATTGTTGGTGTGCTTGTACCACGTCGAGGACCTGTGCCCCTGTCCTACCTACAAATACAAACTGGGGTAAGCTTGAGGTGGTAAATAATGCCATGGTCTGGAGCTGCTGTTGTCTGTGGAGCTGCTGTGTCTGGGTAATCTGTGCCTGCTGGGCTGTCAGTGGGGCTGCTTTCTGTTTCTGTTTCAGTCCTTTGCAAATCCGGTGCCCCCATCACAACAAGCCTGTTTTGTGCTCGCACACAAAGCCTCTTTCTCTTCAGCATTCAGCTCTTCTTGCTCTATAATGGCAAAAATTGCTGCCTAAGTCAGTTTGCATTTTTATTTATAGGAACAAGGTCATTGTCCCTTATATCTAGTCCTTGCCAGGAAGTATTGCTTTGCTTTTCAGAGCTTTCCTTCCTGTTGTCAGCTTTCCTTTGCTCTTTGGTGGATCTTTGTCCTGTGTGAATGTAGCTTGCTCTAAGACAGTTTCACAGTTCCTTAATTGTCCTTTTTGAAGGAATTGCAACATTGCAATTGTCTCTGGAAGAAGATGGTGTGGTCGTAGGTCTCAATTGTATAACCCTGGGTGCCCAGGAGCTCATTTGTGTGTTGCATGGACCAGAATGGTTTGGGTTGGGAGGGACATTGAAGGTCATCTTATTCCATCCCTACCACAGGCAGGGACACCTTCCACTCGACCAGGTGGCTCCTTCCCTTCCCCCCTCGTGCTTCCCCCAGTCCTGGTGCAGAGTTTGAGTTCTGTGCTGCCTGCAGGTACCGCTACACCCTGGAGGAGCTGTACCCCATGATGAACGCGCTGAAGATGCGCGCCGAGTCCTACAACGAGTGGGCTTCCAACGTCAACGAGGCTCTGGAGGCCAAAATTAACAACAAGAAAAGTCAGTATCTCACCTGCTGTCTGCAGCACATTGTTTGAAAGGGCTAATTTTTCAGTGTTTTAGTTTCTGTACCATAGCAGCTTTTTTCTTATGTGACAGTCAAAAGGAATCTTATGACATTTCATGTTTTAAAGTAAATATTGGAGCTGTTGCAGTCCCAGAAATGATGCTAAGCTGTCTCTGTGTGATGAGACTGTAAATCGCTTTGACACAAAATATAACTGAAGTAGAAACAGAAACACATTTAATGTGTTGTGTTTCTAAGCCTTACTGTGGAAAATCCATCACTTCTGAACTTAATGTCTTTCCCAACAGGTCTCGTGAGTTTTAAGGCTTTGATAGAAGAATCAGAAATGAAGAAGTTCCCAGACAACGACCTGCTGCGACACCTCCGGCTGGTGACACAGGACGCAGACAAATGTGCCTCGGTGGCCCAGCAGCTGCTGAATGGCAAGAGACAAACCAGGTGAGTGTCATTGGTGTCTGCAGCAAAACTGAGGCCCCAGAGATGGATGTCAGTGGCCAGGGATGGGTGCCAGTGCTCTGCAAGGGTTAAAAACTAGAGGAATCTCTCTGTCTCCTCAAGAGAGCCATCTTTGACAGGGAGGTTCTCCTTTACTGCCTGTAATAAGTGAAACATCCTGAGCTCTCCAATCTCCTCCTCCTCTGTGTTTGACAGTTGGGCAGTAAATTCATTCCAGTGTTCCCTGAAAGTTAAAAATGGTGTAGTATGTCCAGGCAAAGTAACAGCCAGCAAGATACAGTCCACTTGTCTTTGTGCTGTGGGGGCTGTAAATGTGTCCACAGTGCAGGTGGAATTGTATTCATTACTCTCTGTGTTGTGGAGAAATGAAGTGCTTTAACTCCCTGAGCTGCTGCTGGTAGGAGTGTTGTAGGGAAACTGAAAAGAATCTGCTCTTTATATTGAATCTTGTAGACAGGTTATTTGCTTGAGAGATTGGAAGGTAGGGCAGTGTTTGAGTAACACATTCTTTGTGAGCTTCAACTTGGTTCTGCTGGCACTTCCATGTCTGAAATGAGTTGAAAAGAGCCAGTAGAAGGCCAAGGCCAGATCTCCTCATTGCATGAATCCAGTTGTGCCTGTATTGCTGTAAGAGCCTTTCTCTCAAGGCCTTTCTCTCAGGATTCACAAATTACCATCTTCTGCTGCACCTGCAGAAGCCCAGAATGGTTTGGGTTAGAAAGGGCCTTAAAACTCATCTTATTCCACCCCCTGCCATAGGCAGGGACACCTTCCACTAGCCCAGGTTGCTCCAAGTCCCATCCAGCCTGGCCTTGGACACTTCCAGGGATGGGGCAGCCACAGCTTCTCTGGACAACCTGTGCCAGGGCCTGCCCACCCTCACAGGGAA
>JAWWEE010000069.1:849255-868814 GCA_035221455.1 Xenops minutus | reverse complement strand
ACAGCTTCTCTGGACAACCTGTGCCAGGGCCTGCCCACCCTCACAGGGAAGAGTTTCTTCTCAATATCCCATCTAACCCTGCCCTCCTTCAGCTTAAAGCCATTGATCAGGGCACCCAGACTCATTGTGGGCACACTGAGCCTCATGGGACAGTGGTTTCTCAGAAAATGTTGGGTTTATGTATGTGGAAGACAGTATTGCTGATGTCCAAAAATCTTAAATATGAAGTACTTCAGTAAAAATTGATTCTCCTTTGTCCCATCTGGACAATTTTCACCTATTTCTGGTGCTTTGAACACTGTGGTGTTTGGTGGAGCAGTTGCTCTTTGTGCTGGCAGAACTGTGTGTCACCTGCCTTGGCAGGAGTGTCGTGTACCTTGGCACTCCTGTGTTCTTGCAGTACTTCAGAGACTGACTTGGAAGGACTTTGGGAGTAGAATATTCTGCTGTCACATTTAGACATGATTCTTGTCTTCCTGCCTGGTGATCCCTGTGTAAGTCTTTGTCACAGGGATTTGATGAAAGTTGACCTTTGCTGTCTTGCACACACAAGAGAAGGAAGCCCCTGTCACAGCAACCTAAAAATATTGCAGCAGGGAATGAGAAATTCATGACACCCACAGACCTCTGCCAGACAGGGAACTTCCATCCTGGGCATTTGTGGCACCTTCAGCAAAAGAATTGTCCACTCCTGATCTCCTGCTTCATTTGGTGTTGAGCCATCTCTTCTCCTTCTGGTATTCCCAGTCTGTGTTCTCCCATCCCTGGTGTTTGCTCAGGTCTCCCAGTGCTGAACTGGGAGCAGCAGCTGTTCTGTGCCAGATGGGTCCTTCCTGAGCTGAATGTCCCTGGCTTTGCTGGGTCAGGGAGGAGCTGGGAGCAGTTTTTATCTTCATCTTCTTGACTAGGTGTGTTCTCTTCTTACCATGAGAGGCTCTCAGCCTTCCTCACAGCTGGGGCTGCCAGCTCCTGTAACATCACAGACTGGGATGGATAATTCATCCTGTGCTGCTCTACATCCTCTCTCAAGGCAGCACTTGGACTGGGAGTCTCATTTGCTCTAAAAGAGGCT
Organism: Xenops minutus; assembly: GCA_035221455.1. Taxonomy (NCBI): domain Eukaryota; kingdom Metazoa; phylum Chordata; class Aves; order Passeriformes; family Furnariidae; genus Xenops; species Xenops minutus. The sequence goes on along the minus strand of JAWWEE010000069.1, from coordinate 867,742 downwards.
TTAGCCCTTCTCTCACCATTTCTCTTTTGATCTTATTTTTTAGCATGTTTCTGGGAAAAGTCCAGTTTCATGCCTTCATAATTTTTAAGAGTTTTGAAAAACCATGTTACTTATTATCTTTTTCATTGAAGGATGAGGGCTCGTAATCTGTGAAAGAAGATTTAAATAAGAGAATTATCTGCTTAAAATCTTAAGTGTTACATCAAATACAGATTCATCTGCCTGAGGCTGCAAGGTACTGGGCAACCTTCATCATTCTGAGTGCCAGGTGTTGGTTGGGAAGGATTGTGGATTCTGCCTAAAATTTGGTTTGTGCTTTTGGCAAACTTTCCTTTCTGGACTGAGCATTTTGGTCTGATCCCAAATTTGGAAGTGTCATGCAGGAGACTTGGCTCCTGTGGGAAGGTTGTCCCTGTTAGTCCTGGCAGTCAGTGATGGGGGGATCTCCTCCAGCACAGCAAACACAGGTTCCTGGGGAGAAGACCAGAGAGATGATGATACTGCTGTAGAGTAAATCCTGTCACTCTGCTCACCAGTTCCTCTGCAGTGCCTGAAGAGATGCAAAGGGGCTGTACATCCCTGTTTCCTCCTGTTCTCTCTGTGCTGGGGGATTAAACCCTCACAGATACTGGTTTGAAGAAGTTCTGTGAACATCTAAATTGGGCCAGAGCACGGTGTGTCCCTCGTTCTGCTGGCACTGAAAGGGAACTGTTTCTGCTCTGCTGCCATAAAGGGATGTTCTCCCTGTCCATCCCCTTCCCTCTCCAGGCCTTGGGAAACTTGTTTTGCTCTTTAGTCTCCAAGAGTTTAGAGACCTTTGTGATTAATTACCCTGGATGGACATGGACTTGGCTTCTGTCAATGCTTTTTCTTAGGCTCGTGTATTTTCTGTTATCAAAAATGTACATGCATTTCATGTTATCAGAAATGTCTTGTGACATTTAGATATGTGTGTGTAAATAAATATTTATGTATTTAAAGACTTGTACCTTTCCCTGGAAGATACTGTAGAGCTTCCACAAAAACTAGTAGAGCAAGGCACACTGTGAAGAAACCTGTGTTGTACCTGAGGCTTTGAATTAATTTTATTGTTCAGCTGGCTGTGTGTGGGGTTTGGGACTTCCAATGTTATCCTGTGTGTCCTTTAAAAATACCTATTTTTAACCCAGAATGGTAAATTAAAATGAATTTTATAGTGTTCACATTCCAGTCATGCTGGCATATCCTGCTGGGCTGTTGTTCTGTGGATTCAGTTTGAGCCAGCATTGTAAGGGATCTCTTTCCTTTTCTGTTCAGGGTTCTCAGACCTTGTTAATATTAGCTTGAATTTAGAGAGGTTTTTAATATTGGCCAGTTTGTTAACACTTATAAGCCATTCATTTGATACAAAGCTTTTAGATAAAAATAAAAATGCTGATTTCAGTGTGGAGAGGATTTTTCAGAAGTGCCTACACAACCTATCAGTATAAAACCCATTCAGAACTGGGATTTGTTCTCTTTTGGTGTGGGCATGAGCAGAGCTGACTACAATAGCTATTGCAACATAACTGAATAGTTTATCCACAGTTGCTTTGTGTTCTGGAAAAAAGCCTAATTTTATTCCATAATAACCAGTGCCCTTCCAAGGCTGAGTAGTTGTTCCAGAATCCCATTTCATATGAAAGAGTAATTCAACAATAGCTCATTCTGCAGTGGCAGGCTGAGGTTTCCCATGTATGTGAGCCCTTGGGTGTTTGGGAATATTCTGTTATTCCTGAGTAAGGCCTGACTGACACCGAATCATAAGCAGATATTGGGGAATCCAAAAACCCCAGGATGTTTTGGGTCGCAAGGGACTTTAAAGCTCATCTCATCCCACCCCTGCCATGCTGGGGTTGCTCCAAGCCCTGTCCAAGGTGGCCTCGGAGGTTTCCCTCCCCCCTGTGCTGGTGGTAACTGGGAGAGCTGCCCCATGTCGTTGCAGGTACCGCTCCGGAGGAGGGAAGTGCCAGAACCAGCTGACGGTGACCGAGCTGCGGCTGTTCGTGCGGCAGCTGCACGCCCTGCCCTGCGTCCTCAGCCAGACACCGCTGCTCAAGGTAGCTGGGCAGGCCCGGGGGAGGCAACACGGGCTCTTAGAGGGTGCAGGGGCACTGTCCTGCTCCTGTTTGCTCCAGGAATTCATCCCAGTGCACGGGCAGGCAGGGGGATTTGTGCACAGGGAACGTGGAGGAACAGAGCTCTGACCTGCTGGTGTTCAGGGGCAGCAGGTTTTGATACCACAGAGGCTCATCAAAGGGTTAGTGTTGTGGGAAGGAGGGCAGGAGAAGCAGCAGGAGGACCTGGGCAACTACTGGTTAAAAGTTTGGGATCAGTTGACTGGTCTGCTCTTAGAGAGAAACCAGGTTAACATGAGAACATCCAAACCCCACTGTGATCTCAGGGAACTCTCTTGTTCTTACCACCTTCCTTCTTTGTCACTCCAGAATCAGCTTTCTTACAATCTTGGAATTAGATCCTTCCTCATGCTCTCTACCCACATTCCAGGAAACCCCCCAGATACCTCCAGCCAAACCCTGCCCAAATCTTCACTCCAGCACAGAAGCTGCTGCTGGCAGGGCTCAGGTCACTGTGGCTCCCACAGAGCTGCTGCTGGTTCTGTGCTCCCCAGATGATCAGCCCTCAGACAAGCTGAAAGTAATTAAAAATTCCGCTTTAAAATTTGCCAAAATATTTCATATCACACCGAGGGGCAAGTAAAAAAAAAGGAAAAAGAAATTCTAGGCAGCCAAAATTCCTGTCTTAAAGAACAACTGTCCATTAAGTGTTCACCCAGCACTGAGAGATCAGACAGTGTAGTGGAACTGAATAGGAATAGACTCAGCTTCGACTGGTGCCTCAGAAGCTTTATCAGCTTTATCAGTGTGTGGATCAGATTTGGTACAAGCCTATTTACAGTTATTTGTTTATAGCACTGGAACTGTGAAATTCTCTTGCTGGTTGAAAAGCAGAAGTTCGGAAATTCCAGACATGCAAACAGTTCCTCTCCATCTGGCATTCCTGAGCAGGGAAATAGCAAACACAGATGGTCAGGGTGTTCCTTTATATCATCCTCAACAAGCCTCAATCACATGTAGACATGCAAATTATGCTGTTAATATAAATGACCAACAGAGGTGGGTTCACAGTTTAATCTGTCTCTGAAAAAGGCTTTATTCCATGCTGGGGGAGTTTGCCCAACCTGGGAAAAAGCCTTGCTGGCAACATGCCCTGGTGTGAGCTGTGAGGGAGGAACTTCCTGCAGGAGCAGCGTGTCAGGGAGCACTGGGCAGGGTGCTCCATGCAGACAGTCCCAGCCTTGGCAGGGGGATTGCTCTGGATGACTGTCCCTCGTCCTGGGGGAAGTGCAAACAGCCCCAGAGGAACCTTTTGGGGTAATCAGCTGCTGAGCGTGTGGAGAGAGAGAAGGTGTTGCAGTGCATGCCTGTGGCTCACTAGCCCTGTGGGGTGCAGCTTGAAAACCTTAACAGTGCAGCAGAAATAAATCCTGGAACATCTGTGCCCCTCCCAGCGTTCTTCAAAGCCTTCCTAGCCCTCACCTTGCTGTTCCTCAGCTGCCTGAGCCATTCCAGAACAAAGCCAGACAGCAGCACTCATGGAACACTCAGTTTCCCTTTGAGCCCTCTTTGACACCTGTCTCAGCTCGAGGAGTTGGGAGTGGAATTCCCTTGTCCTGGGATACTCAAGCTTATGGCCATGTTATGCTGTGTATTGAAACACAATTGAAGTGTTCCAGATATCAGGATGATTTTCCATATGCAGGAGCTTGCCCTTCATGGCTAACCTTGCCCTTCCATGGCTGAGCGACTCGCCCATGGATTTTCTTCCCATTTATCATTGCATTTATATCTTCCAGGACCTCCTTGACCGCGTGGAAGCTTTCCAAGAGCAAAGCCAGAAGCTGCTTTCCGAGGAGATGCCCAGTGCTGCGGAGCTGCAGGAGCTGCTGGACGTGAGCTTTGCCTTCGACGTGGACCTGCCGCAGCTGGCGGAGCTGCGGGCGCGGCTGGAGCAGGCACGCTGGCTGGAGGACGTGCACGGGGCCTCCTCCGAGCACAGCTCCCTCACCCTGGACCACATGAGGCGTCTCATAGACTCGGGCGTGGGGCTGGCGCCCTACCCGGCCGTGGAGAAGGCGATGGCCAAGCTGCAGGAGCTCCTCACCGTGTCCGAGCACTGGGATGACAAGGCCAGGAACCTGATAAAGGCCAGGTAGGGCTGAGGCTCAGGTGGCATTGGGTGGTTCTGTGGGCTGTTCCAGGTGGAAATGCCAGGACTGCTGGAGGGGCTCCCCTTTGTTAGCCCAGTTGGCAGAGTGAAGGCAGAGCTTGTTCCAGCCAGAGGGGACAGGGCTGGAGGAGGAGGATGAGAGGTGGAGTGATTCTGGGTGTTGGGGTTGCCTTGGGGTGTTCATGCTGCTCCACCATCTCCTTTTACCATAAGAAAGGGGTTTAAGGTACTTCTTCCTCCTTTTCCACCTTCTTCCCCCACCCAGTGTCAGGCAGGAGGACACATGTCCAGGTGGAGCTCAGATATGTGCACCAACTACACTTTATAGCCCATATAGGTTCATGTAGGACTATTTCTAACTGGCAAGGAGATTTTTTCCATATTAATTGGTGCAGAGGAGAAGAAAATGAGCCAAATACATCCTTACTAAGAAGAATATTCTTGCTTCTTGTTTTGACCTCCTGATTTATAAAGTAAAATGGGGGAGAGCACCGTGTACTTAAAATTTCGGAAGGTGCCACAAACTTGTGTGCCAGGTTTCTTCCCTCAAGTTTCCTGACTTTTATCTTTCTTTTTTAAAATTTTGCACCAGCCTCATGCTTATGAAAACATGTGAGTGTTTCTTACCCACTACTACCCACAGTGTTTTAAAATAACTTCATAGAGCACAGAGCTGGCTAAGCTTGGCTTTAACCTCCAATATTGAGCTGTGTTGTGTTTGTACCTTTCTAAAACCACAGAATCAAACTAGGAAATAGAGAAAAGACAAATGTCAGGGGTTTAACCTTCTAAAGCAGAACCTTTCAGCTGGTGCAGGTCGGGGGTTTGGTGGGTGTTGAGGATCCACAGTTCTGTCATTCAAAAGTTAATAAAAGGTAAATCTTCCTTAAGTCCAAATGTGAGAGTAGGAGTCTGGAGTGAGCCACCAGATGTTTCTAAAGCTCCCCTGCATTCCCGATGCCCCTGCTGTGCTGGTGCAGCCCAGGGCTGGACATACCACCATTAGGTGGGGTGACCCTCTGATTTGAATAGCCAGAGGAGCAGGAGAGGCCCCCCTGTCCTGCAGCATGTCACAGCTGAGCTGTTGTGTCCCCAGGCCCCGGCAGTCCCTGAGCAGCCTCGCAGCAGCAGTGAAGGAGCTGGAGGAGATCCCAGCCTACCTGCCCAACGGAGCAGCACTCAAGGACGCCGTGCAGAAGGCCAAGGACTGGCTGCAGGAGGTGGAGGCTCTGCAGGTACATGAACTGTGCTTGTGGCTGCTGGGGAGGGACAGTGACCCTGCTCAGGCCACCAGAGCCACCCTCTGTCCCCCAGATGTGCTCTGGGGCTCCAGCATCTGTGCTCTCTATTCCCTTGGCCGTGGTGCAGTTACTGCCCTGGCTTTGGCTTATTTCTGCACCTGATCTGCACTCCTTCACCCTCACAACTGACTGCAATAAAATCTATAAAGCAGCTGTTAGCAAAAATCTCAAGTTAAAAAGATACTTTATTATGGAACTTGACCTTAAGGTCAGTTTTGCTCAGGAACAACTGAGGTGCAGTCTGGTGATACAGAAGTGGTTCCTGCTCAGCCTTGAGCCAGGGATCAGTGGGACTGCCTGGATCAGGCCAGGGTGGCACTGAGATAGCCCTGATTTCACATTTTGGTATAAATTGCCAGGTATTTTTAATATTTTTATTTGTCCTCATGTTTTTTCCATAGACTGAGCTCTGGTCTGACTTAGCAGTATTTTCAGGCCTCTTTAGCCTAAACTGAGCTTTTTTATAAAAACTTCTTTTGGCCTTAAATATTTTGAAGGGATAAAGTTCATGTAATACTAACTTTCTGAGGGCTTTCTTGAGAGGGCTTTAAATGAATTATTCTTGGCATTTGCAAATTTCTTGCTCTGGACTCTGAAATTTTGCCTCCTGAATATGGAAAAATGTCTGTCTGTGCCAAGAATTTTTGCTTCAGTTCTGTTCAGGTTTTAGTAAATGTCTGCAGTCGCTGTGACCTGCAGGAAGTTCTTGGTATCAGGAGGTTGGTAACTTGGAGGTTGCTGCTAGAGGTGCTGGAGTTGTTTGGGGGGAGTAGTTCCTGTTCCAGAAATTGCCTCCTGGTGCCAGTTTACTTCTAGGTGTGTTCTATGATTCCAGAATTATTTCCATTTTCTGCTGTGAATGCAGAGTGTGAGATTGTGAGGTTGCTTATATTGTTGGCAGTCTCTGGTTTTGGTTTTGGGTTTTTTTATTGTTCTTTTTAAAGTGCCACTTGGGAAGTGTGTTCTTCCTTCCACCCCGAAATGTAGTGTTAGCTTTGTCTGGTAATCTGACTCACGCATGAGTAGCACAAGTGTTGGACTAACAGCTGTGGAGGTGACTGAGATGTCTGAGCAGTAAATCCATTTTTCCAAGCTCCCCCTTCACCCTGAGTGGCTGCTGGGCCTCGGGGCAGTGCTGTGTCCTGTGCCCAGCCAGCATTTGCTGATTGCCCCGGCAGGTTGGGGGCCGTGTGCCCGTGCTGGACACGCTGGCAGAGCTGGTCACGAGGGGCCGATCCATCCCGGTGCACCTGGAGTACCTGCCCAGGCTGGAGGCCCTGGTGGCCGAAGTGCAGGCCTGGAAGGAATGTGCAGCCAACACGTTCCTGTGTGAGAACTCTCCCTATTCCCTGCTGGAGGTAAGAGATCCTGGCTCTGGGGGTCAACCTGACAGACACAGCTCATGGAGCTGCATTGTGGCCTCAGCAAGGAGCAGGAGATATTAAGTGTATTTGCAGAATTGCTTTAGCATTATATATTATTATATTATGTAATTTTAAGGATAGTTTTAAACTTTTTTAAATGCTTAAGATTTAGTTATGCTTTCTGTATTCTTAATCAGTAGCTAATGAGAGCAGGCAGTGCCAGTGTCTGACATCTTCCTTATGAATATGGGAATATTGACAGGTCCGTGGCACTGGATTTCCTCCAGTGTGGCAGGCTGAGCTGCAGGTTCATACCTTCTCCATCCTCCTGGGATTTGGTTTGCCAAGGGTGAGGCTGGAGCTGCATTCACTGCCCTTCTGCAGCTGCAGAGGGTGGGGGGTATCACACCTGCACTCCTTGAGCTATCCACACTGAGGCCCTCTGACCCCTGCAGCCCTGCTGTGCCATCTGGGAATGCAGGGCAGCCCCTGGAATCTCTGCCTTTTTCCAGGGTTTGCAGCTTCATTCCCATGGAGGCTGTTCAGAATATCAGTCTCTATGTGCCAGCAGCCTGGGTCAAACACAAGGGCGTTTGGGTCTGGCCATTTTATGAAACTGAAGTTTCAACCTTCCAAATACCCTCATCCTAATCCCTCAGATGGAATAACTGCAGGAACCTCAGTTCTCAGCCAGTGGCTGTGTTGGGGCAGGGCGGTGCCTTAGGAACAGTGGAGGTGTGTGACACTGCTGTCCTGTCCCTCAGGTGCTGTGTCCCTGGTGTGACATCGGAATGCTCAGTCTGAAGAGGAAGCAGAAGAAGCTGAAGGAGCCAGTGCCCAGTGGCAAGAAGAAAAGCACTAAGCTGGAGACTCTGAGTGACCTGGAGCGGGCGCTCTCCGAGAGCAAGGACACGGCGTCCGCGGTACGTGGCCAGAGCTGTCCACACTGGCGTTTCTTCTGAGTTCCTTGAGCCCTTGTTTCTGTTTGCCCCCTGTGCAGAAGTGTGGCTTCCACCCTGCTCCTCTTGCTGTGCTGCTCTGCAGGACTTCTGGGGCTGCACTTTTCTGTGCTTGCTTCTGGCTTCCCAGAATTGCTTTCAGTGGAAATGTGTGTTGCTTTGTGCTTGAAGCAGCCTCATGGTTTGCCAGGCAGTGCCTCTAGCTGAGAAAGCCCAGGAATATAAAAAATGAAAGCCTGTTTCCCCCCACCGTATCTAAACCTTATTAAAGATCTTTGCAAAGATAGCACCATTTATAATTAAAGCAAACACTCTACATAATTAAAGAAAACCTCATGCATTATGGAGTCACTGAAACACTGCTCTGGGTGGAGCAGACTCAGTCGCTGGTGGGGAAGGGCTTCATCCCAGCAGACCTATTGCAGAGCCTCCCCTGTGATCAGGTAACAAAGCCCTGTGGGTCATGAGAAGCAGTGGGCTCATCGGGTGGGGTTTGACTGTAATTGTCCCTTTAATGTGGGAGATTTAAGTTTTGGCCTATGGCAACTGCTTAAAACCTGGCCCTTCTTTGGTTTTGGCCTCCCTTGTCTGAAGGGCAGAGCTGGAGCTGTGAGGACAGGCTGGTCCCCAGTCACACCCCTGGGACTCCACCACCTCTTGTTAGGGAGATCCAGGGGCTGCACCCAGGAAAGCACAGTCATTCAGGGTGGCAGGGTTTGCTCCTGACACACAAGGGGAACCAGAACCTTCCCACAGAGAGTTTTGAACACTCCCAGCCTGACTCAGCACCTCTGTGCTCATAACAATGTGCTGTGTCCAAGTCCCACATCTGTCCAGGATGGGCACAGCTGTCTCCTCACTCCAGAGCTCATTTTAGTCCAGGCATCACACTTGAAAGCCATGATGTGGGAAATGGCCATTTTGTATGTATTTATAAACCCTTCTTCTACAAGTTTATATACATAATAAAATGCATAGAATTAATTAGTTGTAGCTGCCATGAACAGCCTTTATGGAACTGAAATATATTACTGTCTTTATGACAGCTAATGCTAAAGATTCCTGAAAAAAGGATCATGAGCAGGTGTAGAGGGCAAACAGCACATCCAGGGTACACCCAGAGCAAGTTGCTAGGGCAGGCCCTGAGCCCTGGGCAGTGTGTGCAGAGCAGGGGATCAGAGATGTATTTGTATTTGTGAAAGCTGCCCAGGCAGCTTTTAAGATTATCCAGAGTATTGAGAGAAGTACCTGCCATCCAAACCTGCACTTCTTCAGGATTTGAGCTGCCTTAAGGCAAGCCATGTTTTCATAGCACAAAGCAGGAAAGATTGGAACAGAGGGGAAGTTGGGAGCTATTTTATTCCAAAGGGAGAAGCTTTGTATCTCTGGGCCTCGTGAGAAAATGGAAGGGAACTGAAGTCACAGGACTGCACATCTGGCCACACATCTGCACACACTTCTGGCTCTCCATCCCACTCACTCCCCCTCCATCCCCACCACTGCACATCCCCATCCCTGCAGTTCAGGGGCCATAGCCCTGGCGGGGTCACAGGGGTGTGGTGTCTGCAGGGTGGTGTAGCAGTCTGTAAGGAGCAGTGTCCCCTGGGAGGTGACATCCCTCTGAATGCCTTGCAGATGGCCACGCTGGGGGAGGCCCGGCTGAGGGAGATGGATGCCCTGCGTGCCCTGCGAGCGGCCAACGAGGGGAAGGTGCTGTCGAGCGAGGAGGACGCCGAGCTCAGAGTGTGTGTGTGCCAGAAGGAGCCGGCCGCCCCCATGATCCAGTGTGAGCTCTGCAGGGGCTTCTTCCACACGGGCTGCGTGTCGGTGCCCGGGGTCCCGCAGGGCCCCCACGTGTGGCTGTGCCCGCAGTGCCACCGCTCCGAGAAGCCGCCTCTGGAGAAGATCCTGCCGCTGCTGGCGTCCCTGCAGCGCATCCGCGTCAGGCTGCCCGAGGGGGATGCCCTGCGCTACATGATCGAGAGGACTGTGAGCTGGCAGCACAGGGCACAGCAGATGTTGTATTCAGGGAACCTCAAACGCATCCAGGACAAGGTTGGCTCAGGATCACTGCACAGCCGGTGGCAGCCCCCGGCGGGCTCGCTGCCGGAGACAAACAAGGTGAGGCTGGGCTGGCTCGGGCAGCAGGGCCAGGCTGTGGCACTGCTCTGGCCTGGGGCTCACTGCAGCTCCCTGCAGATCCCACCGAGGCACGTGGTCCGTGTGGTGCTTTACCGGGTCCTGCTGTGCCCCTCGGCCAGGATGTGTGTGTGTGTTCCATCCGTGTTCCCTCCTGCTGGAGCCCAGGAACAATTCCTCCCAGAGAGCCTGTTCCCTCCTCCAGCTTCTGTGCTCTGCTGTGACACCACTGACAGCAGAGCTGCTGGACCTATCGTTTCTGGAGTGCTCACTGTTCAATTAGTCGTTATATTCTGTTCTTACAAGTATTCAAATAGAGTTGTAAGTGTTGAGAGTTACTAACAGAGGCACAAACTGTCCCGTGTGTTACCAGCTTGGCTCTCAGATGAGGTTGTTTTCAACGAAGTGTCTTCATGCCTTACTGCTCCTCTTCCTCCCCACTTCCACTGGACCTCCCAGGCTGAATATTCTTTAGGCATCCAAGAGAATTCTTCTGGTCATGTAGGGCTGAAAGTATCTTTTTAGTAGATTAACTAGTGTAGCTGAAAGGACATGGCCAAGATTTGGGGCATGTAAGTTGATGTTTGGGCCAGAAAGGGAAACAGTGAGTTTAATTTTATTAGCACAGTGGTATTAGCTCAGCATGGAACCATGAGGTTCCTCCCACCTGAGAGATTATAACCATTTTGGGGGGGCCTGGAGCTTCAATAAACCTCTCAGATCAGGTCCTCATGACTGCATTTCCCAAGTCAGAGATCCCTCAGTGGAAGAGCATCCCTCCATGTGCATCAGCCTGGGTCCCTCTGTGTGCCTGAGCAGGGACTCAGCACAGGTGTGAGCTGGAACTGAAGTTTTGATGGATTTGAGGTGGTTTTCTGGAGAATCCAGTGTCAGCATGGCTATGTCCTGTTACAATTGTTTTCCCAGTCATCTGGGCTAATCCAGCACACTCCTCCTAGAGAAGCTCTTCAGAGGGCAGTGAGATACAAGATTTCAGTAAGAGAAACAAATGTTGATTCTGTCACAGTTACTCCACACTTTAAGCCCCACGTTCAGCAAAACTATCTGCATTTTGTTTTCTAGGTGTCCCAGACAATTGGAGCAATGTCATTCTCCATGCCTCATGACTGGGATAACAGAACCATCTATTTGCATTCTCCATTCTCTACAGGACAGCACTGCATCCCACTTCATGGTTTGTAATCTTCACTTTGATTTGGTTTGGGGTTTTTTTGCCCCCTGTGTTTGGTGGAGGGGGGAGCATGTCCTGGTCACCAGGAGATGGCTGAGCAGGCAGCACATCTGGTTATTCCTCCATCCCCTCAGCAACTTTGGGGCTCAGTGTTGAGCTCGGGCAGAGGGGTACACTGCTCAAGGATACAAATTTCCCACCTGTAATCAAAAGTTGTGGGACAGTGGGACAAGAGGTACCAGGAGAGCTGGCCCCTTCCCACAGGAACAGCTCACAGCCAAGCTGCAGGAGGGGGAAAGTAGGAGACAGAGCACTGGGCATGTAGGAGGTGCATGGGAACAGCAGGGAGGTGGTGCTGGAGGCCAGGGGGCACTTAATCCACAGGACACAAGTCCAGGTAAGCTTTGCTGCAGCACAACTGTCACAGAGTCAGAGATTGGAGCTCCCTGGGCTGCTGTGCTGGGGTGCAGCTCTGCACCTTCCCCACCTCACTCTCTGTGCATTGGACTAACACAGACGTGCTGTGAATTGCATCATTTGATGACTGTAAAAGAAGTTATTAATCTTTTCTTGCCTCCTGATTCATAATGCTCAAGGGACACAAGCCCCTTCAAGTTTTCAAGTCATCACAGCTCAGTGTTACACAAGATATTTCAGTGCAACGTCACAGTTCACATCAAATAAGGCAGTTCTTGTGTCACCAGGTTATTTTTCAGGCCATGTTTGAGTTGTGCTGTATTAAAAAAGCTGTTATTTACACAATGATTTCGACCTCCCCAGCTGGGACTGTTTCAAAGCCCCATGTGAGCTTTGGAGCAGCAGTGGGTGGTGACTGTAGTGCAGGACTCTGTTGCCATGCTCATCCTCTCAGCCTTCCTTCCTCTCCCCTCTGGGCTTCACTTACGGATCTCAGTTTGTTCATCTTACCCACTCGTTACATAGTGAGGGGATCATCACATTCCTGTAGCTCCAGAAGCAGGAGAAGTTGCCAGGAACAATGAAAATGGCTTATCCTGGAACCAGCAGGAAAGAGGAGCATGGAGCATCCCTGCTGAACCACAGTGCAAGCTTTGATGTTTCCTTTTAACCCTGCTGTTAAAAATGAGCAGGGAAGAGGGAGCAGATAAGAGCTAATTCACAGTGTTTCACCCTTTCAGAGAATGTTCATTATGTGTGCAGCTCCCATCAGTGCTGGCACTGAAGGATCCCTGTTCTCTTTCCCTGTCTCTCACACTAGTCATTAGCACCGAGCTGGATGAGCTGATGATGGAGGCCCAGCTGCTGCAGGTTTCTCTGCCCGAAATCCAGGAGCTCTACCAGACCCTGTTCACAAAGCAGAGCCCTGCTCTGCCCCAGGAGCAGAGATCACCAGGGACACCCACAAATGAAAAGGCAAGTGTCCAACAGCAGCACCAGCCTGGGTCACCCTGGGACAGGGGCTCTGGCTCAGCCCATGAGGGGCCCACAGGGGTTTGTGGCTGCACTTCCATGAAAGTATATTTTCCTTGCTCAAAAGGAAGCAAGAAGTTGATAACAAATTGGTTCCAAATTACTGAATATGGTTTGTGGCCTAATATATTTTTGAAATTTGGATCTGGTTTTTATGGTCACTTTAAATACATCTGTCCTGATTTCATAGAATTGCAAAATCCCAGACTGGTTTGGGTTGGAAGGGACCCTAAAGCTCATCTCGTTCTACTCCTGCCATGGGCAGGGACACCTTCCACTAGACCAGACTGCTCCAGGCCCATCCTGGCCTTGAACACTTGACTCTTGTCCTGTGTTGAGGTTTCCCAAGGGAGCTGCCATGGGATCAGAGGCAGGAAATGAGCATAGTTCTCTTTCTAAGTTCTGTCTTTGGGACCTGACCCTGCCCTTTGCTCCCTTACACATCCCAGGCCGCTGAAAAGGCAGCCCTGTCAAACACTGCACTTGTACTTAAGCCTATTCTGAAAATCAGGGTATGCAATAACAGGAGTTTTAGATGCATACTCACAACCCTGCCCAACTGTCTCCCCAGCAGAACGAGTGTTGCCGAGGCAAAAAGGACGGGCTGAGTTACATGGAGAGGAAACTGAAGCGGCGCTTTGAGAGAGCGAGCTTCTGTGGCGAGAAGAGAGCGAGAGTAAAAAAGATGAGAACACCTAAAAAGAAGAAACTGAAACTGAGTCACTCAAAGGATCTGTGCAGTAACAAACTGGAGAGGGAGCGGGAGCGGCTCCTGGAGCTGCAGCGTTCCACTGAAAGCCACTTGCTCCCCTCAGACACGTCGTTCTCCGAGCAGGAGGACTCCGAGGATGATGATGCCATCTGCCCTGCCCTGAACTGCCTCCAGCCCGAGGGAGAGGAGGTCAGTACAGCCACAGCCCCCGGGATGCTTCAGGGGCTGGGGCTGGGACAGGGAGCTGCCCTGTTTGACAGCAGGAATGCTGCTCAGGAGGAGAGTGGGAGGTCCTGGGTAACCCATGGCAGGGTCTGTGTGGCAGGACTGATCCCCCCTGTCCCTGTGGTTGGGATGGGCAGGACTGATCCCACCTGTCCCTGTGGTTGGGATGGGCAGGACTGATCCCCCCTGCCCCTGTGGTTGGGACTGATCCCACGTGCTCTGGAACAGCCATGTGGTATCAGGACACCTGCATGGAATGGGAAGGGGAGCTGGGGCTGTGCAAACACCCTGGCCAGCTCTGCTCTTGGGATACAGGTGTGGGTGGAGCAGTGCTTTCGCTCTGCACAGGTCCATCCAGGCTGGAAAGGGAAGAGAGGGACAGCCCCAGAGAAGCTGAGTCTGTGATGGCTGGGAAAGCAAGAGGGGGGATAAGGGAGGTGTGCCCTGCCCACAGCCCCAGAGAGCAAAGAGCAAGGGGATACCCAGCACTGTGGAGCTGTGGGACAGGACATTGCTCCCTCATTTCAGCAGACCAGGAGCCCCAGAACGACCCATGAGTGCTGTGGGGGCTGTTCCTCATCCTGCTCTGACCCCCCTGTCTGTCCCTGGCCAGGTCGACTGGGTCCAGTGTGACGGCAGCTGCAACCAGTGGTTCCACCAGGTGTGCGTGGGCATCTCGCCCGAGATGGCCGAGAAGGAGGATTATATCTGCACCAGCTGCACGGGCAAGGACTCCCCGTATCGGAAGTGAAACTGCCAGAAACCCTTCAGGACTCGAGTTAAAGAAGGTTCCCAGTTTTCCAATTAAGCCACAGGGGCTGGTTTAAAAACCAGATTGCAAATGGTGCTACTTCTATCCTTATGGGATCATTTTCCAGAACTCAAAAGAATTTTTGACACTTTTGTATTTTCCCTTGATCTGTTTGTGGTTGTTGAGGTTTGAGATGCTGACTGTTTGCAGGGGTTTCCACCGATTTGGAAGGCATTTGACACATGCACCTTTTATTGTACAGCATTCAGTTACCTCTCTGGGATTTACCGGCGTATTTAATTCAGCTTGGTTTGGGTGCAAAAGAGAAAAAACAACAAACAAACAAACAAAACCCTGCACCATGAATTTTCCAATAATCCTCTTTTGAGGAAATCCCTGTTTACTCTGTTAACTCTTTGGAGACTTTAGTTTTTTTCCACTTTGTTTTTTCGTAGACTAGGTTTATTTATCTGAGCAATAACTTCTATGTCTGGTTTCAGTGACTGGAATGACAATTGAACAGAGTGTTGCTTCTAGCATTGGTTGGTGTACAGACAGCAAATGTTAGATCCTAGTGTCACTGAGGGCCCTGTGATGTAGAAGACAGGAAAAAAAAATCTGTAAAGTAATTGCCACAGCTGTATTTTGGCTTTCTCCTTTTTTGGGTAGCTTGTATCAAATGTTGCAGTTTATATTGTGGAATAAACCCCTGGTTATGTTATAAAATTAAATGTTGGTGTTTTTAGAGAGTTGGAAATGCAGTTTTATTTCCCTCTGGATCCACACTGATTCCATCAATAGGTTCTCTTAGCCAAGTGAAATTCATCTTCCAGAAGAGCCGTGCAGAAGTTGTGGTGTTTCCTTACCTCACTCACCTGGCCAGGTTTGGAAGGAGGAGGCAGTTCAAAATGTTATTCACACCAAAAAGAAAAAAAACCTCTTTCAGGTGTTTTGCAAAGCTTTTCCAAAGCTGAAATTGTGTGCAGGTTGAGTGAATGAAGGATTAAAAGTACAATTTGGGTCTTGGCAGGGGCAGGAATGGGGGTTCACACAGGAGGAAAAGGTGTGGGGCAGCTCCTCCTGCCAGCCCTGCCCAGCTGGGGTGAAGGGGACACTTTGCCCCACAGCCCAGACTGGTGGCCACAGAGCCCGGGCTGGTGGCCACAGTGACCTTCCCTGTGGCCCACGGTGAGCTGGCTCTGCACAGCCCAGGCTGTGGGCTGGCTCCTTCTGCCTGCATTTAGCCTAAAAGCCTGAGGAATAAGGACACTCCTGCAGTGGTTCTGCTTCTCCCAAAGGAGGGGTTGGGTGTTTAGGTCCACAAGGCACTCACACACAGGGCTGCACCCAAAAGCCTTTGGAGAGCAATCCCTGCTGCAGGGCACAGCTGGAAATGGCTGGCACAGCATTTCCAGTGTGGCTCCAAGGCCTGCCAGAGGTGGAACTTGTGGAGCCCTGGGAGATGGGAGGGCTGGAGATCTTCCTATGGGAGAGATGGCTCTCTGTATGCCATCCTGTCATCCCCAGAACCGTGGTGTGGTTTGTGTTCCCCCACTCATCACCACATGGAATTTGTGGTAAGTTTTTTCCCTCCTGGTTTTAGCCCTTTTCCCATGGGCAGGAGCACACGGAGTCACTGGGGTAGGGCAGAGCCTTGGAGTGGAAGGGACTGGCCCAGAATGGACACAGAGCAGCAGCAGCTCCCTGGGAGCAACACAAAGGAGCTGGGATGGCTCTTCTGTGAGCCTAGAAATGAGTGTGCTGTTCTGGGAGAGGGGCTGTGCTCCAGCCCTCAGAAATGGCATTACTCTTCCTTCAGAAGGGAACAAGCTGCATGCTGAGAGTTCTCCTCGAGGATGGGAATACATCAGTCTGTGAAGGAGCAGCCCCTCACTGAGAGCAGCATCAATGGAAATAAAAGTCTGGAAGAGGAGATAAAGCAGCCACAGGAGAGTGATGGAGCTGCAGGTTCAACACTGCTAGTAGAGACAGACAAAAATGGAATCAGGGCTTCCAGCAAAAAGCTGTCAGGTAGAAGGACCAAATACTTAATGAAGAAGACAAAAGCCCTTGTGCTGATGTGATATGCTGCTGTATCTAAAATTCCACCTGCTGAGAGGAAGGTTTGCTGCAAGGTGGTTGAAAAGAGACAGTGATATACCCTAAATTCAGAGGTGCAGCTTCACAAAGGTTCCTTAGGCACCTCAGTTCCTCAGGTTCTGAAAGTTTTGCTAATCCTGCTGCTTATAGCAATGTTTTTAAAGGAATTTTAAAGGCTGTTTAATCACAATACTGAGCCATATTTTATATGTGTGTGTGTGTTTGTGTGCTTGCCCCCTGAAGTCTCTGCGAGCTGGGCATCTAAACCTGTGTGAGTAAAATCAGCAGCTCCCTGTCTACAGAACATGGAATTCAAGAGCCTCTCCATCACCCCGAGTTCACTGAAGATAAAACTGAGGTTGGAGCGTGTTTGTTGGGTGTTTGGGCTGCTTTGGTCTGTTGGGATTTTGTGTTTCATGTTTTTGCTATTGCCTGGAGTTAAGTTTTAATCACGCAGGGGACAGGTTGGTCTAATGCCTTGTAACCCAGGCTGGTCCTTTGCCTGTACTTGTGCTGCTCTAATTTTTCTTGGGGGATTTTTGCTGGTTCCAGCAGTCCCATGGCAGCTGCACATCTTCCTGTGGGGTTTTCCTTGGCACGGGTCTGCAGGGGAGCTCAAAGCTCCTGTGCCTTGCCTGTGAGTTGGAACAGCACAGGAGGAAGCAAGGGGTTCATCATAAAATATGTTTTCGTTCCAAAAATACCCTTCTGTAGTGACTGAACTGTCTTCCCTAAAGCACATCAGAAGAGATGAATGTCAGAACCATTCAGCTTGAGGCAGAATGTGCAGGATTTGACCAGGGAGCTCTGTGTGCTGGGTTTGCAGGAGCATCCCAGCAAAGAGCCCGTGCAATGTACAAGCAGATGGGAATTCAAACCTGGAAAAGCCTGGAAGATTTGAATAAATGGACTTCTACAGCTGTGCAAGGATGAGATGGTGCATTCAGAGTGGTTGAACAGTCACTTTGGCAAAAAGGATGCTGGGCCAGACAGGCATTGCTCTGGGATGTCCTGCTCTCCCCAAAATGCATCCTCAGTTTTTGCAGCCTGTTTTTAAGGCAGACAGAACAGTTCCCATCATTTTTGTCCCTTCATAACAAATAT
This sequence comes from Xenops minutus, assembly GCA_035221455.1. NCBI lineage: Eukaryota > Metazoa > Chordata > Aves > Passeriformes > Furnariidae > Xenops > Xenops minutus. The sequence goes on along the minus strand of JAWWEE010000069.1, from coordinate 850,177 downwards.
TTGCAGAGATTCAGACCTGCTCTTGGCCAGGCAGCACTGAGGGCCAGTGACAGTCTGGTGAGATGGAATCAGAGAATCACAGCATCACTAAGGTTGGGGAAGCCCTCTAAGATCATTAACCAGCACTGCCACATTCACCTCTAACCCATGTCCCCAAGAGCCACATCTACAAACCTTCTGAACACCTCCAGGGATGGTGAGTCCACCACTGCCCTGGGCAGCTGTGCAGGGCCTGCCCACCCTTTCAGGGGAGAAATTCTCCCCAATACCCAACCTAAACTTCTCCTGGAGCAACTTGGGGCTGTTTCCTCTTGTCCTGTTACTTGTTCTCTGGGAGAAGAGACCTGGACCTGCTGCCTCACTGATTTGGGAGCAGCAGGAGCTCACATTTTCCACTAAGCCAAAGTCCTGTGACAGTGCAGAGGTGAGCAATGACCCTTGCAGAAATCACATAAATATGTATTTATTCTTCCAGCAGAAGGAGCATTTTGGATTGGGAAAAACAAGAGAGAAAAATAATATATTCTCCTTGCAGAGACCTCTCTGGTGCCAGCAGTGTGTCTCCCCTGAAGTGTGTCTTCCTCCCCTCTCTCCACAAAAATCCCAACCTGTGGTGGTTGTGTTGTGCCTCTGGTTGGGGGTGGCCTCTGCTGTCCCAGCCTGGCTGCTGCTGCTGCAGGGAGAGCACAGCTTGGTGTGGGAGTGCTGGGCATGGCCTGAGCCCACACCCTGGTCCTCTTCACTTTAGGGGGGAAATAAAATCATCAGTTCAGGCTGGAAGGGACCTTAGAGATCATTCCATCCCATGGGCAGGGACACCTCCCACCAGCCCAGGTTGCTCCAGCCCCATCCAACCTGCCCTTGGACACTTCCAGGGATGGGGCAGCCACAGCTTCTCTGCCCAACCTGTGCCAGGGCCTGC
>JAWWEE010000069.1:805358-846532 GCA_035221455.1 Xenops minutus | reverse complement strand
GCGGGAGAGGGTTTCCTGCCGGGCCCGGGGCCTCTCACAGAATCCCAGCGCGGTTGGGACCTCTGGGGATCCCCCAGCGCACCCCCCGTGCCATTGCAGGGTCACCTGGGGCAGGTGGCACAGGGACACCTCCAGGTGGGCTGGGAATGTCTGCACAGAGAGACTCCTCCACACCCTCCTGGGCAGCTGTCCCAGGCTCTGCCACCTCCATGGGTTGAAGCTCTGCCTCGTGTTGAGGGGGAATGTCTCGTGTTGTAGTTTATGGCCATTGCTCCTCGTCTTGTCACTGGGCACCACCAAAAAGAGTCTGGAACCATCCTCTGGCACCCACCTTGGAGATATTTGTATGGATTGGTGGGATCCCCTCTCAGTCTTCCCTTCTCCAGACTAACCAGTCCCAGCTCCCACAGTCCCTCCTCATCAGAGAGGTGCTCCAGACCCCTCGCACCTTTGTGGCCTCCACTGGACCCTCTCCAGTAGCTCCTTGTCTTTCTCTGGGACAGTCCCTGCCCCTCCAGAGGGCTCAGCGCCCTGTCCAGCTCCCACCTCTGGATGTGTGCCCTGCTGTGTGCCCCTGTTCTGCAGGTTGTCACCTCTGAATTCTGTGATTGAGGCTGAGTGTGGTCAGGATGGAGCTGTGCCCTCACCCAGTGTGAAACTGTTGGGAGAGCTGAGGACAGGAAAGACACCAGAGCTGGATGTCAACTGGCCTTTGGCTTTGGAAAGGGAGATCTTAAAAGAGCAAACCCCCCCAAATCCAAACATCATTCCAGTCTCTCATCATTCCATTACTCCTCCAGGCTTTTTATGGTGGCACTTAGGCTAGTTCAGGCACTTGCTGCTTTTCCTGTGTGGAAGCTACACTTAAAAACCTGTTAAGGCTAACATTTTATTTTGCTCCAGCTAAAGTTTTATAACCTGTCCCCAGTGACTGGAGTCTGGAGAAAGCACTGGAAGATCTGCAGGTGCTCTGCTGTGATGGGAGCTGGGAAGTGCAGCTCTGCAGCCTTGGGCCTGAAGCTGTGCCTGTGGCCTGGCAGCTTGAGGGGCTGGTTGGTTGTGGACCCTCCTGAAAATTTTGGCTTACTTTTGTCTGATTGTGCCCATTCTGAAGGTGTTCTGTGTTTCTGCTGCTGAACTCTAGCTCAGAAATGTTACCAGAGGCAGTTTGTGGTGCAAAGAAGGAAGGTATAAGGGTGAGTGAGACAGGGCCAAGAGAGGTGTTGTGATTGTGCTGTCCTGGGAATGAATGAAGGCAGATTGTTTGATAAAATGTTTGTTGTTGTGCAGTCCCTTAATGTGCTTGTACCACACTCGGGTTGGCTCTTCCTTGAGGCATTATCAGGAATTCTGTGTGTTGCCCCCACAGCTCTTGGAGTTTTAATGAGTGATTGGATGGCATTGCAGCAGCACGAGCCTGGAAGTGCTGGGAGGGTCATCCACCAGAGAGCCTTGGCCTCCACAGCTCCTGCAGTCAGTGTGCTCTCCAGGGACAACTTCTCCCCAAACAGTCTGAACCCTTCCACAATCTGTTTGGGTGACAGATGTCCAAAGAAGAATGTTTTCTGAGGGCTCTTGGTGGCTGATGTCCCTGAGGGTCCCTTTGAGAGCCCAGGAATGCAGGAGAGTGGCATTTGGTGGCTAATGTTAGGGTAAGAGGAGTGTGATCACGTACACTGCTATTTTGTCATGGTTTTACAACTATCCTGAAGTCCCCTGATGCTTCTGTGTGGTTGCAGTCCCAGAACTCTCAGGTCTGATGCAGGACCTGTCCCTCTGACCTGGAGGAGGCTGTGGAGCACCTGCACAGGCAGCTTGCAGGTCACACCACACTGGATGGGATGTGGTTGATGTCCAGAGGAACCTCCTGGAGTTCTGCAAGGACAGATGGCAGGTTGTGCCCCCGGGACAGGAGAACCCAGCACAGGGATGTGGGTCAGGCACTGCCTGTCTGGGGAGCAGCTCTGTGGCAAAGGGCCAGGAAATGCTGGTGGCCTGTGAGCTGGACAAGGGCCAGCAGTGTTCCCTGGAGGCCTCCTGCACCCCAGGCTGTGCAGGCAGGGTCAGGGCCAGTGATCAGCCCTCTCGAGTCAGTGTTTGTCAGACCACACCTGGAATACCTGCCCAGTTTTGCTCCCACACCACAGGGCAGGACACACAGCAGCAAAGGGTCATGGAGCAGGCTGGGGACCTGCAGCACTCACCACATGAGGAGATGCTGGGGAAGAGGGGTTTTCCAGTGTGGAAGCCAAGGTGGTTTTGGGGCTGAGTCCAACAGCAGCTTCTGGTAACTATGAGGAGGTTGTCAAGACACTGAGGGGTGGGAGAGGATGAAGAATGGGCACAGACTGAAATAAGTTGTTCCAACTGGATATAAGGAACTTCTAAGCAGGTTGTCCATAGAAGCTGAGTTGTTTCCATCCTTGAGTATCTCCAAGACGTGCCTAGAAAATCTGATCAACCTGATCTGATGCTGCAGATGCTGCTTTGGTCATGGGGGTTGGACTGGAAACCTCCTGAGGTCTCTTTCAGGGAATTATTCCGTGCATCTCTGATTCCTCCTCTCTTGTCCTAGTCAAACTGCATGGGAGGAATAAGCTATATTCTCCTTTCTGTGCTGTCTTTGATATGGGAAAGCTTGTAAAAACCAAGAGGAGGAGCTAAAGGAGTCCAGTGTGTGCCAGCATTGTAATATTGAGGTAAAGAAATGTAGATCCTGCATGTCAGAAGTACTTTAAGAGAACAAAAAATGTCGTATCATTGAACAGCATGAAGAAGATGCTGAAGTAAAAGTGAGGGCATTGGGAAAGAGCACAAGTGTTGGCACTTTTAATGCAAAACAAATGAAGGTGGGGCAAAAAGAGTTTGAGGAAGAACTTGTTAAAGACATAAAAACTGACAATGCTTTCAAATGTTGCAGAAGGGTTTCAGAGGTGTTCAAAGCTAGCAGATGACTGACATGGGGAGGTGCATTCAAGGAGTGCAGAAGGTCTGCAGAAGAGCTGAATTCCTTGTGCTGGTGTTGACTTTTTACTTGCTACATTGGTGGGCCTGTAAAGGAGACATGTTGGAGAATCCACATGAGGTTGAAGCCTGAGTAGAAGCAGTTTCACTTACCAGTTTGCTTTAAACAGCAAGTGCTGCAGGATGGATCTCCCAGAGTTTAGAGGGACTTAAACATTCGATTACTGTGCTGTGAGTGGGACTGTAAAACTTACCATTTAGGTCACTTAGGACCAAACTCTGGCCAAGCTTTAGGAAGGGCTCTAAGGTGAGGAGCTGTGGGGCAGATGCTGGGGCTGGCATAGCTGAGTGGGTGTGGGTTTTGCAGTGCCTGTAATGGTTAAAATTATCTCAGCAGTTGGAATGAGGAGAGCCAAGTACATGAGATTGTTGTGGCAGAAGAACTATCTGAAGGAATCCTGGAACTCCCAGAAGGCTTTTGGAAAATTCACCTAACTGCAAGTATTTGCAGAACCTAAAGTGCTGAGCACAGCTCTGACTGGCAGAGACATAATCAATAAGTGCCAGGTGAAGCTGGGCTGCTCAGCACATCTGTAAATGATGTGGAACGGGGTGAATGGTGGTGTGACAGAGTTGCTGATAGTGCTGCTCAGTCTGGCCAGAGTGAGAATCAGTGGCAAAATCACAGCCTGATTTCAGGAGGGTGTGTTGAGGGAGGTGTAGGTCAGTGTTGGTCTGCAGAGCAGTCTTGGGGGAAGGGGAGACAGCCCAGACAGCGCTGGAAAAAAATATGGGCGGTCCTGACTGTTGTCCCGGGGAGAAGAAATCCCATTGTCCGTGTGGAGAGTTCCCTGAAAATACCCATTCAGTGCTCTGCCGTGCTCCGAAAGCCAAATGGACCGTTAAGGAGGGAACAGAGAACAAAGCACGACAGAAATTCCTCGTGCTTGTGCAGCCCAGTGCTGCATGAATTACAGGCCTGCTGCTCTCGAGGGGGATCAAGCAGGGCAGCAAAAACGACCACAGAGACACGCTCAGAGGGGTGGAAAAGCTGCTGTTCTCAGGAGTGAATCCATTGACTCTTCTGCCTGGGAAAGGGTTAGCAGAGATGGAGGCCCTGGAATAATAAGCTCCAGAGAAGATGAGGGAGGAAGGATTGTTTGTGACTTCTCATAAAGCCGAGGTTATGGAATCATAGAAAATCTTGGGCTGTCAGGGAAAATAAATCTGAAACAAGCAGAAGGAACTAGGCTGTTGCCTCCAGTGTGCAAACTATGGAACTCACTGTGGCTGGATGTTAGAGGGAGAAATAGTTTAAAAATGGTTTAACATTCCTGAAGGAAATAATTCATCAAGAACCATGAAACAGTGGTCAGATATAACACCCACTTCAGGAAGTTTCTGAGAAGGTGTTTTCCTAAGGTGCTTGCAGGTTGGGTTGTATAATGAGGCTAAGCCAGTGCAGCAGTTGGCTCTCCTGTGTGGTGTGCCCTGCCCCTTGTAGCTCCTGCTCTCTTCCAGGCAGGTCTTAGACAGGTCAGGATGGTTCAGGTTTTTTGAGGATGCAGTCAAGCTCCCTGGAGCAGGCTGGTAGTGGATCTGGCTGGTGCTTGTACAAGAGATGGGTAGCAATGCACAGTCAGAGCCTCTGGAACAGGCTGAACTGTCCAAGAGGAGTGTCCTGTCTGACTCCAAACTGGTGGCATGTGGGATGTCACCTCTGGGTTAAGGATGTGGTGGCAGTTTCTTCCTGGGAGGTAACCCTTTGGCAACTGCCAGACATGCCCTCAGCAACTCAGTCTCTTACCTGCCTCTGCATCCTCTGTCTGCTGAACAAACAGGCACCACTTGGCAGCTTGGGGATGGGAGAAGCATTACTGTGGGTCTCTGGAAAGGTGAGAGTTCACCTGGTGACCTTTGTTGTCTCTAGATTTTAATGGAAGGCGTTCCCTGAGACTGTGCAGGGGGAAGGTAGGGAAATGAGGGCTCTAGGAGTGGTGCTGCTGTGCTCAACTTGGCTCCACTGCAGCATCTCCTTGTTCCTGGTGAGGTGGGGTTGGTGTTTCTGTTCCTTTGCCTGGTCCATCCAGGTAGCACCACTAATACTGGTGTTACATGGCTTGAGGATAATTGCCTGATGTGGAAAAATGAGCTCTTCCTCGAGGTCTTATTATAGTGGAGAACATGTGTGGAGGCCAAGTCACCTCCAGGAGTGCCAGAGCAGGCCAGTGGCACTGTGAAGGAGGTGCATGTCCAGCAGGAGGGATTGTGCTTCACAGAATCACAGAATACTCTGAGTTGGAAGGGACCCCTGAGGATCAGCGAGTCCAACTCTGAAGTGAATGGCTTCTACCCCATGGAGAGGATCATTCCTCTAAATTATGTGGATAAGGAGGTTTAGTGTCAGCTTCTTAGGCAGTTGGGAAACATTGTCCCCACTTGCCTGCTTAGATAACAGGTTAGATGTTTTGTGGTGACAGTATTACATCCCTGAGCTATCAGCTCTTGTGCTCTGGAAACACAGTGGTGAGAGATGAATGGCTCCAGGCTGGAGAATTGCCTTTCTTTTGCCTGCCTACATTATGTTTCTGTTTGCCCTCTGCAGGTAGAAAAGGCATTTATAAGGTTGTCTTCAGCATTGTGTTGTGACATCTTATGGATGAAAAAGCCCCTTCAACTCAGTCTTTTGCAAAGCCATTTGTTTCCAGAAGCTGAGGTGTGCAGATGGCCATGAGGATGGTGCTGACCCTTGCAGATTGACTCCTGTGTCAGTCTGGGCCCACTGGGCCTCCTCAAAGTTCCTTGTCCATCTTGTTTGAGACTAGTCCTGTGTAGGAGACAACCAGTGCTGTGATTTGAACATGATCTCAGATTTCATCTCAGATTGAAGATTGGCTTTATGGGTCTTGTAAATGTTCTTTCAGTATCTCCTCTTCCAGACCAGGTGGCTCAGCATGGTTAGTTTGATGCTTTAAAACTCACTGATTCTCTGATGATGTTTCCATGATACAGTTTGCTGTTTGTTTTTACCAGGAGAAGAGCTGCAGGTGCCATGACAGCACAAACCTTGTAACATCACTCATGCCTCACTGGTTCAGCATGTTTTTGCCTATGGTGGGCTCCTTCCCAGCAGAACTGCTTTAATACAGCTTTGAGAGGGATTTCAGTATTGCAGTGGGTACCCTGAATACATGGGTTTATGCCATAAACCAGAGTATTGTGTGGAAGGAGGCATTCTGGAGAGTTTACAAACATGACCACAACATGTGGTTGTGTGGTGCTGTCTTGGCTGAAGCTTGGACTGTAGTAGAGTGGGTGATGGGCAGAAATGAGTGGAAGTCCCATGGATGGATCAGTTGAGCTGAATTTTTAACAGGAGCAAACTTTTAACATTGCACTGATTTTTAACAGGGAAATTGGAACAAGAAACAGCCACATTGCAGCACATGATGCCTGCCTGTCAGGAAGAAACATTACTCACAGCAGCAAACACTGTGAGTGCTGCAGACATGGTGAGATGTTGTGAAGGGGTTTCAAGGGAGATACCTGAAGCCAGCACAGCTGCTGGAGAAGTCTGACCTCAATCTTTCTGCCCTTTGCTGAGAAGTTGCAGTTTTTAGAGGTGTGCTGACACAAAGAGTGCTTTTGGAGCAGTTCTTGAATGATGGAGGCTGAAGAAGTTCCTCAAAGCAGCACACTTGCAGCGTGTCAGAAGTCTGGCTGAGCAAGATTCTTGCTTGGTGTTTCCTCCTGGTCTGTCTGAAGGTTCCCCAGCAGGGAGGGCCCTGCTCTGCTCTGGTCCAACCTCGTGGCTGACCCTGCTCTGAGCAGGAGGTTGGACTGGATGACCTTCCAAGGTTTCTTTGAGCCTGAGTTGCTTTATGATGATGCTGTTGAAGACTGTGATGGACAAGGGTGGGCAGATGTTGGGTAAAGGGAACTCAATTTCTGACTCTGCTGTGGTGGTGAGATCTGGCCTTGCAGACCAAGTGTTATTTTATTTTTGGGTCTTGGTGGCCACAGGGCCACCTGGATTCACCTGGACTGGCTACAGCAGCTGCCACAGCCTCTCCCTCCACCACTGCCTGTCCTCCCCCAGCAGAGACAAGTAAAGGGATCTGCAGCAGCTCCTGAACCAGCTCTGCATGGGCATACTGAGCTGGCGTTGATCAGTGCTGAGCCCCTTCAACAAGGCAGGAAAGTGCAGAGATTCAGCAGCAAGTCCCACTCGTTTGTTCCTTCCTGCTTGTTTGATATAAAACTTTGGTTTGATCTGGTTTAGTTTCTCCAAAAGGTTGGGAATGAAGAGGTTACATAAATTGGTTACATGGTAAGTAGAGCTTGGTTGTGAAGGAGGAGAGTTTAATTTTACTAATATAGAGGTTAATGAGAGGAGAAGCAGAACTGGGAGGAAATGTGTTTGCCAAGTGCTCTCTATGCCAGCCCTTCATTAAAAGCTTCTAATCTGGGTTTTACAGACTTTATCTTGGGGAGAAGACTTGGTGTGTCTGGTATCTCAAATCTCCAAAATACAGGTGGAGGAAGTGCTTGTCAAGGGGCATTTGAACTGCAGTTACTCATGATAAGATAGAAAATTCCCAGCCAACTGAGAAAAAACCCAATAATAAACCAGTTCTTTGAGAAAAGAGGAGCCAGTGAGCTGTAGGAGGATCAGTTTAATTACAGTCCCTGGAAGGATTCTTGGAGCAGCTCATTAAACAGCTTGCCAGTGTTTATAACATAATAGGATAATTAGTTGCTACACAACTAATACTGTTGTATATGATCTGTTCTCAATAAATCCATCTAATTTTGGTTTGGTGGGAAGGCTGGCTCGTTGCTTGAATGAGTACTGGATGTCAACAATCTGAGTTCAGTGGGATTCCTGAGAGGAATTTGCCGTGATGGTCATTTATCAGTGAAGAGGAAACAGTTTTGTCATATTTTGATCTGAAAACCTGTGTGTAGAAGGGTGTCAGTGTCTTATTGTCAGTCCCATGGGGCTTTTACAACAGAGCTCTGTCACTGCAGCAGTGAGTGCATGTCTGGTGTCCCAAGGAGGGCACTGCAGTCTGCTTGGGGAACAATGATGAGAGGCTGGAAAACTGGAGAAACTAAATACTGTAAATCAGGTGCAGAGCACCATATGTAAAGGCAATAAATCAAATGCATATGTGCAAACAAAGATTGAAAAATAGAGTAGGGAGTTGTAGCTGTGTGAAGCTGTTGCAGTTACTCTGGCTTCCTTTATGCCCATTTATACCCTTTTTACCCTTCCATCTCTACCCTTTATACCCTTCCATCTCCACCCTTTATACCCTTCCATTTACCCTTTAAAGGTGGGGCTGAAATGCAATGCCACACTTGAGAATGGAAATCACAGACAGCATGTAGAATAATTACTGCTCCAGTTAAGAGAAGTATTATGTTAAGTACATCTCAGGATGAGGCTTCTGCTTTTGCAGCTGGGATAAGAGGGTTATTTTCCTCTTTTTTTAAATGCATGATCTATGAAGAAAGGGTGAAGGAACCAGGCATGTTCAGTGTGAGCTTGGGAAAGTGAGAGGCAATTATCATCCAAGCCAGAAAAGCCTCTTAGCAGTGAGGTGGGTATTAGGAGACCCTGGGATGTGAAGCACTCAGATATGCTGCTGAGGGAAGTGCACAACTCTTTTTGAGAAGAATTTTCAGTCCATTTTGGCCAGGGATGCTGTCTGCACTGTCCACAGGTTGTGCTGGCAGGGCCTCAGGGCTTACCTTCTGCTTCCTGGTTTCTAAGAACTGAAACATCACAAATGCAATTCTTAAGCAGACCAGTGAAAATAAATGAGGCATTTAGGACAGCTATCAGCTGCCTGCAACTTAAAATTGCAGTTTTAAACAAATGTGTTGAGGCATGTGGATTTACCATAGCAGAACAGCTGCTCTTCCTGGCTTTTATTTCCTGTGCTCAGTTATTGACAGAATTGCTACAAACATTTGGATTTTGCCTTTGTCACAGAGCTTGCTTGGCAACCACAAGAAAGAAGCTCTTGGTTTTTCCTGGACAAATTCCTTTCTGGAGAAGGTCCCACAGCCCAAAGGACTGTCCAAGCAGTCCTGGTGTCACTGTGCCAGGGCAGGTTTGCCCAGGAAGGCATTCAGTGTGACCTGGGCTGTCCCAGGGTGTGGGTTGGGGCAGCTGCCATGTCTCCAGATCCCTCTGTGGGTGACCCCAGGTTGGCCAGAGGGGACTGCTGGCTGCCAGTCTGCTGTCTCACTCCATCCTGGATCATTTTCCATGCACCCCTCCTGTAGGAACTTGAGTAAAGGTGTTACATTCTACATAAGATTCTTATACATATTTTTGAAGTTTTAAACAATTTGCTTGTTATTAGCCTGCATTGCAAAATTCTTCACCCATGAGAGAAGCAAACAAGATACAGAGGCAATAAATGAAGTTTCTGTGGAGAGCACAGGGGAGAATTAATGCTCATGATTCACTTGACTAGCTGTGCTTTGGCATTGTCTTCTTCCCACATAGGAGCCTTTCGATTGGTATGATGTCTTCAAAAATCTTGATGACTTTTGCTATGTGGGAATAAAAGTTCCAATGTGAGTCTTTTTCCTTGCAGAGTTTGGTGTTCATTTAGCAGAACTGACTGTGGATCCCCAGGGAGCTCTGGCCATCCGGCAGGTGAGTTTGCCTGGAACTGCAGAAAGAATTTTGATGGCAATTTCATTGGGTTTTAAAATACTCATTTGTGTTTCCTGGTGAAAAATTGGAAGTAGCTTTCTGTTACTGTTTCCCCATTTGCTTTTAAATTTCTCTGGAGTCTTTCTTTTAACATTATTCAGGTGTTCCACTGAAAATAGTGCTTTTTTGACTTAATAAACCTGGTGCTGAGACTTTCCTGGGAATGGACACAGCTTAGGAGAGGTGGGTGGTAGGCATCAGCAAGCAGAGGTGTGGCTTGTCTGTACAGAAGCTTTTCCTGTCGGTGTTTTTCTCCTTGCAAAGGAAATTTTGCTTCTGTATTTCTTTGGTTGCCATGTGACCCATACCTTGAGCTGCTGCCTTCGGTCTGTGCTGTGCAGGCCATCACTGCCCAGTGGATGCCCATCAGTTCTTTTTACTGCAGGAGCTTTTTTTGGTTCATTTCACGGATTTTTTGCATTTTTGGCAAGCCCTGATGCCCCTCTAAAAGCAGCCTGGTGGGGTGGGAGGCTGAGCAAAGGGGTCAGGGGTGCTCCTTGCCCTGGCTGCAAGATCTGTTCCTGATTCCTGACCTCTCTTCTGACACAGCTGGCATCTGTCATTCTGAAACAGTATGTGGAAACTCACTGGTGTTCCCAGTCGGAAAAGTTTAGACCTCCAGAGACCACAGAAAGGGTAAGACTTGGGTTCATGTTATCCTGCTTTGAGACACTTGATCCAGCAAGAATATTCATTTGGTAGGCAGTGCAAAAAGTGCCAGTGCCCTTGAGTATTTTGAGGATTAATGGCTTCAGTTAAGGTTTTTTTCACGTTTTTCACTTCAAAGATCTGTTTCCAGTTGCTTAAAACAACACTGGGCTTGAGAAACTTGGACTGATTCCTGTAGGGAAAGTTCAGCCATAATGCTTCTGTTGCTCTCAGAGCAAGACTGGAAGAAAAGTTGCTTTCTAAGTTTCACAAATACTGATTCTGGCAGTCCTTTTTCAGAGATTTGCTAAATCTTTTGTTTTTCAGCTTGGGACTTAAAAGCTGTTTTCCCATGACAGATTTCAGTCTAAAGCTCTGCTGGGTTTCATTAAAAATCTGTTCAGCAGGAGTATTTAACAGCTAAAATGGCCAGAGATTCCAGCCCTTTCCACTCTGACTGTTGACTGGAGCATCTTTCATATCTGGGCTATGATTCATCCCATCCAGAGATAATTGCCTGAATTATGCCCCAGAAGTGGCTTTTATTTTTTCCTGTCCCTTCAGGGCTGGGTGACTGTTCTTGTTTACTGAAATCTTCCAAAGTAAACACACACAGTCTCTGGCACTGGAGCTGGGATTTATCTCTGCTAACTCTGGATGTCTTCCATGTGGATATGTACATCCTGTGTAGTTGCAGCTGGGAGCTATTTGCTCTGTGCTTGTCTGGTGCTCTGTGTGAGAAGATGCTACATTCAAACACACCACGCAGTTTTCCATAAAAAAATTACAGGCCATAACATGCAAGGGGGTTTTTGTCTCCTGGATGTTCATTTTGTGAAACCAGCATCGCATCGATACCAGGATACAGTCATAGGTTCAATTTTTTATGTGCTGTTGAATTGTTTTCTGCCTGTGGATCTGTTTTTCTAAATTCTGTTGTCCTCTGCAGGCCAAAGTTGCTATCAGGGAGCTGCTCCCCAACGGGCTGAGGGAATCCATCAGCAAGGTGCGCTCGAGCGTCGCGTACGCCGTGTCAGCCATCGCCCACTGGGACTGGCCTGAGGCCTGGCCAGAGCTCTTCAACCTGCTCATGGAGATGCTGGTCAGTGGGGATGTGAATGCAGTGCACGGAGCCATGAGAGTCCTCACAGGTGTGTGGGGGCCCCAGCTGGCCAGGGAGGGGTGGGGAGTGGGTTAGGCTTTTCCTTGTGCCGGTGTTGTGTCATGTTTCACTCCCAACTGAAGGCATTGGAATTTGCCTCTTCTCTCCTCCTGGGCCTGGTTGCTCACTGTGGAGTTGTGTGCTCAGCAGGTGCCCTGAGAGCTGAGGATGGAGGTTCTGTGCTGCAGGTTGTGGTACAGCAGGTATTTTGAGAGTAAAACCCTGTTTTCCAGATATTTGCAGTTTTTAGTGTGGTATTTTTCTGCTTTCCTTGGAGGATGGTCTTGGGCAGGTCAGATGACTCTGATCTAGTCAAGTACAAATCAACATGTTCCCAACACACTCAGTCTTTCCCAATGATTCTGTTGTTACTGTTGCCTACAAATTGGATTTCTTATGAGAACTTCCCTTCTTTTTCCATTTTTTAAGAATTTACCCGGGAAGTGACAGACATACAGATGCCACTTGTTGCTCCAGTTATTCTTCCAGAGATGTACAAAATTTTCACAATGGCAGAGGTATGATCTTCATAGTGAGGTTGGTACTGGATGGAATTAGTGGGAATGTTTCTTGGAGCAGAGAAACTTCAGATTCAGTGGATAAGCTGCACTGTTGTCTGAGTTAGACTGAAAGAATTTTCTTGATGATGGGATAGCTGATGGCAGCTAATGTTTCAACAGAAATGTTGAAGCCAGTGATAAAATACGAGAATCAAGCTAAAGCAAAACATAAATAGTATTAAAGGAGAGTTAAAGGAAATGTCCTGTGTGAAGAGAATGGTGTTGCTGATGTTTGATTTCAACCTTTCCCCAGGTGTATGGCATTCGCACGAGGTCACGTGCAGTGGAGATCTTTACCACGTGTGCTCACATGATCTGTAACATGGAGGAACTGGAAAAGGCAAGAGCTTAACTTGACATGCAAGACACTTTGAATGAAAACTGAGTGAGGTTCTAAGTAATTGTTAGTATGGAAATGAAAGGTTGGAAAATTATGTAGTGTCAGCTGGAATTCTGGGGAAGAGGCTGTAATTTAATACATGTAAAGTGACTGGTTCCCTGCTTTACATGCATGCCTTGATACTGGGACTTGGTTTGCATAATTAAGTTTAATTTGTGACTTATCAACAGGCATGGTTGTAACAGCTCAGAGAAAGGGGAGCCAGCATGGGGAGGAGATGGTGTATCATCCCTTTGTTTGGAAATCCCTGGCTTAGCTTCCCATCTCCAGGTGAACCTTTTGGTCCCATGATCTGCCAGGCCTGGGTTATGCTGGGCAGTTTCCTGGCCTTTGGGCAAGGCTTTTGTCCCAATCTCCTGGAGCTTCAGGGGGCGCCTTGGTGTTCCTGAAGGGGTGGGGAAAGCCAAACCCAAGCCAGGTTTGGAAGAATAGCTGTTAAGAAGCAAACACTGTGCAGTTAAGCATCTTTATACAGGAGTCTCCTGTCTGGCTCTGACTGAGCACACCTGCATTTTATATGGCTTTTGACTAGTGGGTTTTCCAGCACTCCCAGACAATAAATGCTATTTCCTAGCTTGATGGGGGGCTGAGGATAGGGAAGAGTGACTCTCAATCTGGTGTCTGGTCATTGCTGTGCTGTTCCCTCCCTGTTTGCACAGGGAACAATCCAGTGCAGACTTTGGGGAAGTTCTGACAATTCCACCCTATCTGTACTGAGCTGATATATCTGCAGCTGGTACCAGGATCCAAAAGGTAATAGTAGCTCCCAACTTGTTCTGCAGGGGGGCTGAAAGTGTCCTTTACCTTGGATACAAAACTTTCTCCGTTGAAATTTGACTTAAAAAAAAGACAGTCTTTTTATAAATGGTATTTCCTAGTTGATTTGAACACTTTGCTCTCCTGGCTATGGAGTCATGGAGAATAATCTCAGCAAAATTACTTTGGTCCAGTTTTACTTGCTCTGCCAAGAACTACTTATGGAATGCTTTGACATCTGGAAAAATACTTGTTGCATTTTCCTAGGAAGAATCATGGTGTTAATCTTCAGGCCAGCTGTTGCTACTCAGCTCACAAAGAGCTTGTTTGTGCTGGGGGAGGGCAGTGATAATTGCCAGCCCAGGGTGCAGAGGAATTGTGTGTGATGGAGTCACCCCAGGCTGTTTTATGGCCCAGGGGGGGCCGACTGGTGCAGGGCAGGATTCAGCTCATCAAATGAAATGCTGCCTTAGGAGGATGAGCCCTGCTCCTGGGACTCTCAGGACTGGATTATCTGGATCTCTAGACTCAGAATGATTAGTTAGATTTAGGTGTGTGTTTTGTGGCAGCCTGTGCTGTGGGGTTTTGAAGGGGTGGGATTCAGCTGAGCTTAGTTCCCATCACAAAGGGTGAGCCCAAGTGGTGTCTGAAACAACTTTTCCATGTGATTTTGCACTATTCTGCAGTTACCATGAGTCCTCTTCTGTTTTGTACCAGAAAAGTGCAATTTCTGTTGCTGCTGGTGCTTCATCTGTCAGATGTGGGGGTTCTGTGTCTGGTCCTCACCTTGTGCTTGCACTGTTTGTAACCAGGGTGCAGCCAAAGTCCTGATTTTCCCCGTGGTGCAGCAGTTCACAGAAGCCTTTGTTCAGGCCCTGCAGATGCCTGATGGACCAACATCAGACAGCGGGTTTAAGATGGAAGTCTTAAAGGTGAGTCACTTGAAACTGGTAAAGTGAAGCAAGAATTGAGTATTAACACACAGTCAGGTGTGCTGGAAAACAGTGAGCATGGCACACCTCCTGCTCTTGCTCATGGTATGAGCAGTGAAATTATTTGGCTCCCAGCACCACTGGAATAAATTGTTCTGCCTGTACCAAAGATACCTATAATGAGATCCATGTGGATCTGTCCATTAAATGATCCGTAGGGATCCAATCCATAGGACCATTTGTCCTTGTTATTTGCTGATCTAAGGCATTGTGGATGTTTCTTAGATGCCAAACGTGGTAGTTAAATACCAATCTTTCCTAAAGGTGCTGCAGTATTCTGCTGCAGTGAAGTTTTAAAAGCATATTGTGTGCAGGTGCTTTTCTAGAACTTGGCTTGCTCTGTAGTCTCTGAGAAAGAGAGATGGAAAGTCTTTGTATTCTCCTGGTTTCCTGGAGAAAGAAGCTTGAATTTGATCTCTGTGTGCATGGAGATGAGGGCCAGTGCAGGCATGCAGACCCCTTTAACAGCTGGGAGAGCACTGGAGTTGTAGGATGTGCTGCCTGCAACATGGCAGAGCAAAGAAGAGCCAAAAGCATAAGTTTAAGGATCAGATCTTTAATTTCCTTGCCTGTGTGCTGGGGTGAGCAAGACTCAGGTCAGTGTGCAGGTTTCTGAGGATGGACACTGAGGCCCAGGCCCGTTCAGCCACGTTCCCTGAAGAAAACAATAAGGAAGTTATTGAAGACAAGCATCAAAAGCTTTCCATAATGACTGAAGTAAAAATAAATGCTGGGAGGGTGCTATTGTGTTATACAAACCAGCAACTACTGAGCTCTGCATGGTGGACCTTGCTGTCTCAGTCCTGTTTGAGGTGACAGGTCCTGGTCAGGACATCCTGTGGCTTCTCACTGAGGGGCTGCTGCAGGGATCACACTCTGGGAACAGCTGGAGCTGCTCTTGCTGTGCAGCATCAGTGGAAGGGAGAGACTGGAGTAGGATGTTGGCAGGTTTTGTTGAGTGTCTCTTGTGGTTTTTCCTTTCCATGGGCTGTGCAGGGACACCAGCCATGAAGGGGACACTGCAGAGTGTCACCTTGATTTGAACAGGCTGCAGCTCCAGGATGTCTCAGTCTCTGGCTCCACATACTTGCATTCAGGTGGTTAACAAGAAGTAGTTTTCAGCCTCCATAGAAAGCACTTGTAACTGATGGTTTCTCTCTAACCATAGACCAGTCCTGTTCTTGGTATATCCACACTTTCTGCAGAGTTTTTTGTTATTTCCATAACACTGGCATTGGGGCTGTTTGTACTGGTATATCAGCACTGGTCTCACCAGTAGGCTCTTGAACAATGTGGGAAAGTGTCTGAGGAAATGTCACCACGTTCTTATTCTGTTCCTTAATTCTGTGAGGGTCTCTGCTTTGGCCTCTGCAGGGGAGGTGCAGCACAAGAGGATTTGGGTGTGAACACCCTCCTGTACAGGTGGCATCGTTGGCAGCAGAGAATCAGTGTGGATTGAGACAGTAAATCTGGGAGATCTGCTGCTGACAAGTGGTTTGTAGGAGGCTCTTTGTGAAGGGATGAGTATTCTGGCTGTTGATTTAGGGCAATTCATGGTTTTGTCACTGAGAGTTTCTAAGCTGATGATAACAGTTTTCTAAGGGAAAAGGGATTCAGGTGAAAGACCCATAAATTGCCTTCACTTCTAGACAAGTGGATTTTATAGTCATTGTAATGCAGAAGTAAGAAACCTCAGGGGATTAGTTGAGCCAGCTCTACAGATGAGATCATTACAGGAACCCCTTGAAAAGCTGATGCAATGGAGAAGGGAATTGAGAATTTTTTTTATAGCACATTTTCAACCAGATGTGAACTCAATTCCATCTTTTTTTCCCTAATGAAGTGCTATACAGCAAATGACAGGAAGACTTCTTTTTTCCTTCCCTGTCTCCAGAGCTTTGTGCTCCAAGGTTTGTGCAGTTCTTGATGGAAATCAGAGGCAGCCCTGTCCTAAACTGTTGTGCTGTCCATGTCAGAATGGTCTGCAGGACAGTGTTGAAAGCTTTAAGGAACCCTAGTCTGCAGTGTGCCCACCAGCCTGATCTGCTGGGACAGTTTTCCTGGTCAGGAGAGTGAGGAGGCTGGATTACAACCACTGGTGGTTAATGTGTCCCCAGTCATTTCCAGTATAGCTACAAGTTCACAGGCAGTTAGCAGCAGGAAAGTCAGGGCCTTCAATCCTTGGAGGAGATGGGAAGTTTGGCCACAACAAAATTATCATCAGCTCTGAGAGCTAAAAGGAAATGCCCATTGTGTAGTTTGTTGTTGTGTTGGTTGATAGTTCAGCATGAATTAAATTGGTGTCTCTGAGGATGAATAAGATGCAACTGTGCAATTCTTGAATCCTAATTCCAGTGTTGAACATGCCACTATTGATTGTTTAGAGAGGAACAGAGGGATTAAATATGACAGGTGACATATTTGAGGCAAATTTCACAACAATGGAATACAAATATTGTGTACTTAGTGTGCAGTAATATATCAGGAATACCAATTAACCAACAGTGTAAAGCATCTTACAGTCTTGCTGTTGTGCTTCTTCACTTGTGCTTGGAAGCTGTTCAACACCTGTGTGACAGAGAAGTTATGCTTACATTTTTCCTGATTTTGGAACAAATAATTCATACCCTCTTTGTTGAGGTGTATTCCTTCTCTTTTTTAAAGACTCAAAGTAGGGTTCAAGGGCTGTCATTTGCTCTCCCATTGCTGGTTTTGGGGTGTCTGTGAGTGACTCAGGTATGGATATGGTAGGAGAGTGCCTGGCCATTAAACATCTGCTTGAGGAGCAGCGTGCCTTTGCTCTGAAGAGAGAAGGATAAAGGTTTTCTGGGAGGATTAATAGGTGATGGAGAAATATGTGGGGATTGGCAAAGGAGGGGGAGATGTGTGGAGCAGTTCTCTGAGTTCAGACAAGCAGTGGGAATTGGCAGAACGAGAGGCCAGGGGTTGAAATACAACAACTGACAGGAGAGTGCTCTGTTTTTAATGACTTGCTCTGCAGGGCTGTGGCAACCTTGCAAATGCAGCCTTCTATTGTTACAACTGCAGAACCATTGAACTGAAGAATTCTCTTAGCACTCCAGCAGTTCTTCCTCTAAGCTTGGCTGGGCCAAGCTCAGAAACATTTACACAGGGTTCCTAAGCAGTGGCATATGGAACAAGTCCCTTTAGATGCTCCTGTGGCCCTAGGCAGGGTGTTAAGTTTGCAGCAGTCCTGCAGATCCAGGTTCACATCCTCTGTCAGCACCTGCATAATTTTTTTTTCCTGGAGACTTCAGCAGGTTTTTTCTGTAATTCTTCCTTCCAGCACCTGCCAGACTCATTCCCAGACTCATGTGTCTGGATTGTCTCTGTTGCCTGCTTTTCTCTAATACTGATATTAAATTGCTGTTGTTTTTCTGGAAGGTGAATTACAATTTTTTCATTTCTGTTGGTGTACCCAGTGCTGCAAACAGACTGTGAAAGTGTGTTGTATTGGGTCAGCAGGAACTGAGTGACACCCACATGTCAGGCACTTTGTGAGGGGCTGATCCATAACCAGTGCAACACAGCTGGAGCTGTGCCCCTGTGGGAGGAGATGGTGGAGTGAGAGCTCTCTGAGTCCTGGAGGATCCCAAGAGGTTTTTGGCAGGCATCAGGGGAAGGATTCCCCTTAACCAGAGTGATCAGCTACATGGAAGTCCAGGCCCAATCCCCTGTGGAGCTGCTAAGCTGCCCCCAGAGCAGCCCCTATGTCTGCAGGTGAAAAGGAGAAAGAATTGATCTGGGTGGGTGTTTGCTCCTGCAAACAGATGTATTACTTGCATGAATGTGGGAGACAGGCAGTGGTCTGGACATTGGAATTGATTTTCTGGGGCAAGTCAGCTTCCAGGTGGGAATTGCATCCAGACAGTGATGTGCTTCAGATTGGAGTCATTGCCTTACCACTGGGTTATGGCATTGTCTCCACTGCAGAGTGGCACAGCCTGTGTTATCCCTTTGCATCCCTGCAGAAAGGAAACATGGAGAGTGTTGGTCACTGTTCGTGCAGGAGAAGGGACTTTGTCATCAGGAGTGAGAGGAGGAGACCTTGGTGACAGGAAGACTTTGGATGATCTCAGTTAATGGAACAGCAGCCTGTGATTTGAGTATTGATGGTTTTTCCAGTTTTGCCTCTGACTGATGTTCTTTTTGGTTCCAGGCTGTGACAGCACTTGTGAAAAACTACCCAAAGCACATGATTTCATCAATGCAGCAGATCCTGCCCATTGTCTGGAACACCCTTACAGAAAGTGCTGCTTTATATCCTTGGGAGTGAAGAGATTTAACTGGACTTGGACAAGACAAACCCAACCTCATACTCAGTACTGACCTGAGCACTGCTGAGGAACACGTGGAGTGGTCTGCCCTGCCAGGCAGAACAGGATATTTCTGTTACATCAGGAGGCCCCATTAAGTTTCATTTAGGTTACAAGGGGGGTTGGAACTAGATGGTCTTTAAGGTCCCTTCCAACACAAACCATTCTGTGAATTTGTGAAAGTACAAGGAGCTGTTTGTTGGCTTTTTGGTGGTGTGTTTCTCCTTCTCCTGCCCTAACTCCCACAGCAATCCTGCTGGCACCTGGGCTGACAAAATAGTTTTCTTTTTGCAAAAGGGGAGAGTCTTGTTCTTCCTTCCCTTGTGTTTGCTCCGTCACTTGTTGGACCTTCAGTTCACCATCTCCAAAGAAACCTCCTTCCTCTCTACCCCAGGTTAGTTTTCTGCCATTTCCCAAGGCTAGAGGCTTGTGGAGAGACCTGGTAGGGAGCAGAGCCAGCCTGAGGTAGGATGTGGGACCACAGGGTGGCTCCTCACCCTTGGGCAGCAGTGAAGGGTTGAATTGGCTCACATCCCCTGCAAAGGGTGAGTCTGAGGGCTTCTGTTCTTGCCAAGTTTTAACATAAATGAAGTTTTGGGTTGCCTTGGTGGGTTTGGTCTGAGTTAATCAAGTGATGTGAAGGATGTGAGAGTGGTCTGTGAACCTGGGCAATGCACAAAGCCAAGGGCTCCTTGGGGCTTGTCTGCTGTGTGAAACACAGGACTGCATAAAATGAAAGGGTTTTTTTAAGGAAGAAACTTACCTTCCCTAGTTATCCATAATTTTAAGATAGGAACAGATTAATTGCAAAATAGTTGCAGTTCTTTAGAAACTTGCATTTACTTAACTCCATCCACTTATGTGAGAACAGAAGTAAATTACACAGAAGAGGTGGAGGACCCCGTGGATTCTGATGGTAAGAGCTTGCACTGCACTTCTGTCTTCTCTTCTGAAGAGGAATGGGATTACCTAAATATTGCTGTCAAAACAGTGACTGAAGCACTGGGGGAGGTTGTGCTTAAAGGTGCATTTTTGGTGGTAGAACAGTGCCCATCACTTCCTTGCAAGTTATTTGGGATCAAGGAAGCTGCACAACTTAAGTTTTCTAATGGCTCAAGGGGTGAGTTCTCCAACAATTCTGAGGTGAAAGTAATGGGACAAAAGAAAAGCAAACAAGTTCTAGGTTGAGCTTGATAGTTTTTAATGAGGGATGTGCAGTGGGAAGAGATCAGAAAGTGATGAGGTCAGAAATCCTGGGGCTGCACTTGCTAGTCCAGGAGAACAAATAAACGTCTGATCAGACAAGGTAACAGTTTGTAGTTATTATCTTGACATCCATTTGTACCTTTCTGTATGTTGGCATATTCAGTTATGTTCTTTTTTTCCCTCCCTTTCTTCAGGTGAAGTTTTGGGCTTTGAAAATCTGGTCTTCAGCATATTTGAATTTGTTCATGCCTTGTTGGAAAACAACAAATTTAAGAGTACAGTGAAGAAGGCTTTGCCAGAGCTGATCTATTACATCCTCCTTTACATGCAGATCACAGAGGAGCAGGTGAGCACATTCATGTTGTGTAGGAAGCAAAGGAAATGAGAGATTTAAACCACAAGTGTCCTGGGAAGAGTTTCAGTGTGTGGAAACTGCTGTCATCTAATAGGCTGTTCTGTCACTTTGCTGGGGCAAATAGGGCCAGGAGCATCTAAAGGTTCCAAAGTGGTGTAAGGTCAACAGTAAATCACAGATTACAGAAGGGTTTGGGTCAGAAGGGACCTTAAAGACCACCTCATTCCAACTCCCTGCCATGGACTGCAACAGCTCCCACTAGACCAGGTTCCTCCAAGCTCTGTCCAGCTTGACCTTGGATGCTTTCAATGACAGGACATTCACAGCTTCTCTGGGCAACATATCTGAGCACCCTCTTAGTAATGAATTTTTTCTGTGTATTCAATCCAAAACTACTGTCTGCTGGTTTAACACTGTTGCCCTTGTCCTGGGGCCCTGGTAAAAAAGCTTTATCTTTAAGGCAGTGGTAAGGTCTCCCTGGAATCTTTTGTAGGCTGAACAACCTCAGCTCTCTCAGTTTTTTTTTCCTTCATTCCTTCCTGAAGGATTATGATGATGTGAAAATGAAAGGGGTAAATAGGTTTCTCTGAGAGTGAAAATGTTGTGTTAGTCAGGGGAACTAATTTGTTCTGAAATTCTGCATGGCTCCTGACCTCTCAAGCCTGACAGCCATCATCTTTTAGTTTAGGTAGAAATGCATAAAAACAGGCACTCTGTTAAAAGATTCATCTGCTTCTTCCATTCCTCATCTATAAATAAAGCTGTGCAGCATTGATTCCAGGTCAGTCATTAGTTCTGGCAAACTCTCATCTCAAATGAGTGGCAGAAGAGCAAGATGAGCTCAGAACAAAGAAAATTTCCTCTTTTCAAAGGTTTCTCCAATGAAACAGAAGAAGAATCAGTTGAGGATGAAGACTTAGAGCAGAGAAAAATTCTGAAAGTAGTTTTGCAAAACAGCTTGCTGGGAACAGCAAGGCTGCCTTTCCCCTGTGGTGTCCTGAATTGTCAGCTTCCCTATCCTTCTTGTCTCCTTCAGATAAAAGTTTGGACTGCCAATCCCCAGCAGTTTGTGGAGGATGAAGATGATGATACATTTTCCTACACAGTGAGGATTGCTGCACAGGATCTGTTGCTGGTATGAAATGCATTCCATGTTTAGGTACAACTGGAGTAGAAATAACAAATAACAAACCTGGCCAACTTTTACCAGTCCTTACAAATGAGTGTTACCATTTCCTTTTGCCCAGGCTGTGGCTGCTGATTTCCAGAATGAGAGTGCAACTGCCCTGGCTGCAGCAGCTACGAGGCACCTGCAGGAAGCTGAGCAGGCTAAAAACAGCGGTGCTGAGCACTGGTGAGGGGCTGGGGCACGAGGGGGTGGCACTGGGGCCAGTGGGGAGCCCTTCTGCAGCAGGGTGTCATCACATGTTGCTGCTCCTGATGGGCAAGGGTGGAATCAGAGCTCTGCTCAGAAGGAGCCAAAGGAAGTGCAACAGCTCTTGAGCCACATGGCAAAATTTTCACATGGAATACTTCAGGCAATTCAAGGAAAAAGCAAGTTGTGCCCAGGGTCTCTTCCTCCAGAGCTTGATGTTCCTTAAAGTATCTCATTGGAAACAGTTATACAAAATCAGAAGAGAAATTAGCAATACTTTCACTTTGTGTTAACATTTCAGAAGTACATACATATATTAATTTCTTTTTTTACTTGATATCAAGAAGTGGGAGAGGTGCTGCTTGCAGATGTATGTGTTCAATTTTAGAGCTTCAGAGTTGCAGGTTTTAATGTCACTTGGGGAGATCAGAACTCCATTGGAGGAGTACCTGGTGGCTGGTCTGTAATGATTCTCTCTTGGATTTACACTGCACTGGTTCAGTCTTTGTGGTTAGTTTGAATAGTAAAGTCAGAGTAACCACTCTGAACAGCACCTGAATGTCCACGAAATCAGACAAGAAGTCCCTCTCTGCCTTAATTGTGAGAAGTTGTAAAGTAGGTTCTTGGCTTCACAGATAAAACCAAGAAATGGTATTTGCACATAGCTTGATTTCATTATAATTAACAAAATGTTAATGCAAAATTAGGCATTTTTAAACCTTTAATGTACTGGGTATCCCAGTGCTTCTGCACATAAATAATCAGGGCATGACTGGAACATGAGCCTTCATGGAAGAGGCTCATTTCTTTTTCATTATGAAAACAAAATTGGTACAAGTAACCAATTCAACCAATATTTTACAAAATGACTGAGAATGCTGCCTATCCTGGGGGAGTTTCCAACCCCTCATCCTGCAGGGTTTATAAATATTCATTTGTTTGAGGGTTTTTATTTAAATCTCTTTCAGGATCAAGAAAAGAGTTGTGGTAGCTCATATCAAAAAATTACCCATGGTTTCACTCCAGAATGTATTTATTTCTTGAGGTGGTGATGGAGGAAAAGCCTAAAGGCATCTGAACTCTTTTGCAGGTGGAAAATACATGAAGCCTGTATGCTGGCCCTGGGCTCAGTCAAGTCTATAATTACAGACAGTGTGAAGAATGGCAGAATACACTTTGATATGCATGGCTTCCTCACAAATGTGGTCCTGGCAGACCTCAACCTTTCAGGTGGGTGGGATCCTGCATCCCTGGGAGTAACTGCTGAGTGCCAGGCCCTGGGAGTCCCTGAGGATCAGTCAGCTTGCTGTATGCATGTGGGGTTGGGAAATGCAGTGGTGCACCCTGTTCATGTGAGAAAAATAAACCTTGTGAGTTCACGTGTGCCCCCAGTTCTAGTGTAAGTCCTTCCTGTGTGGAACTGTGCTTTCAGCTGGAACTCACTGCTGGCTGGATGCTTGAGCCTGGAGGGCTTGGGGAGCTTGCTGGAAAATAACTGTTCTGTTGTCTTGTGTCTGTTCCTGGGAGAGACACCAGCAGTGTTTAACCGCCTTCAGAATTCCTGCAGCAACATATCATCCCATTTTTTGTATGCTGAGGCTGACACTAGTAGCACATGAATTCAAATAATGCTCCTGGCTAAATGGGTTTCTGTTGTTGGGAACTCAGCAGGCTTCTGCTTTCTGTGTTGTCTTATGTCAGTGTGCAGGAAAGTTAAAAGAATTGTTGGAAGTCAGACCTCAAAAGTCCTTGCAAATAAAAATTTTAGGAGTTTAAGGCAGTGTGAGTATCACTGGTGAGTCCACAATGGGTTGTGTCAGTGCAGAGAAACACTAATTGCTGGGTGCTTTCATCAAAGAAACATTTATTTAGCCCATTACAAAGAAGGTTTATTTCTTTTCTTTATGTTAATTTTGAGTGAAATATTGTGCAAAGTGCATAGTGTGCAATGCATGTAAAAAACCAGCCCCGGTAATTTACATATATTTACATACATTTACATCTGTGGCATTGGGTTGTAAATGAGCTATTGTGCTCTAGGAAGGGCTCCTGGAGTCAGGGTGTAGATGACTCTCCCAGGATATCAATTTAATGGTCAGTAATGGTACAGACAAAGAAATCACGATACTGACTCAGAAAATAAAGCTCTTCTCTTGCTGTACATCCTGGACAGACTGTTTTATGTCCTCACCTTAAAATTAGTACTTGCAGGAGCCTAAATAATGGCACTAAAGCTACTGTTGAACACGGAGTATCATCTGTTTGCAGCTAGCCCAGATAGGTGAGGAGACTCTTAGCCTGAAAGGGCAGCAGGGTTAAGTGTCATAAAACACATCCTTCCTCGGTGAGTGTGAGTAGATAAGGAGTGTCCAGTGCTTCTGTGGTACTGGGGAACATTGTGTTCTCTAGCTGCAAGGTGGTGGCTCCAAACTAGGAAAGTGATCTGTGAAAAATCCCTGCTATGTGCTTGGTGCCTCTGATCCCTCTCCCTAAGCTGCTGCTGTTTGCTGCAGTTAGGGACAGAGTACTGAGCTGCATGAATGGGAATCACTGGAAAAGCCTCTGTTCTCTTCATATGCTTTTGTTCATTGATGAACAAATTCAAGTGTAACTAGTTGAAGGGAGGAGGTTTTTTAATAAATAAATGAGAAATTATTCTTTGAAATAACTATGGAAATTTAACTGGATTCTGTTGATGGACAAACATTCTTCCTGTGCCTCCTGCATGCTTGTCTTGTGTGTCACATCTCAGCATTTTCCTACTGGGACAACAAGATTTTAAATCATGGATGGAAGCAGCTGTAATTTCAACTCATAAACCTTCTTCTAAAACCTCTGGGGTTTTTTGTTTTGCTTGCAGTGTCTCCTTTCCTCCTGGGCCGGGCTCTGTGGGCTGCCAGCCGTTTCACCGTGGCCATGTCTCCAGAGCTCATCCAGCAGTTCCTGCAGGCCACAGTCAGTGGCTTACACGAAACCCAACCTCCCTCTGTCCGTATCTCTGCAGTCAGGGCCATCTGGGGGTGAGTGAACCCTGAGCAGGTCCCCAATCCCAGGGGCAGATCACACTGATGACACCGGGTTGGTCAGACATTAATGGCATTTCTGTACGGGCTGCAGAAGGTTTTGCTTTGAATGAAATAGGTGGCAGCTTGAAAAGTGTAAGCCAGCAGGTTCAAAATAGAGTAATTCTAGTGGAGTTCCAGGTTGGTGACAGTAATGGATACAGTCACAAGGAGGGGCAGCAGCAGGTTGTGATGGAAAGCACAGGGATGCAAATGAAAGCCAGACTGCTCCTGTTCAGTCACAAAGGTGACCGACACCACTCAGGCTTATGGAGCCAATCACAGCAATAAGAAGAGTTTGGGGTTTGATTTTCTTACCCCATTTTTGTCAGAAGGAAGCTCTGCTCTACCAATTCTAAAGTGAAACATGAACGTTAGTGTAAAATCAAGGAAGAACCAATCACAAAATCTGCAAAAACCCCAGAAAACACCTTGTCTCTTATTTGCACTGAAATGTTAATGAATATATAAAGGCAGAGACTTACAACTTAGTTATTCCTGAAATTGCTATATCATCCCCTAGCTCACTTGTAGAACATGTATAAACTAAACACTCTGTAAGCAGTGGGTGTCTGTCTTGGATTTCTTTCCTTTTCTCCATGGATGTTCTTAGGGAGATCAAGCAGTAATGAAGGGGAAAGGTCATAGAGAAGTGAACTTCAGGAATAAGAACGAATAGGATGAAATAACCCCTTGCCTATCATCTAGAGTTAAATATCTAAGTTACTTCAATACATTATGAATGTCTTTTTGTATCACAAATTTCCTGTCTAGCTACTGTGACCAGCTGAAGATCTCTGAGAGCACCCATGTGTTGCAGCCTTTCCTTCCCAGCATTCTGGATGGGCTGATCCACTTGGCAACCCAGTTCAGCTCTGAGGTGCTGAACCTGGTGATGGAGACTCTGTGCATTGTCTGCACAGTGGACCCAGCATTTACAGCCAGCATGGAGAACAAGATCTGCCCCTTCACCATTGCAATATTCCTGAAGTACAGTAATGGTAGGCATCCCACTTACATTCCCAAGGGATGGTTGCTTTTGCTGTTGAATCTTGCTGCTGAAAACTTAATCAGTGATAATTGAATGAACAGTGATTCCTGTGTGGTAAAGGCAGAGGGGAAGCTTGCTGTTCTGCCTAGTTAAAATAGTGGCAGCAAAAATCGAGGCGGGGGGATGTGAATATGTTTTAGTAAATGGTGTTTTCTCTCTCCAGATCCCGTTGTTGCTTCTCTTGCCCAGGACATTTTTAAGGAGTTAGCTCAGATAGAAGCCTGCCAGGGTCCAATGCAGATGAGGCTGATACCAACCCTTGTCAGCATCATGCAGGCCCCTGCTGACAAGATCCCTGCAGGGCTTTGTGCAGTAAGTGCTTCAGTGGGGCATGGCCTGGGCTGGAGATGTCCCCTGTGCTGGAATGGCATGGCTGCTCTGCAAAGAGCAGAAAGGCTGCTTCGGACATGGTTTTGATCCCTGGGAATGGTTTCTCTGTGGAGAGAAGGCAAACTGCAGCTGGGGGGAGATGCTTCTAAAAGTTTACTTTAAACTGCTCCTCCTGCCTTCTTCCAGTCTCTGCAGTGTATCCCCAGTCTTTTTGCTCTGACATTGCCATCTTTCAGCAGGAGCACTCTCCCATTGTTGGTGGAATGTTCTCCAGCAGGCTACATGATTATTCCTTGCACTTCTTCCTAAGGGTTTTTCTGATTTATGCATCACACATGTAAATTGGAGATAAATTACACAGGTGCCCTGATAAAACATTAAGCATTGACTTTTGAATGATTGTATGAAATTAAACCCATAAACATCCTTATTAATATGTATTTAATCTGCCTATTAATTGGTATGACTGTAACAATTGCTTATAGGTAATTAGAATAAATTTAAATCAATATAACCAAAATGGAACGAGTCAGCCAGAACAGTTCTCTGGCTGTTGTGATTAACATGCATCTGTTTGCCATGTTTAAGTGGTGACACTGCTTTTAATGTTGGAACTGCCTTGGGAGCTTTCACAGCTCACACCAGTGATGTTTGGGTGCATGACTCCAGGGTCCTTTTATTTAAAAATTATTCTGGACTGCAGATTTAGGGTGTGATTGCAGCAGTGGCCACATCCCTGCATTTCACACCTTTGATGTCTGCAGCAGGGGTGGGTAGTGCTGACTTCTTGTACTGTGGCTGCTGCTGTGACACTTTGTACTTTCCTTTCAGACTTCTATTGATATACTGACCACAGTTGTAAGGAATACAAAGCCCCCTCTGTCACAGCTCCTCATCTGCCAGGCATTCCCTGCAGTGGCACAGTGCAGCCTCAACACAGATGACAATGCTACTATGCAGGTACCACTGTGGGGAGGGGGGGTGGGTACCACTGTGGGGAGGGGGAGGGTTCCAGGGCTCTGCATGTCCAAGAGAGGTGGCACAGCCTTTGAGGGAGTCCAGGCTGTGCGTGCCAGTTGCTGTATCAGCACCCCCTCAGGAGTCTCTGCCACCTCCAGTTTGCCATGAA
This sequence comes from Xenops minutus, assembly GCA_035221455.1. Classification (NCBI taxonomy): domain Eukaryota; kingdom Metazoa; phylum Chordata; class Aves; order Passeriformes; family Furnariidae; genus Xenops; species Xenops minutus. The sequence continues at coordinate 819,469 of JAWWEE010000069.1, read as the reverse complement.
AGTGCTGTTGTTGAGGGCCTGCATGACTTTTCCTGGTCACTCCTGAATGTGAAGGACTAGAGTGAGTAAAACAGCATCTTGGATGTTTCTCCTATTTTAATGCACTGGAGCATGTTAAAAACCAACCAAACAAAACCCACCGAAAAACCAACCAACCAAATACATATTGCTTTTCTTCCCCCACAGTAACATTCATCACACCTAGGAGTGGTGGGGGCTGTCTTCAGGGGCACACACAGGCACAGGGCAGCAAAAGACCTCCTAGCCCTCCCCCTCCTCCTCCATGCAGCTTTCTGCTCTACTCAGTTGAGTGGGAAGGGGAAACCAGACTTCTTTTTTTGACTGAGCCAGGTGTTGGATGGAGGGAAAGCAGGGAATCATCTCCAGCAGTATCAGTACTGCCTCAGTTGTGCTTGCTGGCAGACCTGGCTATGGCCTGATGTCTTTGGAGTATTTAAATAAGAAAGGAAAAGCAGGAGAGGTTAGAAGTGCAGGGAGCCTTTTCATTCCAGCCAGTATATGAATAGCAAAGCTGGTTACACTCCTTATTTAAAGAGTTCCATAGTGGCAGCTACCCTTTGCCACCTGAATACGGAGCATGGAAATGGCTTTCCCTAAAGAACAGACCAGTAAGAATAGGCTGGAGATCAGCAAGGAAAGGTTCCAGACCTGCACACTGGTTGTTTTGCTGGATCTTTGTGCTAAGAAGAATTAAAAAGGACTACAGCTCAGCTCTGGGTTGGGCTTTGTTCATGCCACGCTTTGCTGTCTTCATCTTTGACTTGTTAGAACCTTTTGAATTCCTCTGTGTAACAAGACTGGCACAAAACTGCAGCTATTCAGGTTTCTATTGTATTAACTAGCTGATCTTGATTGCTACCCAAACAGTGAGTTCTGTACTTGCGAACAAACCAAAGCCTGGAGAAACCCCTTTCAAACCATCTCCAGGTGCCACCCCTTTGCCTAGTGTCCCCATCTTAGCTCAGGGTTGTCCTGGGGTGGTGCCAGGAGGTGTCTCCCCGTGCCTGCCCCCTCCCTTTGGCAGCAGTGAGGTGCTGACGTGCCCCTCGTGTCGTGCAGAACGGCGGCGAGTGCCTGCGCGCCTACGTGTCGGTGGCGCTGGAGCAGATCGCGCAGTGGCACGACGAGCAGGGCCACAACGGGCTGTGGTACGTGATGCAGGTGGTGAGCCAGCTCCTGGACCCACGCACCTCCGAGTTCACCGCCGCCTTCGTGGGCAGGCTGGTCTCCACCCTCATCTCCAAGGCGGGGAGTGAGCTGGGGGAGAACCTCGACCAGATCCTGAGAGCCATCCTGAGCAAAATGCAGCAGGCAGAGACGCTCAGCGTGATGCAGGTGAGCGGGGTGGGCACGCAGGAGAGGCAGTAGAGGCACCAGGAGAACACATTTTCATAATTGTTTGGTTTGCACCTCATTATTTATGGCTTGTGTATCCTTTTGGAGTAGTCAGGAAAATGCCTCCTCTGATCATAGAACTGAGTATCCTCAATATCCATAGTGGAATATCCTGAGCTGGAAGGGACCCACAAGGATCAAGTTCAGCCCCTGGCAGTGCAAAGGACACCCCAACAATCCCACCATGTCCCTCAGAGCATTGTCCAAACTCTCCTGGAGCTCTGCCAGCCTTGAGGCCATGACCACTGCCCTAGGGAGACTGTTCCAGTGCCCACCACCCTCTGGGGGAAGAACCTTTTCCTAAATTCCAACCCAAACTCCCATGACACAGCTTCATGCTGCTCCCTTGGTCCTAAACCTTTTGTTATCAGATTACAGGGTAAGAAAGGCTCTTGGGAGGAAGCTTTGATGCCCCTTGAATAGTCGCTCATGCCCTTGTGCTTGTGGGCAGTAATCCTGTGGAGGGACAGGAGTTGCCTCAGTAGGGATGCTATGGCAAAGGCATGGTTTTGGGAGGGTTTGTCCTGTATTCCAGGGATAAAGGCCTGGGAGTTGAGAGAAGGTGAGCTTTGGGTGGATGGGAGGTGTAGGTGGCCTCCATCAGCTGACAGACCAGAGCACCACAATCTCTTCTAGCCTTGACCTACTTGTAGTGGCACAGTTTGACGGAGTGATTTGTATCCCAGTGGGCTTCATTCTCCTGTCTTGTCTTTCTTATCTGTGCCCTCACTGTAAAACAGCTTGTGCTGCCTGCCCTGGTTCCTCAGCAGCATCTGGGGAAGGCTTTTTGCTGGCACTGCTGAGCAGGGTCCTTTCACTGCCCTCAGTGCACCACTTGGCTGAGGCTCACTCTGCTCTAACACTCTTATTTCTCTGATTTTTTCAATGTACATTTTCAGCCAGCACATGGTATATCATGAAGGCCATTTGAATGTCAGCATAGATCTCATCTGCTTTAAGATTTTTTTCTCTTCCTGGATACACCTCTGATTGTTAACTGGAATGGCTCTCTCTTTACTTATTTCTGGATTTAAAAAATATGGAAGCCAAGAGAAGTGAAACAAGCCTGTCACGGTGCTGGATTTCTTCCCTGTGTTAGCCTGGAAGATGGGCCTATGGGGTTGGGCAGCTTTTCCCTGAGGAAGGCTCCAGAGATGCTCTCAAACTGGGAGACTGACATTTAGACAAGCATAGCAAATGAATTCTGCCTCTGGTCTTTAGGAGTCAGATTCTAAAACTGCATCTTGGAAAGAAACCTTTCCAAAACTTGCAGTTCTTTGCCTAAAAACATACGTTCCAAGTGCACTGAGAAATGGGAAAGTGTTGCTGAGTGATGGTGTGATGGTGTGGGAGATGCACAGTGCTGTGGTGAAGGTGATGGTGGGAGATTCCTGAAGTGAAAGGGGAAGAGAATGTGGATTCAGGACCAATAACTGTTCTTTGATCTGATGATGTGATACATTTCTGCTGGACTTGTGCAGATTCTGAGCTCTGTGCTGAGCCACCTGTGCAGCTTCTGCTCATGGAGCAACGTGGGCACTGGCAGTGTTAGTGTGGCCATGTGATACTTTTGCTTGTCAGAAGTCAACTGCAACCAACCTCTGATGTTTTTGAAATAGCTTTTTAGTCTTCACTTAGGGATGTTTGTTAGTTTGGGCATGGGTGTGAGTAGATTTATTCCTGCTGGATGTTTGTGGGGTGGTTGAACACTGCTGTTGACTGTAGTTTATTGTCTGTGTTTGTAGCAGTGTCTTGCAGCTGGTTGTACTTCCCCTCCCTCCTGGGCTTGGTAAGCACAGCTTCCACTCCTGCAGGGAACCCAGTGCCTTAAATATTTGATAAAACATTTCCAGCTCTTAAATTATGTACTGCTAACATTGCCTTTCTCCTCCTGCAGTCCCTGATCATGGTGTTTGCTCACTTGGTTCACTCACAACTGGAGCCACTCCTGGAATTCCTGTGTAGCCTCCCTGGCCCCACCGGCAAGCCAGCCCTGGAATTCGTGATGGCTGAGTGGATGAGCAGGCAGCACCTCTTCTATGGGCAGTATGAAGGCAAAGTCAGGTGGGAGCCACAGTGCACTCCTGGTAGCTGTTTCCATCCCATCCAGAGCTGGGGGTAGGCAAAGGGGAGCTGGTTCTCACTTGGATCAGTGTGTGCCAGCATGGGGCAGAATTGCTTTTCCCTGCACTGTCAGTTCAGCTCAAGAGAGCTGTGGTAACTGGAGCAAGCTCTGATCTTCCTCTTCAGTGCTCCTCTTGCTGCCTGCTGTTCCTGTGTTGGAACAGGGGGACCTGAAGTGTTCTCCTTGCTGTCTCCTGCAAGCACAGGAGTGCTTTTGGGATTGAGCTTCTGTGAATGGGATGAGAACAACTTCCAGATGTGGAGTTGCCTTTGTAGACTACTGTAGAGTTTTGGGGTGTTGTAGAGGGTTTTATAAGAGAATAATCTGTTTATTTCTTAGTGATTTATTGATCTATTAAGTCATTAAAGAAATCAGTTGCAACAGTTTCCTCTCCATTTTGCTGTGCAGCATGTTTGTGTTCCCATGGAGGCTGAGTGCTGTATTCCAAAGCATGGAATGCTCTTTATTAATTTAAATTTTGCCACAGCTGCTGTCTTTGATTTTTCTGGACACATGAAGCTTCACAGACCACTCTAAAGCGTCTTACCAGCTGTTAAGTCACTTCTTAGTGTGTATTGTGTGTTACTGTTATGGGCAATCAAATAGCCTGTGAAATAAATAATGAGAAAAGGCAGGTTCAAAATGGAAGTTAGTGAATAATTGTGCAGGACAAGAGGCAGATTTGGGAATCTAGTGCTCTTTTTGGTCACACACATAAAGCAGGAGAAATGGGAAAATTCTGTAATGCTTGTGCTTGGCAAAGGTGTAGATGAAAGGGCCTCTAGCTGTCTGCTGAGGTGTGTTCCCTGTTAGCAGGGCACTCTGAAAGGCACTCAGTTCAGGGAAATTCTGGTCTGTAATTTTCCTGTTCCTTGCTCCCCAGCTCTGTAGCATTGTGTAAACTCCTGCAGTATGGCATCAACACAGATGACAAGCGACTTCAGGACATCAGGGTGAAGGGAGAAGAAATATTTAATATGGATGAGGGAATTCGGACACGATCCAAGTCGGCCAAAAGTAAGGAATCACTTTGCTGCTTTTAACAGCTTTTCTCTAAGAAGATGCTGAGAAAGGCCTTAAATAGGTCTGGCAGATGCCACAGAGCTGCGGGAGATAGTTCCTGCAGAAGGTGCATGTTGGTTTTTAGAGCTAATCCATACATCATATACTTAATATATCTTTTATCTGCCTTAATTCTGCCAAAGACTCATTTGGAAGAGGCCTAATACCTGATTTAATATAAATGGATGAGGTGGTTGTGGGATGGAGACCTGTTCACTGCTGTTTGGCATCATGAGACAGAATTGATAATTCCCTGATGCTTCTCTGAGAGGAAAGTGGTTTTGGTCCATGCAGAGATTTTCAAACAAAGGGGTGTCTTTTTCAATGAGGCACCTTCACAAATATCAGCAGGGATTCAACAAGTTAGAGATGCTTTTAAGAAAAGCTTGGCCAGTCTCCTGCATAAGACTTGTCTAATTTTAATTTGCCAAACCCAGAATCTTTGACTGGAGAGTACTGTTGAGAGATTCATCTTTTAAGTCAGAGAGGGAGTTGCTCTGGGCAGTTTGTCCAGAGGACTGAGCTCCAAAGGGAGGGCACTGGGAAGCTGCTGTCCTCAGCTGTCAGTCAGACCTTGGTCCTGCCACTTGGTGTGTGACCAGTTGTGGGATGGGATGGGATGTGGTGGCTGTACAGCTCCAAACTGGGAGCCCATCATGGCAGTCAGTGCTCCCTGAGCCTTTGTCTGCCACAGGCTTGGAATGATGCAGGGCCAGGGAAGCCCTAGGAGTGTTAAGAGGTAAGGGGTGGTCACAGAGCACTTGCTGCCTAATTATTCTTGGCTTAAAAACCCCCAGACCAGTAATCTCTGATGTCTGGTTAGACAGAAGAATGGTAACTGCCAGCATTTGTGTTAAACAGGTATTCATGTTAATACCAGTAAGAGCTAAAAGTGGTGCTCCCAGTTTCTTTATTTGATAAGAACTTTATTTTGTAACTAAGGGCAAATACACTGTCTGGCTATCCCTATGGAATAGTTGAGCCCTGCAGGAATGCTGGTGAGGAAAAGATGGAGCTTTACAGTGCCTCAGAAAGGGCCTGGGGTTGTTGCACTGCCCATTTACATGAAAGCACTGGTGGACATGTAAATGTATTTCAGGAAAGCAAGTACTTCCCTGAAAGCAAGTTCCAGATGACTCCATGAAGTGCAGGAGCAGAGTCAAACATTCATTCAGCTGTGAAGGTTTTCCCCTGCCTTCTGCACTCAGAATATGCAAGATTGATGTTGGGAATGTAGCTGTGAGGGTGTATGGAAAGAATGTCTGGAGGGTTTGTGTCAGTTTTTTTTTTCTTTTGAACCTCTCAAACAAGAAAAAGCTCACCCCAACAAAAAAAAAAAAAAACCAACACACAAAAAAAGGTGTAGTTTTTTATAATATTTTATTAAAAACAGTGTGAATATATATCTTTTTTTCTTATAGATCCTGAGCGCTGGACAAACATTCCTTTGTTAGTAAAAATCTTAAAATTAATAATAAATGAACTCTCTAATGCAATGGAAGCAAATGCATCTAGACAGACAACTGCAGATTGGAACCAAGGTGAAATACTGGGTTTGCTTTTCCTTTTTCTATGGCTTAAATACACTTTGTCTTCTCTGGAGAAGTGTTCTGTAGTTAAGAAACAACAGTAGATCATGGACCTGTAATTACAAAGCTTGAATAATGATGCAAAGGATAAGCTCATAGAATCAGAGAATCCCAGACTGGTTTGGGTTGGAAGGGACCTTAAAGCCCATCTCCCTGTCATGGGCAGGGACACCTTCCACTAGCCCAGGTTGCTCCAAGCCCCATCCAACCTGGCCTTGGACATTTCCAGGGATGGGCCAGCCACAGCTTCTCTGGGCAACCTGTGCCAGGGCCTGCCCACCCTCCCAGGGAAGAATCCCTTCCCAATATCCCATCTAACCCTGCCCTGTGTCAGTGGGAAGCTGTTCCTCCTTGTCCTGTCACTCCAGGCCCTTGCCTAAAGTCCTTCTCCAGCTCTATTGTCACGTTGTACAGATTATCATTAGCAACTTCCAGCACAACAGCCCTTCCTTCACTGTGCCATATTTTAAATGCTAGTGATCTCTTCCAGGTAAAAATAAATAAAGTGGGAAAAAAAGACCAGTCAGTGTTGTGTATCCTCAGACCTGAAAATTATATTGGGCTAGTTTGGAAGATGAGATCTGACCATGTGCCAATGAAATTATCTCTTTGTGGTGTATTTGGTTTGCATTTCTTCCTCCCTACCTCAGGCATCCATTCTTGCTGCTGCTTTGTGCTTGACTCCAGCTCTGGACTCATTCCAAAAGGATAGGGAAGTTTGCAGGTGTTTTTCCTTCACACACCCACACGTGCAGGGATGTTTTTTCCTACAGACTCCAGTCCCCTGTAGAGTGATCACAGACTGGACCTCTTGGATTTGCATTATTTCTAGAATACTGTTTTTTCTAAACAGATGATTCAAATGATATGTGGGAGGATCAGGAAGAGGACGAGGATGAAGATGAAGGCTTAGCAGGACAGTTCCTGTCAGATATTCTTTCCACAAACAAGTATGGTGAGTAACAGCTTTCAAGTCCTTACTCAAAGCTTAAACAGAGTAGGTGACACCCTAGTCAAAGTTTCCTTCCCTTGCCAGCAGCAAAACAGAGGCTGCAGACACAGGGAAGGAATTCTGCTCTGGGATTGTGAATAAGGACCTTCTGGAGAGGGCCATGGCTTTGATTAACACAGTGATTAAATCACAGCATTATAAAAAATATCACCTGGGAGTTCACAGGCTACACAGGCTTCACACTGCTGTGGGGCTCCTGCAGGTATTTCTTCTAAAGAGAAAATTGGTGCTCAGAGGAGCAGAAGTGACATTTGGAATGGTGGTGTCTGAGGAGTGGGTGAGCCTGTTTGTGGAGTGACCTTGAGGAGTAACTGCTGCATAAAGAGGTAGTGCATCTCCTCTCCAGGCTGCATGTAGCCTCAGGAGGGAGAACCTTACAGGGAGACACAGCGAGGGACACTGTTCTGCATTAGCTCAGAACTGGCCAAGTGTCACCCTGACATGGCATGAAGACTGTGGTGCAGGGAGCTCCCAGAGCTGCCTATTGATGTCCCACGTGTGCTCAGCTGAGCTGTGTGCCCCTCGAGCCCCCCACTGACCTTGTGCTGGGGTTTAGTGGTTTCTAGCCTGTGCCATAAAACAGTGAATATTCTGGATACAAATTTTTTTCCCCCAGCAGTGCTGAAACTATTTACTTTTGGATCCTTGGATTTCAGGGGTCTAATAGAAAACTTCCTGAGGTGTTTTCTTTGTTTGATGTTAAAACCTGCTGGTTTGCTTCTGACAGATGAGGATTACTATGAAGATGATGAAGAGGATGATCCAGATGCATTAAAGGACCCCCTTTACCAAATAGATCTCCAGGTGATGCTCTAGAATGAGTGGTGTTATCAGTTACTATTCATTCTTTTTAAATTTTATTTTTTTAATGTTGTGTTTTAACAAATCTGTAAGCACTGGAAACACCAGCTACTGATTGTTACCCTGAAGGGATGCAGTAAACTGACATTTTTTTGGAAAGGGCCAAGTATTCCAAGAATTTCTGGAGCTATTTTCCATATGATCAATCTCTGTAAGTTGGAAATGTGAATGAACAAAGCTCTTTGAACAGAGGGAGATAAGACTTTTCCACCCATGAGCTTCACAGCTACTTGCAGAAGTCAGGAGTGGATTGGAGAGTGAACATGATAGTTTCATACTCCACTTGGAGATGCTCCCACCCACTCAGCCCCTGTGTGACACTTTGCTCCTGCTTTTCCCACCACCTGCAGCTGTTGATGGGCCCTTCCCTCTGCTCCCACCCTTCCCTCTGCTCCCACCCTTCCCTCTGCTCCCACTCCTCCTCCTGCATCGCTCTCTCTGTTCCTCTCACCCCCAGGGTCTTACTGGGTGCCTGTTGAGGTACCTCTCTCGACACACAGAAGCAGCAGGATTTCCAAGGGGAGGTGGTGCTGACCAGGTGTTTCTGTCCCTTCCAGGCCTATCTCACTGAATTCCTGTGCCAGTTTGCCCAGCAGCCCTGCTATGCCATGTTCTCCGACCACCTCAACGACAACGAGAAGCGAGTGCTGCAGGCCATTGGGATATAGACCCACTCCAGAGACCAGACCCATCATATCTGAACAATAGGTTATCTTTGGCTAATTCCACGTTTTATGATTGAACATAAAACATTTTCCAGTGTCTGCCTGCCCTGTTCCAGGTGGACGATGGCCTCGTTGCGATGTATTGAGCCTCATCTTAACACGAGCCTGCTGAGGGAGGGAATCCTGAGAAAGCAGCAAGGACATTGCACATCGTTCTCACCATGGGAGCACTTTCATTTTCCACAGCAACTTTCCAGGAAGTTCTTAAAGATAAAAAAAGAAAAAAGGTGCCCTTAATATTTTTAAAAGCAAATTGTCTCTACCTGTGAAGAGGCACTTAACTGAGTTTCCCACAGCACAGCTGGACAGAGAAAGGAACTGGGTCACTTACGGATTGCTTGGACGGACCTTGAGAAACAGGAAGGTTGTTCCTCTTGGCACTCACGTAACACAGGGTAAAAATCTTGATCCCTACAACATGACTTCTTTTATAGAACCACAGACTCTGATCAGAGCTGCCTGGATGGGATGGAGCTGTTCCTGGGAGTTTGGAGGGGAAGCTGAGGCGATGAACCCCAGTGCATATCTTCCCTCCTGGTGTGGATGGGGCTCTGTCACTCCCAGGGAGCAGTTCTGTGCTAACACTTGTGTGTGCACAGGCTCAGAGGAAGCCACCACTTAAATTTCTGTTCCTGTGGCATGTGGCTATGAAAGACTGGTTTTCTGGAACACAAAGAGCCACGATTTTTAGGGGGAAAAAAACTGATTGTATTTAACATATTTGCTCCGTGACAGCCACTCTGAACTCCTCTGCTTCTTTCACACTCCCGTGTGTATTTTTACAGAGTGGTAAAATAACATTTGCAAATTGATTTCCCCGTAAGAACAGCGTGATGTATCTCACAACACCTCTCTGCCTTTGGTTCCCTTTTGGGGAAAGTGAAAATAAAACTATTAAAATGTACATTGGTATCCTTCTTATAAAACGGATTTAAAAGGAACTGTGCTTGTTTCCTGAAGTCACTTTTTAAAGACTTATTTCTTAGGACACTTTCTGTATGTGCTGCTGAAGGATGTTAGGGGTCACCTGGACAGAAAGGGAGTCCTGTGCTGGATACATCTGCTGCTTAAAATAACAAGCTGAGCCATTATAGAGTTTCCTTTCTTAAGAAAGGCACCTGCTATTCCTTTGTGGAATAATTTGCTTTGTCATTGTATCAAAACCTCCATAAGCTGGAGTCATTCTGTATCTTGCTGGTCTCATGTTGTGCTGGAATGGGCAGAGCTGGGGGGATGCCCCATTCCCTTCAGACTCCTCTGAGGTGTCCTTGAGTTCTCAGTGTTTCTCTGTGTGCCTGACAAACTCTATGAGAAACAGAGTTTGAAGCCTGATTTTTATGTGTCTAATAAGGTACAAGCTCTTCCCATGCAGTTGTGTCATAGTGTCTTTCTTCCCTGTGGATTCTCTGTTCTCTAAGAAAATCTGATTAAACTTGGTGCCCTGGCTGTCCCCTCACACAGTCTATTAGGAGTTTTGTTCTGGGGCCTTTGTGTCTTTTTCAGCTTTCACTGAAAAGGTTAAACAGTGGAGTATCTCTGAAACCCCCTGAGCAGCTGATGGCTGCAGTGGTGTGTCCTGACAGCTGTCCAGGAACATCTGGAAGCACCAAGGTGTGTTTCAGGGTGTTAGGAGTAAACAGAGCACATTGAAGGCTGGTTTGCTCTGGTGGGAGCTGGAGCTGCCTGTCCTGTGCCTCAGAGGGTGGGTTTAAACAAGGCCATGAAGAGTGAGACTGACCCAGTAGTGCTGACACTGAACTGAGACATCGGGGGTGTCTCTGCCATTGTAAGGTCCAAAAGGTGGGTGGGCCAGTGTCGTGGTCCTGCTGGACTCACCAGGGTTTGGGGAGAAGCTGCTTTGCTTGGCAGCTATCGATGGTTTTTGTAGGAGTGTGAGAAGGGGGAGGAGGGGGGGGATAAGTGGCTTTTGGGGACTGGTTCTCTGCCCTCTCTGTCCTGCAGCCTGGGCTGGCTGGGCACTGGTGCCACTGAGCTGGGGCTGGAGCTTGGGACCAGCCCTGCACAGGCACAGGGGCAGCGAGGCTGTGCAGCAGCTATTGCCAGCAAAGCCACCTGGGCAGGGTGTTTTGGGAAGAAAACGACTCAAGCATTGAGGGAGGGTAGTTTGAGGGACCTCATCCAGGTCCTGCTCATGCTCACGACTTTGTAGCTTTTTTTGCTTTCCCACTGTCCTCTTTGCTAACAAAATTACGAGCGCCCCGTGCTGTGACTTAAACAAGGATGGTGTTTGCAGCAACAGCTCTGAGCAGCAACAGGGTGACCGCTCAGGATGTGGAAGCTGCAAACAGCCCAGCTTGGACCCTGCAACGAGACTTAATGCGTATTCATGCGTATCTCTCTTGGTTTGTGCGTGGGGGTGAGTTTTGTGGTGTTTTATTAACAAATAAACTTTCCTTGTATAACCCCACCTGGTTTCCCCCCCCTTCCCGGTGCCACGGCGGGACTCGAACCCACGACCTTCCCCATCACTGCCTCCTTCCGCCTTCCCCGCGCGGTGCATGCTGGGGGTTGCAGTCCAGGGTTGGGCACATCCCCGTCCAGCGTCCCGCGCCGCGCGGGGCACGCCGGGAGTTGTAGTCCGGCGGCGGCGGAAGCGGCGCTGGCGCGGGGCACGCCGGGAGTTGTAGTGCCGCAGGGCAGCGCGGGCCATGGCGGCGGCCGCGGCCCCCGCGGGGCGCTCGAAGGTGGCGCCGAGCGTGGACTTCGACCACAGCTGCTCGGACAGCGTCGAGTATCTCACCCTCAACTTCGGGCCCTTCGAGACCGTGCACCGCTGGCGCCGCCTCCCACCCTGCGACGAGTTCGTGGGGGCCCGGTGAGCTGGGGAGGGAGCGGGGTGGAGGGATGGAGGGATGGAGGGATGGAGGGCAGGGGGTCCCGGCCCCGCTGAGCCGCCCGTGCCGCCCGCAGGCGCAGCAAACACACCGTGGTGGCTTATCGGGATGCGATCTACGTGTTCGGCGGGGACAACGGGTAAGGGAAGGGGGGCGAGGGAGGGGAGAGAGGGGAGATGGGGGTGAGGGGAGAGGGGTGTGAGGGGACTGAGGGGAGATGGGGGGAGATGGGGGAGATGGGGGTGAGGGGAAATGGGGCTGAGGGGAATGAGGGTAAAGGGGTGTTAGAGGAGTGGGGTGTGAGGGGAGAGGGGGGACTGAGGATAAAGAGGTGTGAGTGGAGGTGGGGCATGAGGAGAGAGGGGACTGAGGGGAAAGGAGTGTGAGGGGAGATGGGACTGAGGAGAGAGAGGTGTGAGGGGAGTGAGGGGAGAGGTACGTGATGGGACGTGGGACTGAGGGGAGATGGATGTGAGGGGAGAGGGGACTGAGGATAAAGTGGTGTGAGGGGAGGGGGATGTGAAGTGAGTGGGGTGTGTGGGGAGTTGGTTTATGAGGGGAGAGGGTTGTGAGGCTCTGTGGCCATCCCTGCCCGACCCCTTGGTCCCGCTCAGCTGCCTCCCCTGTCCCTCCCCGCAGGAAGACGATGCTGAACGACCTGCTGCGCTTCGACGTGAAGGACTGCTCGTGGTGCAGGTGGGCAGCGCGGCTGGGACCTGCCACCCCTAACCTCAGCACCTCCAGCCCGCCTGTAAAAGCTCGTGGCTCTCCCAGAGCTTCCGAGGGGAAGTGTCACCCCCAGGCAGTGCTGTCACAGCCGGTCCCTGCCAGCCTGTGGAGTGCTGGGCTGTCAGGGGCTCCTGATCCTGCCCGAGGGGAGGCCGGGCAGCACAGCCAGATCACCTCTGCTCCTGCAGCCTGTGGGAGGGCAGGGGGACTGGGCTGCTGCACCCCTCGGGGCAGGGAAGGTGCTGAGAGGGACTCAAACCTGTCTTGATTCCTTTCATGTGGACTTGGGTAGTCTGTTTTGTCTCAGCTGTGCCCCACTTTCCAGCTCTGCCAAAGAGATCTCAGCAGCCATGTGTTTATAACCATCTCTGCTGCAGCGCCATGTCATAAAATCATAGTGTGGTCAAGAATCCAAACCCAGTGAAACACTCAAGAACTTGAGTGGAATGACTTCTAACACTTGTTTCTTTTCTGAATCTGCACAGTAGCTTTGAGTGCCTGAAGCACAAGCAGGGTGTTTGACTGCTGCTGTTCTAACTTCTGCAGGGCTTTCACCACTGGGACCCCGCCAGCACCACGGTACCACCACTCTGCTGTGGTCTATGGGAGCAGCATGTTCGTGTTTGGTAAGGCAGCAGCAGGTCCCAGCTCTGCTTGGGGTGGTAAATGTGCTGCTGGGTTGGTTTGAAAATAAAAGAAACGAGGGATTTTTAGGAAGTGTCAAAAGATCTCGTTCAGTAGCAAATCCATTATTTTTTGTGGCTGACTGTGATTTCAACTTTAGCATGGAAATACTTTTGCTGTTCTGTTTAAAGTAAAGGAGACTTGAAACTCATGACCATAGTGATTCCGTAGATGTGGAAAAGTCTCCCTCCCACCTGTGGTAGTCCATTAGCCAAATGCCTTCTCTTTGTGCAAGCTAAAGTTTCTCCTAATGCAATGCCCAGGAGTGACTGTGCTCCACTGCTTTGGAGTCTAATGGAATTCTTCTTGCCCAGGTGGTTACACTGGAGACATTTATTCCAATTCCAACCTGAAGAATAAAAATGACCTCTTTGAATATAAGTTTGCAACTGGACAGTGGACAGAGTGGAAGACTGAGGGAAGGTAAGAGGTGTTGCCACTTCTGGGATCTGAGCATAACTTGGTGTTGTTTCACATGGCACAGTCAGAGTTAGTTACAGTGCTGATGTTTGGGCTGCAGGATGATTGCTGCTCTACTTTCTCAAGTTTTCTGAATATTAACTTTGGTTCTAAAGGAGTTTTTTGGAAGGTTTCCACTTCAGAGTGCACTATTATAGAAATTTGCCAAAAATCCACTCTTCACATTTCATATCTGTGACAGAAGGGATGGGAGCAGAGGAAGTTTTTTCTTTTGAAGTGTTTAATTTTTAAGGTTAGCATGGAATTCATTGTTCCCTCAGGGTTCCTGAGATTCCAAGGAAAATCAAGACCAGTAACACATTACTTCCTAAAGCTTACTCTGCACATTTCAAAATACCATTCCTGACACAGATTGTGATCCCACTGTTTAGTGTATTTTTCAAGGAGCTGCAGTGACAGGACAAGAGGGAATGACTTCACATTGACAGAGGACAGGGTTAGATGGCATATTGGGAAGGAATTCTTCCCTGTGAGGGTGGGCAGGCCCTGCCACAGGTTGCCCAGAGAAGCTGTGGCTGCCCCATCCCTGGAAGTGTCCAAGGCCAGGTTGGATGGGGCTTGGAGCAGCCTGGG
>JAWWEE010000069.1:759899-805258 GCA_035221455.1 Xenops minutus | reverse complement strand
CCCCTACCCACTTTGTTCCCTCTACATCCCCCGGTTGCCCTCTCCCCCCTCTCCTGTCCCTGAACCCTTTCAGTGGTGACAGGGGCCAGGGGACCCTCTGCCAGTGACACCACCCCGGTGCCACACCCCCTCCTTCCCCACTCCCTCAGTGCCAGGGCCACCTTGGTGTCCTGTCCTCAAAACTGGATGTTTTGAGCCCCCCCAATGCTGGCAGGGGGGATTTTGGGGAACACCAGGACCCCCCCAGCATCCCAAGGCTCACCTCTGCCCACCCTGGGCTCACAGGATCCTGTGGCAAGGCCAAGGGGATGTGCTGCCCACCCGCCCTGGACAAGGCACCGTTGTGCCCAGCCCGAGCCCACTTGGCCCCTGGCCCACCCCGGGGAGGCCCCCAGCTGCTGCCAAGCCGTAAGTGATGCCCCCAGCCCCACATTTTGGGGGGTCCAGGTGCTGCTGGATGGCTGCTGACCCCGTGTCCCTTCCAGGACCCCGGGGACGAAGCCAGTGCCGAAGGGAACCCCTATCCCCATGGGAATGAACTTGGTGAAGATCCACTGCCAGAACAAAGCTGTCTACCAGTACCATGTTACCTTCAGGTATTGGGGTGTTGATGAGAGGCCCCCAGAGCCCCTCGAGGGTCCCCCACGGCCCCTGGAAAATGGGGTGTCCCCAGGCAGAGCCCTCCTGCTGTCCTGAGTGCCACGAGATGCAGTGGCTGGCCCAGCAAATCAAAGAGCTCCAGCTTGTCCCCCTCAGGGGGGGGTTTCAGGGGGCTGAGTGAGATCTGGGAGGGGGGCAGGGGAGGGAGAACAGCCCCTGTGTGTCCCCAGCCCCGAGGTGGAGTGCAGGAGCACACGCTTTGCCATGCTGAATGAGCACCGCGCCACGACCGGGGATGTGTTGGCCTTCGATGGCTCCATCCTCTTCCTGCCCATCCAGATTCCCAAGGTAAGAGGGGTGATGTCTTAGCCCAGGTGCCCCCACCCAGGGTGCCCAGGCCGTGTTTTGGGTGGGAGACCCCCTCTCTCTCACCCCACAGCTCAGTGTGAAGGCTCAGAGGAAGAGTGACGGAGAGGAGGTTTCCATCACCATCCAGATGACCAAGATCCTGGAGCCCAGCTCGGATCTCTGCATCCCCTTTTACAACGTGGTTTTCCGGAGGTGAGAGGCCAAGGAGACCCTCCTCCTCTTCCTCCTCCCTGCCAAGCCTGATCCAGTCCTACTTTTCCTGCTTTTTTCTCCCTTAGGGTGATGAAAATCCTAAATATGAGCCTGGTTGGGAGGCATTTCTTTGAGCCTGCCCAGGCCACCACCCTACAGAAACACAGGTGGGTGCCAGGGACATCCCTGTTTCCCTGGCAGCCTGGAAACTGGGAAGTTTTCCCAGGTCAGCTCTGGCTGGCCTGACCTCAGAATGGCTGTTTTCTGGAGCTGGGAGCCAGCTGGGAAACAAAACAGATCCCTGTGTGTGTGTGTTGGGTGTTCCTTGGCTCCTGGGGTGGCTCTGGGTTAACCCAGGCGCCACTGGGCATTTTTCCCTCTGAACACAGCCTCCAAATTTGGCCAGGATACGCTGTCAGCATCCGGAAGAAGGATGGTGGGCTCTTCCTCATGGTGGATTCCATCCACAAAATCATCCACAGCGAGTCTGTCTTGATGCTGATGTAAGAAAAACAGGGAAAAATCCCAAGAGGCTTTAGGGGTCAGGAGGGTTTTCCAGCAGCCACGTGAAGCTGCAAAAGGGAAAAAACAAATGGGTGGGGTTTTTGTGGGGCATGGCATGGGCTGGGAGCATTCTCTCCTCCTTCCATAGGCAAAGAATCCACTCCCAGAGCCAGATAACATTCCAGGATGAGTGCATCAAGGAGCTGGTGGGCAGCGTGGTCATCACCCGCTACAACAACCGCACCTACCGGGTCGATGACATCGCCTGGGACAAGACCCCCAGGGACACTTTCACCCTGGCCAGTGGGGAGCAAATCAGCTTCATGGAGTACTACAGGTACTACCTGATGGATCATCCCTTGGGAATGGGAAGGGCTTGGTGCCCGGGGCTGATCCAAGCTGGGGGAACAGGAGCAGGAAGGGTCTCACCTGGTGCTGTGTCCCTGCCCCCAGCAGGGGGTTGGAACTGGGTGATTTTTAAGGTCCCTTCCAACCCAAGCCATTTCCAGGATTCCATGACTGTGCTTTTTTTCCCAGCAAAACCTACGGGATCACCATCAGGGATGTGGATCAGCCACTGCTCGTCCACAGGCCCAAGCAAAAACAGACGGTGGAGCAGAAGGTGAGCCAGGCACAGAGAAATGAGGATCCAGAGTCTGTCCTGGGGACAGCAGGGACTCCCAGCCCCTGGAATGCTGACAGGGCCTCTCCCCTCTGCAGCGTCAGCTGGACATGGTGATTCTGGTGCCAGAGCTCACCTTCCCGACTGGGCTCTCCAACCTCCAGAGGAGCAGCCGGACGGTGAAGGTCAGAGCCCATTCCATCTGGTGATTCCTGCTTTGCCTGAGCTGGCAGTGCCCTCTTTGGGGACCTACTGGGCAGGGGGAGCTCCGAGCCCCTCCTCACACCCGGGGGTTCCCACTGCAGGAGGTGATGTGGGAGATGATGCAGAGCCCCCGACAGCACTACACGCGTCTTACCAGCCTCCTGCGCCGCATCCGGGACACCCCAGAGGCCTCCCAGGAGCTGGAACGCTGGGGGCTGCACCTGGACATGGATATCCACAGGGTAAGGGCTGCAGGGTTCCAGGCTCCCTGCCTTCCCCCTGGGAATGGAGGCAGCCATGGATTCCTGCTCTGTCCAGACCCAGGGTCACATCCTGCCCGCGGAGCGGATCAACGTGCGGCACCGCTCCTTCTTCCCTGATGAGGAGCTGAGCTGGCACAAGGAGGCGACCAAGGAAGTGCCCATCTCAGTGGTGAGCCCAGGGGAACAGCCCCCCCTCCTTGTCTGGGAACTGGGATGGGTTTTCCTAGCACTGGTGTTCCAGCTGAGCTGCTTCCAGCTCAAACCCTTCCCATGTTTGTGTTGGATTTGAGCTTCAGGCTGTTTTTCCGAAGGAGCTGGAGGTATGTGGTGTGTGGTGTCTGCTTTCCCACCTCCTCCCAGGCTGGAGGAAGGCTTTCAGAGGCAGGAATTCCTTGTTGTGTGCTCCTGAGGTTCCTCTTGGGCTGCTTTCCCTCTCCCAAATTCCCCTCTGTGCTCCAGGTTCCTCTTGGGCCATATTCCTCTCCCAAATTCCCCTCTGTGCTCCAGGTTCCTCTTGGGCCATGTTCCTCTCCCAAATTCCCCTCTGTGCCCCAGGTTCTCTTGGGCCATTTCTTGTTTCCCAAATTCCCTCTGTGCTCCAGGTGCCTCTTAGACCACATTCCTCTCCCAAATTCCCCTCTGTGCTCCAGGTTCCTCTTGGGCCACTTTTCGATTCCCAAATTCCCCTCTCTGTTCCAGGTTTTCTTGGGCCACTTCTTGTTTCCCAAATTCCCCTTGGCTCCACGTTCCTCTTGGCCCACTTTGCCTCTCCCAGACTTCCTTTTCTGCTCCCTAGGTTCCTCCTCTACCAAATGGGAATGTGCTGCACGTTCCTCTTGGGCTGCTTTCCTTTTCCCAAATTCCCCTCTCTGCTCCATGTCCCTCTTGGGCCGCTTTCCCTCTCCCAAATGGGAATGTGCTGCAGGGCTTGTGGAGCTGCATGACTGGGCAGAAACACCCCCAAAACACGCCCTGTCCTCGCTTCTCTCCCAGATCCCCATGAATTCCTGGCTCCTGGTGTATCCCAAGCGGCTGCAGCAGCTGGCCAAGGACCTGGTGGCAGCTGTGAGGAGCACCTGTGGAGCCATGGGAATGCAGGTGGGACTGCCCACGGTGCAGGAGCTGTGGGATGACCGCATCGAGTCCTACGTCAAGAGCATCCGGAGTGGTTTGGGGAGCCAGGTGAGGAGGGGGGATGTTCCCAGGGTTGGTGGGAACACAGGTGGGATGGCAGCAACCTGGAGGGGCTCAGCCTGGAGAGAAGGAGGCTCACAAGGGACCTTATTTCTTCCTAAAACTCCCTGACAGGAGGGGGAGCCCAGGGGTGGTTGGGCTCTGTTCCCAGGGAACAGGGACAGGAGGAGAGGGAAGGGCCTCAAGGGAAAGTTCAGGTTGGACATCAGGAGGAATTTCTCCATGGAAAGGGTGCTCAGGCATTGGAAGGGGCTGCCCAGGGAGGTTTGGAGTCCCCACCCCCGGAGGTGTCCAAGGAATATGTAGATATGGCACTGGGGGAACACAGGTTAATGGTGGCCTCAGGTTTGACTCAGTGATCTCAGAGGGCTTTTCCAACCTAAACAATTCCATGATTCCTGGCAGGAAAAGGTGCAGCTGCTCTTGTGCATCATCCCCCGCAACCGGGACGACCTGTACGGAGCCATCAAGAAGCTGTGCTGTGTCCAGGTCCCTGTGCCATCCCAGGTGGGCTCAGCAGGATGGCACCACCATTCCTGGGAAGCCGTGGGTGCCTCCAGCCTCGCTTTTCCCTGTGTTTTCCCACTCCGCAGGTCATCAACGCTCAGTCCCTCATGGGCCACCCGAGCAAGATCAGGAGTGTGGTCCAGAAAGTTCTGCTGCAGATCAACTGCAAGCTGGGCGGGCAGCTCTGGGGGGTTGACATCCCGCTGGTAAGGCAGGAAAACCCTTGGAAAAACCCTGGGATGAGCTTGGAGGCTCTGAGGGGGAAAATTATTGTAGTCACGGGCTTCCCTCACCAGTGGGAGGATTGGGGCTGGTTTGTCTCTGGTGCACGGGAGCCCATCACAGGTGGAGGGATCCAAGCCTGGAGGTGTTTTGGCTGATCCCTAAATCCCACCTGGATGGTTTTTCCCCCCCTTCCCAGAAACAGCTAATGGTTGTTGGCATGGACATCCACCACAGCCGCAGCCAAGGAATGCGCTCCGTCATCGGATTCGTGGCCAGTATGAACCAGTACGTGGAGTCCTGGGAATGGGGAAGGTGTTCCTCCTGCTCTGCCCTGGGAATTTGAGGTGGCCCCACCCCAAAATCACCCTCCTTGGCCAGAAAGGGGGTGAGGATGATGCTTTTTCCTGACCTGCAATGTCTCCACCGGCGCGTTTATGTTGGAAAGGGGTTGGAAATGGAGTGGGTTTGGGTTGCACAACATCTCAGTGGACTTTGCCCAGTGACAAAGGGGTTCCTGATGCTCATTCCCATTCCATGCCCAGCATCCTCACCAAGTGGTACTCCAAGGTGGTCTTCCAGATGCCCCACCAGGAGATCGCCGACAGCCTCCGGCTCTGCCTCTCCCAAGCCCTCAAGCACTTCTACGAGGTGAGACCAACAAGAAAACCCCCTCCCATGGTTTAGTATTCCCTCAAGACAATGGGAAAAACACCCCAAAACTGCCATCTGGAGCTGGCAAAGCTCCCCATGAGCCTTTGGACTGGATGTGGAGCTGAGAGGGCTCATCCTTATCTTTGGAACAGTGTGAACTGGCCTCAGGGATTAGTTTGCACAGAGGGAAGTGCCACGTCACACCCCTGACCTGCTGAGCCCTGGCCCTGGTCCCCACAGCGTGAGAAAAACAGCCTGTGATGAGGGCCAGGAGAAATCCCAACTCTTGGGATTTGCCTGGAGAAGCTGTGGCTGCTCCATCCCTGGAAGTGTCCAAGGCCAGGTTGGATGGGGCTTGGAGCAGCCTGGGCTAGTGGAAGGTGTCCCTGCCCATGGCAGGGGGTGGAATGAGATGAGCTTTCAAGTCCCTTTCTGCCAGCAGATGCCTTGTGGCATCACAGGTTTGTTCAGCCTGGCTGATACAGTAAAAATAACAAAGGTTGTAGAAGAGAAATCATGGGTTTGATCATTCATTGTGGGCTCTGCATCTGAGGAACAGCCCTGAATGATCCCAAACCAGGATCTTGAGCTCCATCCTGGTCTCATTTCTGTGTTCCACCTGCTTAGTGTGTGGGATATGCACAGCCTGGGTGGATTGCCACCTTCCTGTGCCAATTGTGCTATGAATTGTCCCATTATTTAATTACTTTCCATTAAAAACTCTAAGAGTATTTGAGTTCTGGGAAGGAATTCGTTGGGATTTTTTTTTATTTTTTTCTGTCTGCATTAAGGTGATTTCTCTCCAGTGAAGGCAGCAAAGTGCAAGACTAACACATGCCCCTCAGAGGCTTGCTCAGTGTTTGGAATATGTATGGCAGAAGCAGTCTTGTGCAGGGCATTTTCCTTTCTTCCATGTGAATTTCAGGTATAGTTCAGATCCTTCTGCAGCTGAGATAAGATATTTTTTCTGCATTTTCTCTCTTGCAGGTTGCCAGTGGCCAGATCAGCCCATGGTGCGACAGTGTACAGTGACAAGCTGTGGATCTTTGCTGGATACGATGGCAACGCACGGTATGGGGTGGGATCCTCCTCTCCTCGAGTGCTTTTGTGACATCCCAGCCCCTCAGTTTCCAGCTCTGTAGAGACGTTTCCATGTCCCAAAGGGTTTAAACACACAACTGGAGCTTTGCAAACACAGCCTGTTGGTGAGCATGGCACTTCTGCAACTCACCAGTTCACATTCAAATAAGTAGGTGCTTTAAACCTAAAAATCTGGTCTCTCAGAGTGGCTGTGGCTGTGTAATTTGACAGCCTGCTTGGTTGTAAGCACGAGAAATGATTTTGGAAATCTGGCAAGTGCACATTTCTCAAAAGATGCGCAGCACAGGCTGGCTGATGTTGCTGAAGGCTTAGAGAACAAAGCCTGGATTTGCTGTGAAGTCATCTGACAGAACTAAGAGCAACATGTCAGCTTTTTCTCTGAAAATCTCTGAAATAAGGGATATTTAGGTTGAAGGGAGATGGGATTGTGGATGGGAGAAGACTGGAAATGAGTGGTACCGAGAGCCTGGTGCTTTGACCCACAGCAGCTCCTTGTGTTTGCTCTTGGGCTGTTAGGGAAGAGTCAATTCTGAATATGTAATTTTTTTTCTGTCTTAATGAACTTGAGGAGTAATTTATGTTGATGTACAATATTTGCATCATGAGAGCACACAGAGATTGTCACAAACAAGGAGCTGGGTTGCCTTCTCTTCTGAGAAGAATCTGTAGAAAAGTTTTCAGTTCCTCAAAGTCTCCAGGAGAACTGCTCTTAACTGAGAAAACAGATGGGATCTTTGTTATTTCTGGAGGAGGAATTGGTGTAAGATGCATGACTCTGTGGGATTGCTTAGTGCCAGCTTAGGGAATCCCCTGAGGGCCTTGGGTAGCTGGAAGGAGGGAGTGGGTGAGAGGAGCTGTCTAATTTATGTTAAATATGTCTAATCATGTTAAAAAATGTCTTTTTGTGGAACCTGAGCCTCCAGGCAGATCTGAACAAAGGAAACATCTGTAGTTACAGTGAGTAACTTGTCCAGGGAGCAGCACAGTCAGAGATGTGTCAAGTTACCTGCGTCGTCCTTTGTGTATTTAAGGAAGGACTTGGCCACATAAATAATTGCTGTGGTCAGTCTCAGGAGTTAGCAGGGATGAGCAGAAGGAGGCAGGGTAATAAGGGATATTTCTTTAAAAATCATGAAGATTAAATAGCTCAAATCCTTAATCTCCAGGCTGAGTCACTGTGGAGCTGTTAACTGCATTGTACTTGTAACCAGAAAGATGCTGAAGCAAGCTGGGGTGAGGCTGTACAATTTAGTTATAGGGCAAAAAGATTCTAATAGTTGTTTTTCTGTCAGTGGAAGGAGATTCTTCCTGTCCAGAAGGAATGTTGATTAAATGGGGACTTTGTCCTTTCAACGCCATTAAGGAAAATGAACTGTTTCAAATCAAGCATTTTTTGTGTTATGGCACAGATTAAATGACATGTGGACAATTGGCCTGCAGGACAGAGAGCTGACCTGCTGGGAAGAGGTAAGAAGCTTGAATTTCAACTTACACATAGAATTCTCTTTTTTGGTTTTCATGCACAATTATTTAAAATTTCCCACACTGGCCTGCACTGCTCTCTCTCCAGAATGTTTCTTTTCACTGTGGGTCAAAAACACAGTTCAAATTTGATTTGGTTTGAGTATTTGGAAAACCAAGTGTATATGAAAGGGTGATTTTTTTTCATGTGAATCTACGAACAGAGCCTGGGCTAGCCATGTGGATTTGCTCTGCCCCCTGTGAATAGCACTGCATTCCCACTCTGACCACTGCATTCCCAGTCAGACCACTGCCATGGACTGGGAGCTTAGCTGGCTGGCTGATCAGAGTCCTGATCCTTCCAGTACTGGAGGTTTTAAAAATGTGTCCTCCCAGCCTTTTTATCCGTGGAAAACCAGTCTGTGGAGACCTGTAAGCACCAGCTTTACAGGGCCCAGTGTCTGCACTCAGAGCTGCCCTGTGCTTGGTCTGGCTGTGCCTGCATCCCATGGCCCTGCAGAATCCTCAGTGTATGGAGTTGTGCACTGTAATAATGCATTTCTAATTTTGAACTTAATTATCTTTCAGATTGAACAAAGTGGTGAAATTCCTCCCTCATGCTGTAATTTTCCTGTGGCGGTTTGCAAAGACAAGATGTTTGTTTTCTCTGGCCAGAGTGGAGCAAAGATTACCAATAATCTCTTCCAGTTTGAATTCAAGGAAAAGATGTAAGTGTAGACAGTTAAGTTGTGCAAAACCCACATAATCCTTGACTACTTGAGTTGAGAAATGCAAATACTATGGGGTATTGAGGAAGGATGCTGCATGTCCTGACAAAGAAGGGTACATAAGGAAAAAATATGGACTGTTTTCATGAGACTTTGTCATTTACTATGTGTGTCAGATTGGTCTTTTTCAGCAGCTGAACAGAAAATTTAGTAGATTCACTTTAAATAGAAAGTGTGAATCTTAGTGTGCTCAGAATGGGGTGCCAGATACTACCTTTCCAGAAGTTGTGTGATTACATGATTAAAACCAAAGGTCTATGAAATACCAGTTCATACTGGAGTCACTGGAAAATGTAAAATGTCAAGTGTTTTTTAAAATCTTCAGTATTTAGTCTGAGACATTTGGTGTGGCTTGCTCTGGAAATGTAGCCCATCTGATGGGATAAAAATGCACTGGTTCTGACAGCCTGGCCTGGCTGGTTTCTGGCTGAAACAGCAGCCGATGGCCTCCAGCCCATGGCTGGAATTGTGCTGTCAGAGTGAGTGATTCCTTCTCACAGTGGGACATGGCATCGAAATGGTGCCTTCAGAAGGGTTAGGTATTAAAATGTGTGTGAATAGATCACCTATTCCTGCCCAGGCTGTGGTCTTTGAGCTGCTGGGGTTCACATGAACACATTGGGGTTCACATGAACACATCAGGGTTCACATTAACACATTGAGCTTCTGGGGTTCACATCAACACATTGGGGTTCACATGAACACACTGAGGTTCACATGAACACACTGAGGTTCACATGAACACATTGGGGTTCACGTTAACACATTGGGGTTCACATGAACACACTGGGATTCACATGAACACATTGGGGTTCACTTGAACACACTGAGGTTCACATGAACACATTGGGGTTCACATGAACACACTGAGGTTCATATGAACACATTGGGGTTCACATGAACACACTGAGGTTCACGTTAACACATTGGGGTTCACATCAACACATTGGGGTTCACATGAACACACTGAGGTTCACATGAACACATTGGGGTTCACGTTAACACATTGGGGTTCACATGAACACATCGGGGTTCACATTAACACATTGAGCTGCTGGGGTTCACATCAACACACTGGGGTTCACATGAACACACGAGTTCACATGAACACACTGAGCTGCTGGGATTCATATAAATTTCATTGGCTTTGTCACATTCTCAGAAGTTCAGCAAGATGGAGCTGGTGCAGATCCCAGCAATCTGCGGTGTGTCATCCCTCCTCATGCAGGTCCAGTAGCTGCTGTAATAGACCTCCTTTGTGCTTATATATTTGAAAGGTTTGTTAAAATCTGCCCTGTTTCCTGTTGCCTGTGCCAGCTGGACTCGGATCCCCACCGAGCACCTGCTCCGGGGCTCCCCCCCTCCTCCGCAGCGCCGCTACGGGCACACCATGGTCGCCTTCGACCGGCACCTCTACGTCTTTGGGGGGGCTGCAGACAACACACTGCCCAACGAGCTCCACTGCTATGATGTGGACTCCCAGACCTGGGAGGTCATCCAGCCCAGCCCAGACAGTGAGGTAAAACCTTCGTCTTGTGGGGTTTTTATTTTTATGCTTTGTCTTTTTTGACTCATTTTTCTCTGGAGGTTTTTTTGATAAGGACATTGACTTTTAGCTAAATAGTAACAACTTCTTCCCATGGATGGTTAATCAGCTCAAATATTGTGGGCAACAGTCCTTAAAAATTAGTCAGTGTTGACACATTTCAAACTTTGCTTTGCACTGTTTAAAGAAATGCCATGAAACACTTGTAATTCAAGTTATGAGTCAATCATTATTTGGGAAAATTTAATAATGAATTCACTGCGTACCAGTGGTTCTGTGGTTGGCTGTGTGGTGCTCTTGAAGCAGAATTCAAAGCTAGACAAGGTTTGATTGTGTCACTGTAATAATGCCTGTGTGTGCAAAATCTTACAAATTCAGATTATACAGACTAGCATTTCCCTTCTAGGTCAAGTGTAAAGTATCTGCTTATAAAGGTGTGGCTGGAAAATAGTAAAAGGGAAGCTCGGAAAGGGTTTTTTGAACATATTTGCATGAATGAGAGATTAATTAGAAAATATCATTTTTTCACATGGACATCAACATGGACATCAAAAGGCTGTAGACCACCAAGGGCCAAAGAAACACTGCAAAGGAAAAAAATATTTAAAAACAAAAAGATGGTGAACATGTTACCGTGTTTCTTTTGGGCTACTCATTCCAAGGCAGTGATGGTGTGATAAAATGTCCATTTTTTCCCCATAGCCCATCCACAGATCCTGTCTGGGATCAGCTGGTATTCCAGGTAGAAGTGCTGAGGCCTTACCTGACTCCAGTGCATGTTTCAGGTCATATTTCAGTAAATGTGGTTCCAGTGGCCTCTGATCGTTTCATCCCAGAATGCACAAGCAGTTGGTTTCCTGGAGCCATTACCAGTGTGTGAGATTCCTGGGGTTGGAATGGAGGCCTTCACTGCATTTGTTCATTTGAGCAGAGTTTACCTTAAGCCACATTAAAATACTGCAGCTCTGGAGTCCCAGCAGGTCTGGAGTGTGGGAGGAGATGCTGTGTGTGTGCTGTACATGGCACTGTGAGGCTGAGAGAGCTGAGTGTTGTAGGAGTTAGGATCAAGTGCAGAGTTACTAATTTAGCCAGCATTGGTGTGGCAGGGCTCACCCCCGAGTGCTGCACTGTGTGTTTGGTGTGTTTTGGTGTGTTTCAGTGTGTTTGGTGTGTTTTGGTGTGTTTCAGTGTGTTTGGTGTGTTTTGGTGTGTTTGTGTTTGCAGAGACACGTCACAGCATTGGATGAGTCAAAGAATCCCATGCACACACTGCCCTTAATTAACCATGCACATGGGCCTCCTTTGGAACAGTTATTTGTCCCAAGTATTTCACAGCAGTCTATTCAAAGCTTTGCAAAGCTGATTTATTGTCATATGAAATTAATAAAGCTGCTTCTTCAATTTTCTAAAGCCACAGTTGCCTTCAGGTCCTGTTGTGTTCCTGCCAGCATTGCTGTTGGACCTGTGAGCCTTGGGCAGGCGTTGGTTCTCTGGGGCACAATTGGTTGTTGCTCCCAGCATTATTCCCTGAATTATCCCCTCCTAGAACTTCAGATTTCAGAGCTCTTTTCTTGGGCTGTCAGTAGTCCCAGACAGGGTCTGTCTGTTAGTTGCTTGTATTGTATTTTGAAGTTTCTTTCTCTGTTACAGCATCTAGAGATTGATTTGGTAGAAATGGAAGGTGAGATTGAAGTGCTGTTGAAACATGTGATAGTAAATTTTCCTAAAAGACTGATTACCTGCAAAATCTGAAAGATTTCTGGCATTTTAAGTAAGTTTTAAATGACTTTGTCTTCTGGAGTAGTAACTAGCTAATTTCTCAGAATCATTTTCCTAAAGTTTCTGTGAGCTTTTGGCAAAAGCTTCTAACAGTGGCAATGAATCTCCAGTGCCATACTGTTCCCAAGACACTCTGAACTGGGATTTTCTTTGTTTATCCATCTCTGTGAACAAAGTGATTCACATTAAGTTGAAACAATGTAGAAGTCAATAAGTGTAATGTAGTATCAGCACTTGAGGGTTTCTGCTGTGTGAAGTGATGGTGACCTCTGTTATTGTGCAGCAGAATGATCTTGACTTTTAGAATTGTTTCCCCCCCCTCTTTCCAATGGATGGATTATAGAGTTTACATTCTGCTTGTACTGTATTATGTGATATGATCTTAGAAATGCTGCATTACGACTTAACTGCACCATAGCAGGGTTACTTATGGTCATGTGATGCATATCCTTAATTCTTTCTTCTTCTGGATGTTTAGCATGGAGTGGGTAAAGTCTCTGGAGTCCAAAGTAAGAAGATTTGATGTTGATTGAGCTATAATTCAGTGGTGACTTTCACAGTGCTTTACAAAAGAGGTTTCTTACCCTGAAGGAGAGTGACTACTGCGTTTCCAGTCTTGTTCTCTGAACTAAGCCAGCCCTGAGGTGCTTCTCAGAGTGATCCAGGGAGTGATTTGGACTTTCCAGACCTGTACATGCCAGTAACAGGAATAGGCTGTCAGGTGGAAGTGCTATTTCCCCTGCTACCCTGTTTTGGGCAACATGGAAGGTGATAAATCACATGAGACGAAAGAATCTTGCAGTTGTTACCTGGAGAAGGTGGCACAAATTGGGCATTAACCACAGCAAGGCAGGGGGAGTTCCAGGAAGGTCCTAGAGAGAGCAGTCATGTGTCAGGTGCTGCAGGTGCCCTGAGACAGCCTGGCATTTTCTGCATTTTGGGTGAACAGGTAGGACAAACCTGGGAACAGGTCTGGCAAGGGACCTGTTCTAGCTCTCTGCCCAGGGCCCTCAGAATTCTTGGCAGTGCCTTGCTGTGGGATGGAGGATGGAAAATAGCTTAATGGGTGGAAGAGGGAAAACTGAAGTGGAACAGGTCAGTACCTCAAAAATAAACCAGAAGCTGCCATTTTATGCCTTTAGAATGTCTCCAAAATGAGTATCAAGACATCCTTGCTGAGCTGCACAATTGCAGTCTGTAGCTCCTCAGACCTATATAATATGTCCATACATATTTTACAGAGCTATTCTCCATCTTCACTGTTAGATGATGATCTTCACAGCTGGGGGTTCTAGTTTTCTAAGGCAGCCACAAGAATATCTTGTCTGAGTCCTTGCCTGCCTGTGTAACACTGCCAGAGCTTCATGGGGTGGTGGATTCTCTCTATACAGGGCCATCAGGATTTCAAAAATAAGAAACAGATATTTTTTATTTGCCTCGAGTTTTCCTAATGAACTCGAGATATTCTTTTTCCTGCCTCATAGAGGATGGGATGTTGTATCAGGAGGAAGAAAACTCTCCTTCCTCACAGTTCTCATCATCTCCCCATGGCTGCAGGGACTGGCAAGCCATCCCGAGGTTACAGGGGAAATCTCTGAAACTTGACCTGTGAAACATTTCACTCTTACAATTAGGCCTTTCAAAGCCAAGAGCAGTAAAAATTTCTGACTTTCAAAGCTCTTAATTTTTCTTTTAGTAAGCCAAAAGGAAGGTTAATATGCTGGTAACCTTCTTGGGCTTACTTGGAGGCTCAGTTCTGGAGTTTTTCACATAGATTACAGTGACGTGGTTTGTGGGCAGCTGAGGAAGATTAAAAGGACTTACTCATCCTCCTGTGGATGAGTCTGCCCCAGTCTCCCTGGGCAGAGATCAGTTACAGCCCTCGAGGTATCTTTATGCAAAAGAAACACATTATTCTGTGCACAAACCCCTGAATTCCTGCAGCAAGGCCCCTGACAGGATCTGCCTCACAGGTTGGCAGGGGAGTTGTATTCTGCTGGGAGAGATAAAATTGAGCATTTCACAGTCCACGGAGAAGACTGATACATTTGGTGTTTATAAATAATATGTGGGGTTTGGGCTTGCATCCTTTTTAGAAAAGCTTTTTTAAAAATGTAGGAGCTGCAGGCGTGTGTCCTTCGCAGGTCTGTGCTCAGTGAGCCTGAGAGACACATCTTGAAAATGTTAGTATTTATAAGAAACTGGGTACCAGAGTAACTGTAACATTGAGAGGAACTAAGAGTGCTGCACAGCTCGATTTCTGCTTGTCAGTTCTAGGTTCATGCCCTTTCTGAGTGGTGTTTATTAGATGCCTTTGTAGGATTCTCCCAGACAAAGCAAAATACTAGTGATGTAGATGATAGGCAGGAGTACTTCTGTAGCTCACTCACCAGTAAGGAGTTGGAACAACACATGACTAATGTTGAAGGGGTATAAAATTGAGTAATGGAAAGATATGAAATATGGTTTTGAATAAGGAGCAGTTACTCTGTATAATCTTTGTCAGCAACCTTGAAAGACAACAGAAAATCACAGCTTTCCCCTAATTATTCAGAGTTTTGCCAATTACTGATTGCAATAACAGTCCACTCAGGATTTGGATTTCTTCTCAAGGTGGGCACAAACAGTCTGTGTTTCAGTCTGGCTGTAAGATACATCTAGAAGAGGGTGTGTGGTCTGGGCTTCGTGGTTTCCCTTAGAGCACCCTTGGAAACAATGACTTAAATCCCCAGCTCTTGTGGGGAGCTGAGATGAGCTCCCTGTGGTGTGAAATGCCTGGAAGTGCTGTGATATTCTTGGCTCCAGAAGCTGACACGGTGTAGTGTCAGAAAGTAACATAAATACATGATCCTTATGTTTATTGGGTAGATCTTCCAGTATAAAATCTCCCTGTGTTGTGTTCACAAATCAAGGAGCTTATTCAGAGAAGAAATCAGAAAATGATGGAAGATGGGAAGCCCAGTGACCAGTTGTGAAGAGAGGTCTCTTTTAGATGTAGGAAACAAATTCCTCCCTGGCTTACCTGGGGAACAGAGGTTTTTTTCATCTGTTGGTGAAAGATAAAACAAGATCCAGTGGCTTCAAGTTGAAATTAGAAACATCCAGACTGGAAAAGAAAAGGAAATAAAAGTTTACAGATTGTACAGAATGAGGGTAATGGTTCATTGGAACATTTTATCAGAGCTTTTTGGTAGAGTCTTAGTTATGTTTACACCAGGATTTGATATTTTCTGAAAAGAAAGTTTGCCTCAAAGAAAGGCTCCACTTCAGTACCTCTTCAGGGAAGTCTGGTAGGTTGGTTTATGCAGGAAGAAGGATTAAGATTCCTAAAGTGCTATTGTGGTTATTGGATTTTTGAATCCACACCATGTGCTAAAGAGAAGCAAATGGTTGGTCACTGGACTTTTGTCAGCTATTGTCAGGTTTCAATGTATGATCTTTTGTGACATATTCATTGGGTTTGGCAATACTTGCTCTTCAAACTGTGCCTCATGCTCTCTGATGAATTATGCATTAACATTGCTTTTTACATTTACAACTGATATACTCAAACAATTTTAAAGGAAATAGGCTTTACTATTATTACAGCTGTAAATAAGATACAGACTGCCTTAAACTCTGACCCTTGTGGTTATACTGGCACGTGGTTGGATGTCATTGTTAATAATTAACCTTCCTGTTTCCATTCCGTGTTCTCCACTGAATGCCAGATGGAAAAATCTCATCCTCTCTGCAGAGCACAATCACAAACGATGTCACTGTCACTGTCACATCCCCTGTCACCATAACCAGAGCTGATATCCCAACAAGCTTTTGTTACTGTGACTTTGCTTCTGTATCTGGTGATTGAACCCAGAGCCCCCCTGTGTGCTGGGCTCAGCCCACAGCCTGGTCACAGGGAGATCCTGCCATGTTTGTTTTCTACAGAGCAGTGTTGGAAACAGCCAGTCCCCAGCCTGTATCATTGCAAGGAGTTATTCTGTCCCAGGGCCAGGACTTCCTAAGATGCCCATCAGCCCATTTTCCCAGCCTGGATAAGTCGTTTGGAATATCAGCCTCCAGCATTTAACCACTCCAGACAATTTGGTGTCAAGCACAGACTCACTGAGGATGCAGTGCCCTCCTATAACCCATGAAGCATTTTGAAGGGGATGGTCAGGTTAGTCAGGAAGTTTGCCTTTGGTAAATCCTTGCTGACTGGTCCGAGTCACCTCCTTCATGTGGTGGAAGGAGCTTCCAGGAGGATTTGCTCCATAACTTTCTTGGGATGGCAGTGCAGTTGCCTGGCCCATGGTTAGCTAGAGGCTCCTCCTTATAGGTGACAGAGGCCTGTGCCCAATCTGTGTTCCCTGATCCATACCTGGCTAGATTTTTAAAATTAGTAGGTGCTTCTTAGGCACTTTGCTTACTCTTGGCTACCTGCAACAATAAATGGGGATAGATGAGTCCTTTGCCATGATCTGAAAGGAATGAGAGCCTATGGAAAGGCCCAGTGAAGGAATAACAGCCTAAGGAAAAACCCAATAAAGAAATGACAGCCTGAGGAAAGTCCCAGTAAAACTCTTCAGCCTTTGCCTGCTCCTCTTCATTTGCAGAGCTGCATATCTTGAAGTTCCCTCTAACACATGTCTGTTCCAATTTTGTCTGGGAAGCAGAGATTGTCTGCACCAAGCATGGGAAAACATTTTAAATCCTTAAACCTCCTTGAACTTAAGGACTATCCAAAGCTTTGTCTGCCCATCTGTTTGAGTTTGATGCTGTTGCCTGGTGTGACAGTGTGGAAACATCTTGAGTATCAACAGCTCCCAGTAGTGACAGCTCATTTGGACCTGTTGGAGCTGGTCTTCTTTCAGTTTCAGACAAAAATAGATACTTCTTTTGCCTTTTATGGTACCATTTTGTTTATGTTGGTTCACCAGGTTGGTTGTTGGTAGCTTTTGCTACTTTTATTTCATTTTTCCTTTGAATTTTTACTGGCACTGAAGGATAGAGAGGCTCCTTGACATTCCTGGGTTGTGAAAGAGATCTGAGTACCTTGTTACTGGCTTTGGAGTTCAGTGCAACAGTCAGCCTCTGTGATACCTGCTCATTCATAGCTGAGAGTGAGGAGAGTTAACATTTACACAGTTATAAATCTATTCTGTAAATATAAGAAGTCTTCTGAGAAGCTGAGAGTGAGAAAGTAGAGCCCTGAAACAACTGCAGGGGATTTGATTTTAGCTATTTCCTAGTATTGCCCATAATGCTGAATTTCAATCAAAAAAGCACTGAAACATGTTAAAATGCATTGAGAAAGGAGCCAGAGAGAGAAGATAAGCACTGCAAGAGCACAACCACTCACAGCCTGCAGTAATGGCATAGCTAATGCTTTCCTCACGGCCAAGAGGATGATTCTCACTGCAAGAAAGTTACATTTTTATCCCTGCCCCAGTTCTGCCAGTGACACAGAATTGCTGAGCTGGGCCACGGACAGGGTGGGTGAAGCTGTGAGTGCTGCCCTGCTGGGACCTGGCAGCTCAGAAAAGGTTTAACTTCATTCTCCTCCAGTGTATTGGTCAGCTTTGACATAAAGGACAGGTTGTCACTTTGGAGTGATCCATCTGCCCTGTTTTTTCATCAGCCCAAAATGTGGGAAGGCTGTCTCAGGATGGGAAAAGCTGATGGATGTTCCCTCTTTTCACCATCTTTGTGATCTGTGTTCTGCCTGCTTGCAGTGAGCAAAGCCCTCAGCTTCTCATCTCATCCCTGGAAGTGTCCAAGGCCAGGTTGGATGGGGCTTGGAATGACTTGGGATAGTGGAAGGTGTCCCTGCCCATGGCAGAGGGTGGAATGGAATGAGCTTTGAGATCCCTTCCAACCCAAACCAGTCTGGGATTCTGTGATTCATGAAGAGCATTGGGAGGAAAAGGGCAGACAGACAGCAATTAGTGCACAGGATTTTGTTGCTGTGTGCCCCTGTCACTGTACAAATCACACAGCTGGTTTGTTAAATGGCTCAGTCACAGTGATGGGCTCCAAAAAAGACCACGGAGCTTTCTCTGGACTGACCCTGAGTGTTCTGGGTACACAGGGACAACCTTCTGGAGCTTCAGGTCTCTCATGCCTCCCATCTATACTTGTACCCACTGTTGGTTTTACATCTTGTAACCAGGTGTCCTGCCCAGCAGTGGCTGAGAGAGTGTCTGCCCCGGGGAAGCTCCCTCCCTGCCCTTGGGAGAACAGGGCTTAAGAGTATCTTGGGATGTATGTGCTTTAGATTTCAGCATAACAACAATTAAACAAGCACCTGCAGCAGACTCAGAGGGAAATAAAGAAACACTTGGAAGTAAAGAAGAGTTCAAAAATGGAAATTAAATGTATTCCAGGAGAGAGAAATTCCAGCCTTGTATATGACTTTTCTTCTCTGCTCCTTTTTTTCCTTGCAATTTATCTTCAGCTATTTTAGCTTAAGCTGTAATCCAAGAGCTATTTAAGCTTTGACTCTGCACATGCAAGTTCTAAATTGCATAGAGTGGACTGATATTGACCCCTGAGTGGAAATGATTAATTTTACTTTTTTAACTATTTAATTTTACTTGTATGTTGCTTCAGCTTAATTTATTAAGGACTTTAAATGAAGCTGAATGTGTTCCTGGTGAGGTCAAAATTTAAATCAGTGAGTTTATGTAGGAGCTTAACTGAGTTTATTTTAAAGTATATGTGCTCAGCCCCAGAGCTGATGCTCAGGGCTGTAATCAAGGCAATTTGAATGATTGCTGGATGCTCTGGCATAGGGAGAGGCAACACTAATGCACAGCTTTGGGAGTCAAATCAGAACCCTAATGAGCAGCACAGGATAAACTTCATTTGTGCTGGCTGGACAGGGTACAGGGTGAATCTGAGCACAAGAAATGAGAAAAAAACACTTGTGAAATACTTGTATTTTGAAAATGATGGCTCAAGTAATGCTGGCACTGTGGAAGGGGGTGCTGAAAGGGAAGCAAAGGTGACTGATGAGATCTGCTTTTGAAAGCAAAGATTCCAGCTTGGAAAGAGCCTCAGATGCAAATCTCATTAACCTTAAATAGAGAAACCACTCCAACAGATGAAACATGGTGGTGGAGCCCAGAGAGGGATGCCAGCCCCCATCACTGGAGGGGTCAGGATGGAGTCCAGAATTCCTTTTGTCAGTCACTGCTAATAAAGTAAGGAGATCACGTTGATGGAGTGCTAAGCACAGGATCTAGAGCTGACAAATGCATTCTGACTGGCAGGGCCTCTTAGTCTGTGATTTTTAGCATTCCTGTATGCACTGGGAATGAGAGGGACAAATCCTTTGGGATGCACACACAACCAGCTGGAGTTGTGCCAGCAGATGAAATTAAAATCATGGAATTACAGAATCGTTATGATTGGAAAAGACTTCTAAGATCATCAAAACCAACCACCCACCCAGCACTGCCATATTCACCACTAACCCATGTCCCTAAGTGCCACATCCACCCACCTTTTGAACACTTTCAGCAATGGTCACTCCACCCCTGCCCCGTGCAGCCTGTTCCAATGCCTACAACCCTTTTGTGACAAAATGTTTCCTGTGTCCAACCTAAACCTCCCCTGCTGCATCTCGAGGCTGTTTCCTCTCATCCTTTCTGACCATCCTGGTTAACATAATAGATGGTATTTTGTAGCTGTTCTTTATAAACTCTACCTGGTTTGAGTGTATTCAGCAGCTGGATTTGGCAGCTTGGGGGGTCTCCCAGTAAAAAATTCAAGATAGGGCAGATTCTGGGAGTCCGGTATTGGTGGATGAGGAGCACAGGGACCAGCATGTCTCTTTAGCTGTTTGTGTTTCTCCAGCTGTTCATGTTCCTGAGCTCTGTTAACCCTTTTTTCCCCCTGAATGTTTTCTTGAGGATGCAGCTTCCCTGGTTTGCACTGGGACAGAGTTTTCCTCTGGCCAAGTCCTTGGTCCCAGGAGAGCTGAGTGTTGTTCCCCACGTGGGTGGCATCAGATGTCACCACTTGCAGCGTTGTCATCTCCGTGTGAAGGTTTGTGCTGGCCTCAATTCTGCTGCT
Source organism: Xenops minutus (assembly GCA_035221455.1). Taxonomy (NCBI): domain Eukaryota; kingdom Metazoa; phylum Chordata; class Aves; order Passeriformes; family Furnariidae; genus Xenops; species Xenops minutus. The sequence continues at coordinate 785,194 of JAWWEE010000069.1, read as the reverse complement.
CTGATTCAGCAAAACAAACACCCTGAAACCCTCAGCTGCACAATGTTTTGATGAACTGGACATGGCCTTCCTTGTTCTGAGCTGTCCTTCCATTTTTTACATTTCTCTCTTTAAAAATGTGGTCTGTGTATTTAGAAAGTGGATTGTTTGATTGCTTAAGTTATTAGTAAGTGCAGAGCTCTGGTTCTTTGGCCAGTACCAACCATTGCAGATGAAAAGTCTTTGTAACCATGTTCCATACGTATCATTGAGTTGAACATGACGTGACTGGTAACTATGGTCTTGGTTAAATATTCAGGTGGTTCGTGTTTGTTTTCTGGCACCAGTTGTTGCAAAGCTCTAAGGCTTTTTGATTGAAAAAAGGTGGTTGTTAAATACAAAGGCAGCTTTTAAAAAATAGAGTAGAGAATTTTGAGAATTATTTTCATTAAACCCAATTTTTTATTAAAAAAATAAAAGAAAGAGACATGGAAAATGACCTGAATAAGTAGGTGAGCTGCACTTGAGCTTTGACAGAATAATTCTGTTTTGTTTTGGTTTAGTTGTGAGAAAGATGTTACAGTACAGCTGATACCTGCCTGCCTAGCTGTGTGGGTGTAGGTGTGGGCAAGCAAACTTCTTATTTTGGGGTAAGGCTGGAGCTCCAGTTGATAAAAGTGACAGATGTATTGTTAACCCACTCTAATATGGTCAATTATTTCAATCAGTACATTTTATTTAGTAAATGAGATCGCTGCTACAAACAAGCAAAGGCCACAGAAAACAGATATTTGACAGTAATCTCATCCTCTTTCGGAGAGGTATGGAGCAGGGGCCAGGCAGGAATGTACTGACAGATCAATGTTTTTCCATAATCTTCCCATCACAGTATTTATTAGCACTGACTCTGAAGTGTCTTTGATAAAGTGTCCATGAAACATGCTGGAGACAGAAGGCATCTTGTTTATCCAGAGGAATCCAGATGGTTTGTTTGACTGGCACAGGTAAATGTGCTTTCTAAGGTGAGCAGATCTGTGGTTTGGACATCTGAGAAAAACACCCAGGTCCTAGTTACTGGCTGGGGGATTGTCTCCTTAAAAGCTGTAGTTTGAGGAAAAGAACAAGTCATAGAAAGTGTGGTGAGTAACAGGGTAAATGAGGCCGTTGTGTGATGCTGTGGTGAGAGGGGTGAGTTGGTGGGAATGGGAACTGCCAGTCAGCACGGTTTCCTGGAAATTCTGCCTCTCCAGATAAACATAATCTTGTTTCATGTCTAAGTTTACTTGAGTGGTGTCTATAAATATATACAAGAAGCAAAGATTTCTTATACCAGAGGGCTTGTTATTTTGTAGGCAAAGATTTAATCAGGTTTACTGCCTGGAAGACAAAACAAGCCTGATGAAACTGGGGGGGAAAAAAGAAGTTTCTCTCACCACTTGTAGCCTTTCTGTGAGCTCTCAGTGAGATGTGCTGGTGTGATCACATACCTTTGTGTAACCTCAGAAGAAATGGGGGGTAGAAGTGCTGTGGTCTGTCCTCTGCAGGAGGGTCATGGTGGCTTCAGCTTGCAGTGACTCTTCCTGTGTCAAAAATCACACGATGCTGCAGCTCCAGGGTGGGGGGTGTTGCAGGGATGGTGCCATCCCTCAGCCCTATAAATAGCTGCAATAAATAGTGGGGGCTTTACTTTCTGTGGAGCTGGCAGGATGGAGGCAGGAGCCATGGCTCTGAGGTGCCAGCTCTGCCAACAGCTCCAGCCCTGGGCTCCTGTTTGCATTGGGCTTTGCTGGGGGGCCTGAGCCAGATGGTTCAGCCCTTCAAGCTGTGGGGGACGTGGGCACTCACAGGCCTAGAGTTCAGTCCTGCTGAGGGAGATGATCATTTACCTTTCAAATTCCTGACAATATTTGGAATAAGCACTGAGTTTGTGCAATATTTGAAGAATCTGCTTGTTTCTAGCAGTGTGTTTTATTTTTTTATGTGAAAGTTGACATTGAGTTTCATTTTGTAAATGATGTATTTTGTAACTGTCATGACACATAGAGCCCAATGTAGGTACCATTCTGATTAGAAGGTGCAGGGAATGTTCTTAAATGTGTTCTTAAATGAGTGTTCTTAAATGTGACTGGAAAGTATGTTCCAGACACACCAGGAAACAATCCTGAAATATAATAAATGTCAATCTCAGGGTGCAAGAGTGTGTGTGACCTCAGAGTACATCGATTTGGTGAGAACATGGTGCTGATAATGCCAAGGTTTGATCCCCATAGGTGCCATTCACTTAAGAGTTGGACTTGATTCTTCTGGGTCCCTTCCAATTCAGAATATTCTGTGATTTTCCCTTCTCACTGTTGATCTGTTAAAAGCAGATCCTGGCAGAAGAATAGGATATGGTATTCCCTTGCCTATTTTGCCCTTTTCTTATTGTTGATTCCCTGTTTTCTCTCCCCAGTTACCCAGTGGCAGACTCTTCCATGCCGCAGCAGTTATCTCGGATGCCATGTACATCTTTGGTGGCACAGTGGACAATAACATCAGAAGTGGAGAGATGTACAGGTTCCAGGTAACTGGCTGATAAACATACATCCACAGCAATTCCATGTGAATCCTTCTGGCTCTGGCTGTGGAGTGTCTGGCTTGTGAGCTCCATGGCTTTTGTTCCATGTCCTTCCTGCAGGCAGCCTCTGCATTTCAGTCAGCTGCCAAAGGTCAATGTGTGACTTTAAAATCTTTGGAGAAATGTTGTCTGGATAGACATTTTGGTAAGGCCAAGCCCCCCAGTGCCTTCTGAAGTCCTACAGAGGTCATGACAACTTAATCATTGGGAAGTGTAGCAGATGGGATTTGCCAAGTTGTTTCACTGAAAATTGACTGTTCCTCTCCACGTGCTGACCTGGTCAGGGCTCTGGGACAGGGTGTTTTTTATTGAGGTTTTATCTCCATGCAGCACCCCTACTCTCCAGGAACCATGAGAACTGAAAATTTTAAGTTCAAGGTACTCCCACCAAGTCAAATCCCACCTACACTCAAGTTTAATTTTTATTGCATGGGACCCTTAGACAAGTCCTGAGAGCAGGAGAGACTCCCAGCCCCCAAATGCTCATACCTGGAAGTTATGCTGAAACAGGATTCTTCCTTATTACCCTCTGTTGTCTGTCCTTGCCCTCACCACAGAAGAAGGCCTTGTGTGTCTTTGATTTGCTTGTTACATTCTGCTTTATGTACTACACTGAGGTAGAGTTAATAAGAAAATCCAGTGATGGTAGGTGTAACCTCAGCACTTTTGGTTGTAGAATCATAGAATCATGGAATATCCTGAACTGGAAGGGACACACAGTGGTCATCGAGTCCAACTCCTGGCCCTGCACAGGACACCCTAACAATCCCACCCTGTCCCTGAGAGTATTGTCCAAATGTTCCTTGAGCTCTGACAGCCTTGGGGAGCCTGTTCCTGTGCCCAACCACCCTCTGGAGCAAGAACCTTTTCCTGATACCCATCCTCAACCTGCCCTGACACAGCTCCAGCTGTTCCCTGGGGTCCTGGTCACACAGAACAGAAACTGGTGCTGCCCCTCAAGAGGGAGCTGCAGACCCCAATGAGGTCTGACCTCAGGCTCCTCTTCTCCAGGGTGACTTGAGATTGGAAGTTTATATAGCCATTGAAATGAGTTCTCTCTTCTGTGGGATTTTATTTTTTCAGTTTTCTTGTTACCCTAAATGCACTCTCCATGAAGACTATGGAAGGCTGTGGGAAAACAGACAGTTCAGTGACTTGGAGTTTGTTTTGGGAGAGGTGAGTAGAATTTATTGGAAAGGTGCCAATGGGGGTGTTACTGTGTGTGTAGTGTTTGCTGGGAAAAAGCAAACTGTGTAGTGGATTGTGCCAGAAACCCTGGGAAGTTTTAAGAGCAGCATCACTGGTGAACTCTCTGCTTGGTTTAGTAAATTGCACTAATCCAGATAAATTTTTAAAGCTGCAAAGGAGAGGAAACTTTTAAACTGAGAAGATCTGTGGGTCACTGACTTAACCTGAATTTATCAGAGCATGTTATTTAGAATTGCAATATGAAAATACACCAACGACCTCTGTACTCCCAGGTCCCAGTTGCCTCCTGGGAAGAGCAGGTCAGTGGTTTGCAGACCCATTATCATTTCAAGAGCCATGAAACAAAATAGAATGAGAAAAAGTAGCATAGGGGAATGATTCTCTAGTCATGAAAACAGTGTAAAAAATTCTACAAAGAACAGCTTTTCTGGGGAAAAATATGAGAAGTTTGAACTTACCTGCACTCCTTTTGCAAAAAAAAAAAAAAAGAAGAAGAAAAAGCTTTGCAGATCTCGGAGAACAGAACCTCAACAACAGGGGAAGTAGACTGTGAAGAACAATAGCAAAAACCCTACTGGTATTTTGAAAAGGGAACATGAAACCAAGAATCAGATGCAAGAATAAGAAGCAGTATCTGTGATGCTGAACCTGCACAACATCTTCCACTCAGGCCCTTCCTAAGTGGTATTTGCCATTAGCCTTTGGGGAAATAGGTGTTGAATTTCATCTATATGTGCAGAGCAGATGCAAGGCTGCCTTTGATTCTAACTTTAAATGTGTTGCAACCTGGGGTTCAGCCCAGGTTTCTACAACTTCTGCCATCTGCCACCAGCATGTGATTTGGGGATAAAAGTTGAATGTGTTCTGTGCCTTTGCCTTTGGCAGAAGGAGGAGAGAGTGCGAGGGCACACTGCGATCGTTACTGCTCGCTGCAAGTGGCTGAAAAAGAAAATCATACAGGCCAGGGAGAGGGTGAAACAGGTGAGTGTTTCGGAAAAGTAACCTTGAGGCAAGGTAGGGCTTATTCTGCCCAGGTTTGGCAATAAGGTTGTCAGGGGAAAAGTAGCATCTGCTGAGCCAGCTGTAGGACCAGAGCAGCATCTGATGCTGAGGTGTTCTTGAGCAAGTAAAATAAAGAGGATCTGTTAGTATTAACAGAGGCTACTGGATGTGTGTCAGCAGTGTAACACGGAGGAGCCAGAGTTAATCCAGTTATCTGGATTTGGCAGTGTGGTTCTTGGAAGCTCTTGTAGCTGTCTGAGGTCTAATCTTGTGGAATACCCCAGGGAGGTGTGTGTACCCTTCCCTCTGGGGAGGTAAGAGCTGCGTGTCGTGGGGGTGGCCCACAAGATCAGACAGATTAGAGGGAAGGAAGGCAGTGCCAAGGGATTGAGCTGCCTCTGTTCCCTTTAACCTTCCTATTTCCTGACTTTTTCCAGGCCTCAATGTCTGGTGCCTCTGATCATTGTCTATTAATTTTAACTACTTCCAGCTTTTCAGCAGCGAACATTTAAATGCTCTTGAGGAGATGATAGCACACAACCAGCAGTGAGACATGTGGATTCCTCACTGCCCCTCAGTTAATTGTTTTGCCATCAGAAAAGCTGTAGGAAAAGGCTGTCAAAGAGAAACTTGGAGTAACATGGTGGTTTAAATATTGTGTGCAGCACTTTGAGCTCTGATTTTGCAAGACAGGATCTGCTCCCACCTCTCCCTTCACCACAGACCAATGCTGTTCCTGCTGTGGGCAGAAATGGGAGCTCAGTGCAGTTCATTCCTTCCTTGCTCTGAGGTCCTGCTTTTGAGCTGTATCCAGGAGCTCATTTGTGTTCTGATCCATGTGTGTCACAGGATATGGAACAGTAAGTCTAAGACATACAGATTCCTTGTTATCCTGAAGATAAGCCTGAAGAACATGCAGTCCAGAGAAGGATCCTGTGGTTTGGTGGTAGCCTGCGTGAGCTGGCACAGCCTTGTGCCATGTATGAGTGGCTTTTCTGTTTTTCCATTAGAAATCAAAGCAAGACATTGAAGACGAGGGACACACGACGTGCCAGAAGGATGGGATTGGTGGGAATGTCAAGCTGTGCCGCCTGCAGCCACTGCTGGAGGTGCCCATCCGAGAGGCCGAGGCCCAGCCCTTCGAGGTGCTCATGCAGTTCCTGTACACGGACAAAATAAAGTACCCCCGCAAAGGTAGGGCAGCAGGGCAGTGAACACTGGCACCAGGGGAGTGAACACTGGCAGCAGGGGAATGAACACTGGCAGCAGGGAGTGAACACTGGCAGCAGGGCAGTGAACACTGGCAGCAGGGCAGTGAACACTGGCACCAGGGGAGTGAACACTGGCACCAGGGGAGTGAACACTGGCAGCAGGGCAGTGAACACTGGCACCAGGGAGTGAACACTGGCACCAGGGCAGTGAACACTGGCAGCAGGGCAGTGAACACTGGCAGTAGGGAGTGAACACTGGCACCAGGAGTGAACACTGGCACCAGGGAGTGAACACTGGCAGCAGGGCAGTGAACACTGGCAGCAGGGCAGTGAACACTGGCACCAGGAGTGAACACGGGCAGCAGGGCAGTGAACACTGGCACCAGGGAGTGAACACTGGCACCAGGGAGTGAACACTGGCACCAGGGGAGTGAACACTGGCACCAGGGGAGTGAACACTGGCCCCAAGGGGCAAACGTGTGGTTTGAAACAACAGGATGGAGCATTTGCCCATTCTGAGCACTTAATTACTGACCTGAGTTTAAAAAAAGAGCAGGTTTCTATCAGAGCATGCTAACCATGGTTTGTCTTTTTTTTTTTTCCTAACTCTTTAAATATTAAGGAAAAACTGGTTCTTGATCATTCCAAAAGGTGTGAAAAAACCCAAACAAACAAACAAAAGTATTGTGGTATTTTGAACATCACAGTATTCTGCCTGGAAGAACCGTGTATCCTGGCTTGGCTTATTTCCTTTTTCTGCTGTTCTTTTGATCCTTTGCAAAGTGAGCCCACACAGAAAGGCAGAGCAAGCCAGTATTTATCACCTCTTCAAAATGCCAATCCGAAGGAATGCCTCAAGAAAGGAAAAATCCATTTGATGCTTTAATTGAAGTTCTTGGAGTAAAAACACTTGTGGGCTGCAAAGTAATAGCCAGAGATCTCTCAGCTCCCACACAGGGAATCCAACTCCTGGCTGTGTGAGTGATGAGGGCTGTGAAGCCCTGGGAGTGGGGCTGGGTATGACTGGATACCCTGGGCAGCTGCTGGGGCTGGGGCAGCTGCAGCCACAGGGCACACTGAGGTACAGCTGTCCTAGCACTGAGCTTTCCTTCAGCTTCACTCCAGGATCTTTCATTTCTCTAAAAGTGATTCCCAGAAAAAGAATGACTTGTGTGCAGTTGTGCCAAGGCTGTCCCTGGAAGGAGGCCTGTCTGAGGATGATCCCAGTGAATGGTGAGGAGGGAACTTGCTCCTTGGATTCTGCTGAGGTTGCCAGGTTCCTCTCCCAGCCATTTGCTGACCCTCAGCACCCTCACCTCAGGCCAAGGGAAGGCTTGTCCCCCTGAGCTCTTCCCATTGTTACAGGCTTCCCAGGCAGCCTGCTCCCCTTCCCCCAGCCCATCAGAGATTCTTGCTGGCACTTCACTTTCTGCTGGGACCCTCCAGTGGCCTTGCCATGCCCATTTGTATTCCTAGTCGCTCCTCTCAGTTCAGAGATCAGCACCTTGGGGAGCCATCCAGAGGCTGAGCTAATGGAATTGGGCATGCTTATCAAATGGGATTTTCCAATTAGACTCAGGGAAGGCACGTGACATGCAAGAGGGCTTTTCTCTATTAAAAAGTAGTTACAGCAGATGGGCAGAGATCTCCTGTGAGGAAAGCAAGGCTGTGAGGGATTATTCCTTGAGTTGGTGTTCCAATAGCCCCATTGCAGTGGCCTACGAGGGTCCCCACTGCCCCTCTCTCACCTCAGCCCTCTCTTCTAAACCAGTCATGGATCTGTGCACACACAAGCCCAGAGTGAGAGCACAGAGTGCCTTCATAAGGGCCTGTGAGCATCAGGGAGCTGGTTGCTAATATTGTGTCAAACCCAGGGACTCCAGCAGGGCTGTTGGCAGCTGGGCACTGTGGGCAACTGGGCTGCAAGCTCTGGAGATTGTCAGGGATTTTAGAGACTTCACCTTCTTTTGAGGGTTTTAAAAAAATGTGATCCAGGTTGTCACAAAATCTTTGTCCAAAAATCCTTCAAGGTGGCTGTTGCATGCCTCAATTTTGAAACTCTTCAGATTTTATCTAACCAGAAGTGGACTCTTTTCTCTATAAAAATACTCCAGTTGCTGACCATTCTACCAATCTGATTGCTCAGGTTGGGTTAGGGAAACACTTTTAGAAGGATTTCTCTCTTTGTTCTGTGAGCTCTCCAGCAGTTTTCTCTCTTGCAATTTCAGGTCACGTGCAGGATGTGTTACTCATTATGGATGTGTACAAACTGGCCTTAAACTTCAAGCTCTCTCGACTGGAACAGCTCTGCCTTCAGTATATCGAAGCATCTGTAGATCTGCAGAACGTGCTCATTGTGTGTGAGAATGCTAACAAGCTTCAGCTGGATCAGCTAAAGGTAATCACATTCTGCATACAAAGTAACTGATAAGAAATCTTTCAAAATAAAATTTGTGTAATTAATGTTTTGCCAGAGCTATCAGCTTTTGCAAATTCATCCTGCCTATAATTACCGTTGCTTGAGTATATTTAGTGTGGGTTGTCCTGCAGTGGCTCGTGATATTATGTAGGTTTTTTTCACTAAGTGCTCAATATTTTTCCATATCTGCTTTGTAGGATGTCAAGGGCAGAGTGACTTTGGCTCTTCATCAGTTCACTCTTGCTGCAGCAAGATGGAACCAGTGCATTTCCTGATCCTGCTGTGTTATATATACAGAGGCTGGAGACAGGTTCTTTCACCTGGGCTGATGGAAAAGCTCAGTTCTATTCTCAGGCCTTTGATCTGAAAAACAAAATATGCCTTTGATTCTCCATCTCTGTCTGGTGGGTCAGGGGTTTTTGGATGTTTGCTGACAGTCAGGGTAGAGTCAATCCCCCTGTCTGCAGCCTGAGATGAGCTGGGCTGGGCGGGGCTGATCCCACCACAGTGCCCAGAGCTGATTCTGCTGGGGCTGCAAGGAGGCATCCCCTGCCCCCAGTCCAAGGGCCAGAGCAGGACCATGCAGTGCCTGTTTGGGCAGCCCCTGCCCCCAGTCCAAGGGCCAGAGCAGGACCATGCAGTGCCTGTTTGATGATGCTCAGCCTGTGCACACCAGTGACTGCATCACTGGCAGCACAGTGAGGCTGGAGAAACCAGTATGCACCAGCACTTCCTCAGGCACTCTGTCTGCACTGGATTTGGGAGAGGAAAGCCCTCCAGGAGGACAGCAGCAGAGTCAGCAGCAAGTATGTAAATGCTGGCACAGCCTTGGGTGCACGGGACCACGGTGCCATCAGATGCCCAGAAGCTCAAGCATTTGTGACAATAATTTCAGGTCAGCTGCCTGTGAGGTGACAGGGGCTCTTCCACACAGTTCCAGTTGGTCAGGATCACCCTGAGCTGGTATCCTGTCTGCTCAGGTGTGTGTTAGTCCTTGTGGGTGGGTCTTCTGCAGAAGTCATCCTGAGAGATCCATTTGGATCCCAGGGGAAATAACCTGGCAGAAAACAAACAGTAGTAATTATTCTTTGGGTGAATTTGTACCCACCTTATGGTGAGCTGGTATAGATTGTATTTATTGCTTATTAAAATGTCCTGAGGGCAAACCTTGGTTCACACTGGAAAATGAAGTGCCCTTTTTTGTCTCTAACTGTTCAGCATTAGGTCTGGTTCATTTGTTACCTTTCCACCACACTGATCTTTATAAGAAGTTTATCACACAGGAGCCTGCCAGAGCTCTCGCACTGTTTGCTGCCTTTATGGAAAAGGTGCAGGCAAAACCCACACAAGGAATCCTGCAAGCTCTTTGGACTCTTAATGGGTAGTGTCAAGAGTTAAGATCTCTTCACCCATCTAATTAACTTCTGGTATCTAATTATGTTAAGAATTATTATGAGATAGCAACCAATCTTCGTTAGCTCAGTGAAGTTTTTGGTGTCTCCTGAGGTTCCTGTTTTAGAAAGCTTCAGAGCAACTACATAGGAGACAATTAAGCTCTTCCTTGTTAGCATTTCTAGTTAAGTTTTTCTAGGTGCTTAGAATTGTCCTGAATTTTGTGTTCAGGCAGGAGCCTAAATGGTCACTTAGGAAGGGTAAGGATATAATCATTTGAGGGTTCCAGCTGCAGGATCCACGGGGAGGGTCCTAAGGAAAGATGGCTGATGGCATGTGTAACGTGGTGACACTTATGGGATGCTGTAAGATGACTTCAAACACTAAACCACAAAATTTTTAGGTAATATTGGTGTGTTTTCAAGGAACATTGCCTGAACTTTGTGGTGAAGGAATCCCATTTTAATCAAGTCATAATGATGAAGGAGTTTGAGCATCTCTCTTCATCCCTCATCGTGGAGATTGTCCGGAGAAAGCAGCAGCCTCCTGTCCGAACACATTCCGACCAGCCACTCGACATTGGTAACTCCCCTGCTTTATGGAGTCATTACCTGGGCTGGTTTGGCATTGCTGAGGGTTTGTGTAGCCTGGGAAGCAGCCCACTGCAGCCCACCAGTCCCAGCTGGCTCTTTCCCTGCTGAGACAGGGCACAACAGGTCTTTTTTCAGTGAGTTTCAATCAGAACAGTGTCCAGTCAAAGTACAGGAGAAGCCATGGGAAATAGTCATGTTCTTGCAATAAGCCATCCTGATCCTGTTCAGAGAGATGAGAGAAGGAGCAGAAGGGTGTACAGAATGATCCAAAAAATGTCAGTGGACAGCCAGTGTAAGTGGCTGGAGGGGAACAAAGCTGAGCAGGGAACTGGCCTGCTCGTAGGTGTTCACCAGGGAGGAGCAGGAGGGAGGAGGAGAATCTTGTGAGTAAGGCACTCCTCTGTGTGTGTGTGTGTGTGTGTGTGTGTGTGTGTGTGTGTGTGTGTGTGTGAAAGGAACAAGAGACAGGGAGAAGACAAAGATTTGATTTACAATTTTGTCATGGAATTGATCAAGGACTGATCTGGGACTAGTTCTTACTCAACATTTTAACATCCTGACACACAAAACAAGAAATGTAATAAGAAAATTTTCCAAGCCCACAAAGTTGCGAGGCATTGGCAGTGTTGGTTTGGAATACTGCACAGAAATAATTGGGAACTGAAGAGAAAGAGAAGGAAGCCAGTCCTGGAAAGCTGGGCAGAAGGGTTTTGGCTGGCATTTGTCCGAGGCAGGAGAGGAGCACCAGTGAGGAAGGTGGCACAGCCAGTTCCTGTATCAGAGCGGGAATGATGTGAGAGACCCAAACATCAAAAATTGAAAGATGAACTTTGAAAATATGAGTGTGTTTGAGTCAGACTCAAATATGCTCTATTTCACACTTATTGTGTGTTTTCAAAGGTTGATTAAAATATTGGATAAAAGAAGCCTTTATGGCTGATTTAGAAAGATTTTTCATTAAGATACAAAATTTTATATTCCTCGTGGTTGGGAATAATGAAAAGGGAGGGGGAAAATCAGATTTCTTATCTATAGAGAGCACCTCTCAGTGTGGCCACAGCCAGTGTTTGTTGGCAGCAGAAGAAAGCAGAGCTGACAGGTTTGGTGTAAGATGGGCAGTGGGGGATCAGTTGTGCTGGGGAAGGATAAAGCTCATTTTTCTCCAAGATTAGGAAGAAGGGCTTGCCTCAAACTCACCCCAAGGCTCCCAAAGGAAAGAGGGGCTGCTTTACCTGGTTGCTTGGAACTATCGTGCCTTTATTTCACCCCATTCAATTTCAGGAACATCTTTGATTCAGGACATGAAGGCTTACCTGGAGGGAGCTGGGACTGAGTTCTGTGATATCATCCTGCTCCTGGATGGGCACCCACGGCCTGCCCACAAGGCCATCCTGGCAGCCCGCTCCAGGTGAGCCCTGTTCCTAGAGCTCTCCCAAGCACTGTGTGAGTCCAGGGCAGGGCTGGGCAGTTTGGGCTCAGCTGGCTTGTTTTAGGAGACAGGGAGGAACTTCAGTCTGCAAGAGGTGTAAGATGCAGCTTTGCTCAATGAGTGTAATAAGCCTTTAAGCAATGGTGATTACATTTTTTTTTTCCATTTGATACCCAGCAGGGAAAGATAGGAGGAAATTAAAACTGCAGAGATTCTCCAGAGGATGTGTGAGAAGCTGCACTGCAAGACAAAGAATCTGTAAAATCACAGGAAGGGAAAAAGGGTGGAAAACATAAGGTGATTTCAGTGAAGTGGAAAGCAACAGATGTCCACTGAGGTCAGAAGGAGCCTTCTGACAGTGAACATTCATATTGAATCATGTGGAACCTGAATTTCTTTCTTGATGATATTTTATACTGGTTATGAATAAACATAACAAAAAATGGTGCATAACAGAGACTAGATTGTTCTCATGCTTTATGCAGAGACAAGGAGTTCACCCTGCTGAAGGTGGGACTGTTCTACCTCCTCAGGAGATGGGTGAAGTGGGTTTGTCCTGCACTTGTGTGTTCTGTGGACCTGCACCTTACATTCTGCCAAACATTAAGTGTTCCCATAAAATCTCAATTTCAAATACTGTCACAATTTTTTTCCCAATCCCTGTAACAATATTCAGTATTACTTACCGTGGTATTTTACCAGAAGCATTTCACAGCTCTTAAAAGAGCCCTGATGATTGGCAGCTTGTAGATACCAAGGAAATTCATAATGCTTTAAGCTCTCTACTGGGTCTTATGCAAATGAGACAAAAATCAAAGCACCATGTGCCCTAATTTTCAAGAAACAGACGAATTTCAGGTAGTGCTGATGGTAATTAGGGGGATTATATTTGGAGTTTTCACTGGCAGACATATATAAAAAAGTAATTTAGTGGTGTTTTTGCCCAGGTTGTCAACTGAATTTGCTACATTGGAAGCTGTACTTCTGAATAGCAGCCTTTGAACAATACTGGGTTAAAGCATCTGTCTGCAGAATATATTACATCAGACTTATTTCCCTTTCCAGCTACTTTGAAGCCATGTTCCGCTCCTTCATGCCAGAAGATGGGCAAGTGAACATTTCTATAGGTGAAATGGTCCCCAGCAAGCAGGCTTTTGAGTCCATGCTTAGATACATCTACTATGGAGAAGTGAACATGCCTCCTGAAGACTCCCTGTATCCTTAAATCAGAAGGAATTGAAGGATCTGTCTGATGTGTCCAGCAGGTCCCCTTCCCTTTGCTTTGGATTGCCTGGCACGGCCTGGGAGCATGGTCTGTCAGGCTGGCACTAGCAGGCTCTGCACTGTCACCCCTGACATGGATCTGTGCTTGCCAGGAGTGCTCTTACCTTTGCTTTACTGTTTATTCCTCAATGGGATGAATAGGTACCTCTTTGCTGCACCTTACTACTACGGCTTCTCCAACAACAGACTCCAAGCCTACTGTAAGCAGAACCTGGAGATGAATGTCACAGTGGAGAACGTGCTCCAGGTAATTGTCCCCAAGGAGTCTGGTCGAGTGGGTATCCAGTGCCAGGTCATGTGTCTGCCCAGACCCTTCCCATGGCAGTGGCCCTGTGTGGTGACACGTGTGGGAGCCCAGCCTTCAGCAGCATTGTTTCTTACCTGATTTTTGTGTCACTTCTGCTCCCGTGCTGTGCTAAAGGGTTTGGCAGGTACTGCTCACCTGGCTCCTCCTGAGCTCCTCATTCCCCATTGCAGAGCTGTGTTTCCAAAGGTCTTTTTAAGATTCACCTTGAGCTCAGTACTCAACTGCAAACCCTTTCTGGCAGACATTTATACCAGGGGAAATGGTGATGTGCTGGCAGGATCTGGCAGTGGAATTTGAGCTGATAAAAGTTACTGTGTGGTAAGAAAGCCCTCAGTGCCAGTGCCATCTCCTGAACTCTCTGCAACATGAGCAGAAGCAATTCCTGCTGATTAGCTCCTGAGGACTCCATATATTTTAAATCCAAGGCTTATTTTTGAGTAATTCAGAAAAGATTCAGTTTGTACTGCAAAATGGAGACATTTCCCTGGCTCAGAGGAGTTTTCTGCTCTGGCTCAGGACAGTGTTTGTGCACCTGAGCTGTGCAGAAGGGAAATCACATCATTGCTTCTGCTCTAGATTTTAGAGGCAGCTGACAAGACCCAGGCCCTGGACATGAAGAGGCACTGCCTGCACATCATCGTCCACCAGTTCACCAAGGTTGGTTGCATCTTTTCTGTGGCTTTTGAGAGCTGCTGTCCTCTGTCACTGCCTTGGTTAAAGACATTGATATAGTCATCAGTTTAATTCTTCCTCCTGTGAGAGAGCTGAGAGCTGGCTACATGTTACTGACACTCACTGACAGGACTGCTAGGTGCACTTCTCACACCAAAAATAAATGAGAGACTAGAACAGCCTAGTCTGGAAATGTGAAGACCTTCCAAAGCAGAAGTTACCCAAAATTGCTTCCATTTCCACTTGTTCCAGCTGCTAATTTTGTGCCATGCCCTTGTTGGGTTGGTATATAGCAGGATAAGTTTGTTGTGTATTGAGGACACAAATCTCTCCCTCACTAGCAGTTAGCAGTGTGCTGTTTATATTTCTCTTCAAGTATTCTCTGTCATACATGTTATATTGTCATGTGCTCTAAAGCAAATTACCAATGCCCTGGCTGGGCTTTCTGTGGTTTCCACATTCAACAGTTGGATTTGATGGTCTTAGAGGTCTTTTCCAGCCTTAAGGATTCTGTGGTTCTGTTTTAATAGGTGGGATGATGCATTAGTGGCAGGAAAGGTCAAGAGCCTGATGTGCTGATACTCCTGTCCTCACTTGAGAGAATAAGGATGTTGTCATTTAGTTGTTCCTGTAGATGTGATCCCTCCATGAGAGTTCCCCATCATGTCACCAGTTCATTGCACAACTCATTAGCATTGCTGAAATGGGTAGATAAATCACAGGAATTGGGATTTCAGGATGCTACACACTTACTGATAGTAATTCCCTAGTTAGTATTCAAGTAGCTTTCTCTCCTTTGTATGTTTAAACTCACAATCCCCCTCCTGGGGAAGGAGAGCTCTGCTACATCCTGTTAGTGTCTGGAGAGGAGACAGGGAGGTGTTCAGACTCTTCATTAAATGCCAGACTTGCTGAAGCATGACACATTTTACATTCAGAAATAACTGGAAATGCATAAAAAGCATTGAGAGTGGAGCCAGCATCCAGGAATCACTCCCAGAGGAGAGTCCCCAGCATGAGGTTACAGCTCCTTGTCTTCCTCTTACCTGTTCTCTTCTGGCCTCATGAGTCCTTTGGAGCAGCCCAGTTCAGCAGGGGTGGGGAGCAGTCCCTGTGGGGTACAGGACAACCCTGGGGTTGGGGGTCAGGGCCTTGCAGCCCCAGGAAGACAAACAGGTGGTGTGATTGTCCCCAGAACCTCCTGGGGGGGACGGGCATTGCGACACTCGGAGACAGCCATCGGAGCTGGGGGGCGTTCCTCTGCTGGACTTCCTCACCAGGATGTGGGGAAATGTTTTATATTTAAACTGTTGATTGTAGAACAGTTTTCATCCAAACGTGTCTGGAAGAGTGTCAAGCAGATGTGCACGAAGGAATCTCAATTATGCAATGTTTTCCCTTGGCCTGAGAGGCCTCAGTATGTGATTTTTGGCCCGGGCTGGGTGACTCAGTGTGGCTGGGCACGGACACTCAATGTTCTGCTGCTGGGCCAGCCATGGGCTCTGAGGCGGATTTGTTCTTGTGCACAAACCCAGTGGGTCACCAGGGCTCAGGCAGGCCGGGTCTGTGGCTGTGGGATCTCCTGTTCTTCCAGCTTGTTTAACACTCTTCTGGATTCAGACTGTTAAGGAGCTTTCCCCACAGTAGGACCATTACTGAAGAGCTGTTCCCAGAGGTTTGCTGCTTTAGGCAACGTGTTTTCAGTCTCTTGTGTGTCAGTGGTTGTGCAAAAGCCCTAATAAACCTGCTGCTTTGATGTGTTTGTAGTGACACCCTGATCTGTTCTGTAGTGCGTGCCTGAGCTGGGGGGACAGGATTCCCAGAAGTGCTGAGGGGGTTCCCTCTCCCTCCTAGTCCTGACAGACCCCGAGTTTGAGGATATTGCTACAAGCACATGTCCTGAGCTCCTTCTGAAAGCATCTGCAGCCATTTCCTTCCTGGGCTTCAAAAGATGATCGGGATGTCTTTATCACAGTCCAGCTCCCTAGAGTGAGGTGATACTCTCAGCTCAGGCAATTTGGGCTGGGTGAGTGGATGGAGGTGATAGTCTCAGCTCAGGTAAGGCAGGCTGGGTGAGAGGCTGGGGATGTGTGTTAGTGCCTCTGGACCAAGGGGTTACTGGCTCCTTACCCTGAGCTTGTGGAGAAGGAAGGAATGTGTGGAGCTCCTTTTTGCTAACAGTTGAGCTTCTGAACATTCTAAAAGCATAAAGTTTGTTGTAGATTCTCATCTGGCTGATGTGGTGAGGTTTTTGTTGGCGAGTGCTCCAGTGACCTGCTTTGACTGCAGGAGGAGTGCCAGCAGAACCAGCACAGACATTGAGAACAGCCGCTCCTCAGGAGCACAGGAGCAGAGAGATCAGGCCCTGAGTCATGTTCTCAGTGGGAACACACAGACCTCAGGGCTCAGGCTGTGCTGCTGCCCAGCGTGGCTGTCTGGAGGGTGCTCAGTTGGTGACCAGCACTGAGGCTGAGGGGCAGCACTGGGGGCAGATTCCTGCTGCTCTCCTTTCCCAGCCCTCCCCACAGGCCAGCAGGCTGGATTTGGTTTTAACACTGATTGGAGCCCCACGACTGGGATTTCACACCACCCATGCCCAGCCTGACCAGCCTAACCTTCCACAGGGTGCCAGGGCTAAAAGGGTGGTACCTCAGCTGTGATTCGGGGAGGGTTTTAATTTCTTCCTGTTTTTTTTCTGTTTTGTTTTCCTTGAAGGTCTCCAAGTTGCCAAACCTCCGCTCGCTCAGTCAGCTCCTCCTCCTTGACATCATAGACTCCTTAGCTACCCACATCTCAGACAAGCAGTGCGCGGAGCTCAGCGCAGACATTTGACATGCCTTGGGAGTCCAACTTCTCATTTGCTCCTCAGAAAAAAAAACAATGGCACTTTAGAGCTGCCTCTCTGGTTTACCATTCCTGCTCAGAGCCTGCACACTACAGCAGCCTGGAGGAGCAGGGACAGCTAAGGTGCTCTGCTGGGTTTGTACCTTTGTGCAGGGTTTGGGCTTTGGTACATTTGTTACCCAAATGTAGAACTGAAACCATTGCAGGAGTGAATTAGTACCACGTGGTTTGGGGAGTTACTACGTTCATAATCAAACCCATTATTACTTTCATACTGTAAAATCAAGCAGTCATGAGTAAGAGAGTCACTAATCCTCTGAAACACAATATTTAAAGAATACTATTTAAAGAGCTTCAGCTGACCCAGCCGGGGGCTGTAAGGGGAAGTCAGCACAGAACTGGGAATAGGGCACGTGGTGTTCACAGGGGAACTGGCCCTCAGACCAGAATGGAGTGACTTTTCAGAGACTCCATGGTGTGGATTAACAGATAAGCCTCGGTTCAACTGCCTGGATTGGTGGGCTGTGGGAATCCAGACCTCTGCTCTACCAGACTGGCAGATTATAGTGGTCCTTTCTGACCATCAAATCCATTAATCCTGTCTTGATAAGCCTTTCTAAATCTATTTATTAATAAAGAATTAACATCTTCTCCTGGCATTTCATGATTGACTTGGCTTTCATTTTGGAAACAAAATTGAGCAAAAAGTGTCCTGAGATTGATGAAGGTTGGGTTGTTAAAAATAAGTGTGTTACATCTTGTTACTAATTTTATACTGAAGTGTCTCTGTGAGCCATGGCCTTTGCAGGAAGGTGAGTGAGGGCAGAGTGCCCTTCCCAACCCATGCAGGAGCAGCTGCAGTTCCCTTCCCTCGAAGCCCCCCATCTCCATGCCGGATGCTTTCCACACTGCAGAGCAGAGGAGAGGAGCTTCACCCTCCCCACTGCTAGGTAATGTTGGTTGGAGAGCCCCAGAGATCTGGTGTTGGTGAAGTATCTGCTGGTAGAACTGTCCCAGCCCTGCCCAGAGCCCCTGGGACAGCCCTGGGAGTGAGCAACAAGCTGGGAATCAAAACCTCATCCTGCCTCCAGCTGCACTGGGGGGCTGCTCTCTGCTTGGCTGGTGGGAGTGGCTGGAGACCTGCAGCTCCCAGCCCCTGCATTCCCACCTTTGCAGCCACGATTTTCATTCAGTGAAGCACTACCAGTTGTGAGCTCCCCTTCAGCATCCCCTAAGCTGACAGCCTGCTCTGGTGTGTTGTGAGCATTGCAGTTGGTGCAGTGAAGAACATGTCACTTCTTTAATCCAAGGGAAGTGCTTGAGGGACCACCCAATTTGTCTCACTGGTGGCTTGTTCAGGTGAGTCAGACCAGACCTGACAGGTGCTTTGGAGAGCCAAGGGCACCTTTTAAACCAGAGGGATTGATTCCAGATGCCTCACAGGTAGTGAAGTCTCTTATCAGAGGTCACGTTAATTGTACTGACAGGCTCTGAGTTCCCTGGGAAACCAGATCTGCAGCTGGAGAAGGGTTCTCCACTGCAACTTGTAACAACATCCAACTCATTTCCAGCAGTGCAGATCCACTAGAGGACACCCATTGCCCAGGGAAGCTTTGTTCTCTCAGACTGAACGGGCTGGTCTCAACCATGCCACAACCAGCCCCCTTGACTCGTTTCCCAAACTCTTTGGGGTCTGGAGGTCCCTCCTGAGCCCACCTGTGAGCAAATGTGCAGCCTCTGACCTGGGCACCAAGGGTGTCTTGGCTGTGGGCGTGGTTTGGGCTCAGTCTTGGCTCTAGAGACTGCAGTGCTGGGTCAGAGATTTAGTGTGTGAAAACTTGAGGCCCACTGTGATTTGCTCCTGGGCTGTTGTTGTGCCAGGATCATGCACCCCTCCAAGAGGACACCCCAAATTTCCCAAGGGATCTCAGGATGGGAGGTGTTGTAGGGGCCAGCACACACCGGGAGTGTCATGTGAGCTTCCCAGGGCAGCTGGGTGTTCTTGTTATTGCCACCTCAGGGCCTTCATGGCCACCAGGCTCCCAGGCTGCTGGTGTCCATGCAGCCTTGGGCAGTTTTGTACTGGGATTTTGGGCAGGGTGCTCATATCCCTGTATTTGGTAAGGAATAAGGAACAGTGTGGCTGTCCAGCTTTGTCTGTTCCTACAGTGTCCAACACACATAGGCCACACTGGCTCTTTAAAGCCTTCAGGGGATGGCTGGTGGGAGAGCAGGAACCAGGCCTGTCCCTCCAGTGCCAGCACCAGGAGAAGCCAGCAGTGCCCCAGGGCAGGGCTGGCAGTGTCCCCTCCTGGGCGACCAGCCTGGGGCCCAGAAAGAGGAGCAGGGAGCCATGCTGAGGTGGGGAACAGGAAAACACAGAGAAAAAAATTACACATTTTAATAAGGAAATGTGCAGTGATGGGGAGGCACTGAGGTCCTGCCACTGGGAATGGGCAGAGGGAGCAGAGCCCAGGCTGCCTCAGGCCTGTGCCACCTCCAGGCCCAGGATCTTCTTCACATAGTTTTGGACGTTGACGTGGAGCTGGGGGGCCGTGGCAGAGAAGGTCTCCATGGCCAGGGCCCGGGCAGTCTCCGACCCACCCCACATGGCCCGGTACAGGGGCAGTGTGTACTTCTGCTTCCCCTGTGGAGATAAAGGGGTGGTCACACCCCAAACTCCTCCCTGGCTCCAGGGGGTGAAGCCCCCAGGACCCCCAACATCCCCCCTGTCCCCAGCACAACACCTCCAGCATTGCCCTGCTCTTGGCCAGGGAGAGAGCACACAGGAGTAACACCATGCTTGTGGGTTTGATCCCTCTATGGGCCATTTGCCTAAGAGTTGGATTTGATGATCCTTGTGGGTCCCTTCCAACTCAGCACATTTTGTGAAATACCTGGGAGTGGCACAGGGAGGGGAATGCCAAGTGCAAGGTCCTGCACCTGGGTCAGTACAGGATGGATGGATGGATGGATGGATGGATGGATGGATGGCAGCCCTTCAGAGAAGGACTGGGGATACTAGATTGATGTGACAAATTGGACATGACCTGGCCACGTGTGCTCCCACCCTGGAAAGCCAGCTGTGTCCTGAGCTCATCCCCATCAGCATGAGCAGCAAGTGAGGGGGAGATTCTGTCCTCTCCTCTGCTCTCAGAAGACCCCAGCCTGCAGCACTGTGTCCAGCTCTGGAGTCTCCAGCACAAGACACACACGGATGTGTCAGCAGATCCAGAGGAGGTCATGGAGAAGCTCCAAGGGCTGGGGAGCCTCTGGTTTGGAGCCAGGCTGGGAAGGCTGGGGAAGTTCAGTCTGGAGAAGGGAAGGCTCCAGGGAGACCTGACAGCCCCTTCCAGTGCCTAAAGGGGCTCCAAGAAAGCAGGAGATGGACTTGGGACAAGGGTCTGGAGGGACAGGACAAGGGGGAATGGCTTCCCACTGCCAAGGGGCAGGGTTAGATGGGATATTGGGAAGGAATTCTTCCCTGTGAGGGTGGGCAGGTCCTGGCACAGGTTGCCCAGAGAAGCTGTGGCTGCCCCATCCCTGGAAGTGTCCAAGGCCAGGATGGACAGGGCTTGGAGCCACCTGGGATAATGGAAGGTGTCCCTGCCCATGACAGGAGATGGGACTGGATGGGCTTTAAGGCCCCTTACAAACCATTCTGTGATTCTATGATATAAGAATCCCTTGTCTACAAAACTGGAAAATCTACAGTTCACGACTGCTTGCGTTACCTACACCTCTGAGCACTTTTTGGATTCAGAAGAAGCATGAACTTTGTAATACAAAGTTATTGTGTTTTTTCATTTGAAATGCTAGTTCTGAGTAAAACTTCCATGAATCACCTGAATTCTGATTAGGGTGGTTACAGTCCTTTTCTTTGTTTTTGTCATATAATTTTTTAATGATTCATTAGCTCTCAAGTTTCCTGACTAGATGGAGATCTAAACACATGCAGTAGTTCACTCAATAAGCAGCACCACATGAGCAAACCACAGAGATCAAACAACATGATGAAAAGGGTTCCCCTGTCTTCAAATCTGTAAAAGGTTAATGTATTTGTCATAATACAGTGTTCTGGCAAGACTTGGGTTGGCATAAGGTGAATTTAGCAAATAAGAAGAGCTTACAGCCATCTTTCACTTAAACAGTGAGGTTATTGCTCACATTGTGCACGTTGCCTAAAACTTATGCACATAAATACCCTGTGAACATAAAATCTGCCTTGCCTAGGGATGGAGTGTTGGACAGAACAATATTTTATGTTTCAAAAAGCTCTAAGTGTTTAGTGTCATTATGATCAAGTGGATTCACTGTATGACAAAAGATTTAACTTTTGTTTATTATAATTTCCTGCTCCTTAGGACAAGTCAACCCTGCCAATATTTATAAGTACCAAGTACATGCCAAAAAACTGGCTTTAAACTAAAAGTACTTTTAATGCTTAACAAAATTCCTAATTCATTTTACTTTCTTTGACAAGTATTCAGGAATTCCCTGGAAGCAGACAGTATAAATCAAAGAGAAAGCCTGGTTTATGAAGCTCAATAATAGCCTTTTGCCTTGCTGTGAAAAAAATTATTGCAAACTTCAAAAATTGTAATTTAGACTTTTCAAAATTCCAGTGAATTTTGACTTGACTATGCTTGGTTTTGAGGGAAGAGACAGAAACAAATGTTTTATGATTTGAAAATATAACAAGTATGTTGCTCTGTTTTAAGTAGAAGTAATTTGGGAGTTAGGAGACTGATGATAAGCAGGATTAATTGTAGGGTGCATCTCTCTTTCACTTCTTGTTTGAAAAGGGCACTGAATTTACACTTCCACTGCAGTGCATTGAAATGAGACTTATACACTGTTGTTCATTCAAATATTCCTTGGTTTTTATTGACTCTCCATACTGTTAGAAGATACTGAGCATATAAACAATCCTAATGGAAATGACAAATGAAATCACAGGACACTAAAAATGTCAATATAAGGCAGTTTGCTCTTAACTTTCTCAGCATATATGCAGCATGTATTGCCTTATCTGATTTTTAGTGCTATGCATTAGCTATGAACTTTACCACAGCAAACAACACAATATAATTTTTTACAAAAATGATCATGAGAATAGAATGTATTGCAAATCCATGAAACTACTATCTAGTGTAACAATAATTGATAATACATTTGTTGTAGTCTATTAAAAGATTTGCTATATATGTTCTGAGTGACTATATTTGAGAAAATCAAAGAATAACTGAATACGTTGAGTTGGAAGGGACCCACAAGGAACATCCAGTCCAACCCCTGGCCCTGCACAGACATCCCAACAATCCCACCCTGTCCCTGACAGCATTATCTGAATACTGCTGCAGCTCTGGCAGCCTTGGGGCCGTGCCCACTGCCCTGGGGAGCCTGTTCAGTGCCCGACCACCCTCTGGGGGAAGAACCTTTTCCTGGAATCCAACCTAACCCTCCCCTGGCACAGCTCCAGCCACTCCCTGGGTGCTGTCCCTCCTCACAGGGAGCAGAGATTAGAGCTGCTCCTCGACAGGAGCTGCAGTCTACTTTTCTCCAGCTGAACACACCAAGTGGCCTCAAACATCCTCTGTATGGCCCCTCTAGACTCTTCTCTATTGTCATGTCCCTCTTCTGGACACTCTTCAAAAACTTTACATCTCCCTTCCATTGTGTCACCCCAAACTGCCCCACTCGCAGGTGAGGCTGCCCCAGTGCAGAGTCGAGTGGGACAATCCCCTCCCTCGCCCAGCTGGCCACGCTGGGCCTGATGCCCCCTATGACAGGGATGTCCCTTCTGGCTCCAGGACACACACTTCATTGTTCTTTTATATCATTAAGATAGATACTTTTATTACCATTGTTAGTAGGATTCCCTTGAAAACTACACCTACTTCTCTTGGTATTTCTCTGGGGCATTACTTTTCATATCACTCTGCATTTTACTCAAAATAAGCAAAAACTTCACCTTTCAAATGTAAAACCTGCTACATCCTCTTTGTCCCTTTCTTCTTGCATTGAGATGCAACATGGGGTTTCAGTGTAACAGAGCAATGTGCTTTGATGCCAGGCTCTGCTGCTGTGAAATCCTGATGGCTTTTGTTTTTGGAACCTAACCCATGCTCTGTGCTCCAGGGAACAGTGAAAAGCACCATGGCTGTGCTTTTCTAATGTCTTTGGTGACGTGAAAATATTAATAGTACAGTGATAAAGGTCCATGTCTTTTGCCTTGACCTTTCATGAGTTCATCAGGGCCAAAATTGCATTCTTTCCTTTCCCAGTACCTTCCTGTTTGTTTCTAATGTGTTCTTTCAAACTAAAGATAAAAATTGATTACTGGACCTATCAGACTTTGTTCATACCTGCCAAAATGGAATATATTCTCAGCTCTTGTCTTTCTCAGAAGACATTTTCATAATGACATTAAACCCAGCACACACAACAAAGTGTGTGATCTGCATGTAAATTATCCAATATGAATTAAGAATACAATTAACACTTTGGCAGCTCTACAAATTAAAAAGTGTAAACTGTCTTCAGACCTTGGTAAAACATTTATAATGAATTGGGCCCTTGACTTTACTTTGAGGAGACACTTCTGCATAAAAAAGAGTTTATTTATAGCTCCCCAGTGAAGCCCAGTGACGTGATGAGAGAAAATTCTGCTAAAGGGGAAAAAAGGTTTAATAAGTTACTAAATATTTACGATGAGCTTTGAAAACCACTGTTCCCCTGATTAATTCTGTGGGTTGGATCAAGAAATTCAGTGGTTCTTTGGTCTAAACCTGTATCTCTGGTGAATGCAGTTAAAGACAATGAGCAAAATTATGTATAATTCATGTAAAGAACATATTTTATGAATTATGGATTTATTTTGGTAAAAAAAAAAAAAGTCTTTAGGTTTTTAAGATTAGACATTTTGTCAAGAGAAGAAGAATAGTGAAGTTAGTATGATCCAAAACTTCTTTGTTCAATAGAGTTTTTTCCTTTTCCAGTTGGCCAACTGAATAAGCACCAGCTGTAAAGGCAACTACAGCAGCTCTGTTAGATTCAGCAACATCTTTGAGAAGTGCTTCTGTAGGAGAGTAAGGAAAATATTTAGGATTCAAAGTGGGAGAGAAGATCAACATCAGTCATAGAGCAGAATGCCAGAATCTAAAGCTGGATCCTGGAACTCTCTGGCACAAAAGAATTTGTGTAGATCTCATGCTATTCCCCTACAGCATACACAGGGAAGGATATTTGAACAAGCATTTACAGAAGATTTATGTTACATGGGTGTTTGAGGGTATTGCTTATGTTTCCCAATTCTGCTTTATTTTTCTTCCTGGGTCTGACTGAAGAAGTGAAGGAACAACTGATGGGTTAGACTAATCTGAGTCTTACATGGAAACCTAAGGAAACCTGAATTGTTGATACACCAGAAAACGACATTGAGAACAAAGCTGGGGCACTTCTATATATGGGTACTAAGAGATAAATACTCCTTCAGCTTATTTGGAACTACACTGCCCAATAAAGCCAGCAGATTTCTAAAACATTATTTCCATGTATCAGAAACAAAAGTCTTGGTGATTCTACATGAGAAAAATTATTTACCAACTGGCATTCTAGACCTATAAAAGACTGCGTTGCTGGCTGTGCTATATCAAGATTTGGAACTTCAGCCTCTGTCTTACAGCATTTCTGTGGCATAGCTTAAAGTACATTTTCTTTCTTCTGCTGAAAAGTGACAAATATGATGCTCTAGTAGAATATAATAGATAAGAGGAATTCTTAGTGTACTGAGAGACCAAGATCTCATTTCCTGTTGTCATTGAGCCATAAGTTCCTCTTCAGACCTCTTTCAAACGTAGGTACTCTACAAATGGGAATGCCTTAGTAAACATGCAGACATTTTAAGTAGCTGATGGAATGATGTACCTGAATTTCCCCATCTATGCACCTACATCTTCACATGGGTTCCTTCCAAAATTCTTTTTATGTTTTCAGGAAAGTCAATTCTTCTTAGAAAAAAAGCACAAACAAACAATAACAACAACAAAATAAGTCTAGACATAACTAGGCAAATGATTCCTCTACAGCAGCAATGCCTAATCCTTACTCAAGTAGAAGGAAGTGCATTAATTATGTCATCATTAACATGCACAACATTTTCTCCCTAGTTTCTTAATGGGAAAATACATTTGTGGAGGTTTGGGTTGGCTCCCTGACAAAGCCAGCTGCTGACCACACAGACTCCCCCCTCCCAAGAGAGAAGAAAAAAAAGTACCCAAAGACAACTGTAGTAAAAGTATGTATATATTCATATATATTACAATTACATGCTAT